>JAMPIV010020035.1:764260-1339053 GCA_024509875.1 Oreohelix idahoensis | reverse complement strand
GGGTACCCCCTTCGTCAAATTGTATCTTTAAACTCGTTATAAGAATATAACAGAATGCATTAAATGCATACTGTCCCACAAAGAATTTTTCTGCCACTAAGCAAACTAACGAAATATTTTGCTAATTTTTTTTGCTTTTTACTGTCGATATTAAACATTCGTTCTAATGTGAATGAATTTCACACTCTCGAAAATCTTCTGAATAATGTTTTACATTATTCCTGTTGCACGATTTGATTTCTAAAATTCGACAGACGCTGATAAATCCATCCAAAAAGGGACTGGTCGTGCATATTATATACTATTTTTTAAGTGAGTGCTCTTAAAGGCTCGCACCAGAGGCTCTTTGATTTCTATCCCCACCCTATCTTGTGGGTTACAGGTATCGTTCCATTCCTCCTACTGTTGCGTCGTTAATGTGAGAGCTTTAAGTGGTTTAGAGTTAAAATGAATGAAAACAGGGGAAAATGCATCCAAACACACCATTCCTTCTTCTTCTTCTTCTTCTAGATCCTTAACCAACCGACCGTCAAAGCAGTCAGTGGCCATCACGCCTAGTGGCGTCTTGTAGGGCAACAACAAATTGATTCCACTTTGCACGGTCGGTGGCCATCCTTCGTACAGTGCCCCAACTCTGGTTCATTCTTTGCATCTCAGCCTCCACGTCCTCCGCCAAGTTGTTTTTGGTCGGCCTCTCTTTCGCTTTCCTTCAGGGGTCCAAAGCATAGCTGTTCTTGTGATGGCATCGGGGTCTCTTCTGAGGACATGACCAACCCAGCTCCAGCGTCTGCCAGCTATGATGGTGTGCATGTCCTCTTGCTTGCTACGAGTAAGCAGATCTTGGTTGGTGATGGTATTCGGCAAAAAGATTCGGTGAATTTTTCTTAGGCATGTTGTGTGAAAAGAGGACAATTTTGACATTTCCTTCTCTGTGACTCTCCAGCATTCCGCACCATAGAGAAGCACAGAAAGCACGCAACTCTGGTATAATCTTAATTTTGTGCTTGTGCTGTATTGGGAGGACTTCCAGCTGTTATTTAGGCTAAAGAAGGCTGTTCTTGCCTTATTCATTCTGATGTTGATGTCTTTGCCTGCCCCACCGTCTGGTGTTACTATGCTTCCTAGGTATGTGAAGGTATCTGTCTTTACCAGTTGCTGATTCCTTACTGATATGGGCTCAGGGTTGCTCACATTGAGCGTCATGACCTCAGACTTCTTTAAATTGATGTTCAAGCCCACCTGCTGGCTAAATTGATTAAGTCCTAATCAGTTTTTTCCTGGATGTGTTGATGTGAATGTGCCAGCAGTGCAATGTCATCTGCATATTCCAGATCTTCCAATGTTGAAAAATGTAGTCCATCTTATTCCTCTTGGACTGCCCTCTGTTGTCTGGCGGCATTTACCCAGTCTAAGACTGTGTAAAAATAAAAGAGTGGCTTGATAAGGGGCATCCCTGTCGTATACTCCTGTCCCCTCACCTCAGAAGGTTAGGTTTAGGTTGCTCTGCCCAACACTACACGTAAAGTTGGCATAGAGGCTTTTTATAATTGCCACTTTGCAGCTTGGAATTCCATTTGACCTCAGTATTTTCCATAAACTGTCCCTATGTATGCTGTCAAAAGCCTTTTTCACAATCAACAAAATTTATGTAAAGCTGTCTTTGCCATTCTGAGCACTGCTCTATAATGTTCCTGAGAGTGAATATATGGTCTACACATCTTCTGTTCTTTCTAAATCCTGCTTGTTCTTTCCTCAGTTTGTAGTCTACTGCCTTTGAAATTCTCTGTATAATTATCCTGCCTAGTATTTTGCTGGGAACTGAGAGAAGAGTGATTCCTCCCAATTATTGCAGTCTGAATGAAAAAGATCTCCACTTATTGGGCGCAATTTTGTACCAATTATTGCTTTGTGCTCACTACTGGATGGTGGTGTGTCCCCGTTTTCCCACCACTTGTTGCAAATTAGTGGTTCTAATGGTGCTGCTGCTAGCTCCAGGTTTTGATCTTAAATAGCTCAGACATTTACGTTATACTTGGACCCGGAGGAGCTTTTACCGTTCTTTAACCCTTTGGTTGCTGGTTGCTTGATTTACTTCATTTTTGAGTGGAATGTCGGTCTTTCTACATTCTAGATTGTTTTCAAGGCACCTTAGGCAACGATTCAATTGTGTCTCTGGTATGTACCTTGTTCAGGAAGGGTTTCTCCTGAACGTTGCTCTGCCCATTCTTGTTTATTGTCCATTCTGCTGTCTTGATGAGATTTTCGTGCGTATCTGCTTAACTAATTGTAATATTGTTTGCACATAGTTTTCCGCTGAATTGAATTTCGTTATTTGTGTATAACTGTGCTTTGTTCATTTCTCGTCAGTGCTGCCTCTTTTGGCCTGTTTTGCTAGATCGTCTAGGGAAAATTCCATTTTGTAAGCTCGGGGGGTTTGGCGTATTAAACTTCCACTGTCCAGTTGACTGTACTGTTCGCTATATAGGTTGCTTTAACCTGGGGGACTTCGCTTCTGTTTCTTTGTTTTCCTTTCCTTTCTCATCGTTATGTTGTTTAATGTTTATGGTGTTATCCAGTCTTGCTTCTTCCTTTCCTGGAATCCTAAGTTGCATGATTTGCTGCTAGCTTTCCTTATATATTGTTTGAAATGGTGTTGAAATTTCTGGTCTATATCATCAGTCCATGTCTTTTTCCTGGCATTTTGGCAAATTGATATCGTTTCTTAATGTCGGCCGCCAAAAGCTTTTCTGGTAAGGGGGTCCTTCAATTTGCTGATGTCAAACCTTTTCTGTGTAGTTACAGTTGGTCCAGCCCTTCTTAGTTTCACTTTCAGTTTTGCTACTACTAAATGGTGATCGCTTCCCACATCTGCACCTCTTCTTACCTTCACATCTTGTAATGCATGTCTCCCCATCTACGTTTTTCAATGATAGGTGGTCATATCTGGTTTATCTGTCCCGACCATTTGGTGATTTCCCATGTTAACTTGTGAACTGTCCTTATGTGGGGAAAAGTGTTCCTCCAATGGACCAGGTTGTTAATGTACAGAAATATTATTAGCTTATCCCCATTTTCGTTTGCAATTCCGCTGCCGCTTTTCCCATTGTTCTCTCATTATTTGTATTGTGTGTACCAAATTTTACGCATTGAGGTCTCCCATTACTATAACAGATATATCTAGGTGATGTTCCTCCATTTCATTTGCAGATGATGATAGAATTCATTCTTTGCCTCCTCATCGTCTCCATTGTTTGGTGCGTAGCATTGTATATTGTAGTGTTGGGTGAATCTCCCTCTCATCTCAATCGGATCTGGTTGTGTTGATGGGATTTCCATGTCAGCTAATGTCCTTTCTATCCTTTCTGTAGCGTGCATTGCCTTCACTGTCAGTGTTGGTCAATCTCCCTCTCAATCTCAGATCGTTAAAAAGTACTGTTGTCTCCTGGGTTTCCACTCCAGTTAATGTCCTTTCTATCCCTTTATGTAGAATAATTGGGCTACCCTTCACTGGTGCTGGTCCCCTCTCCTCTCTTTCCAGAGTAAAGTATCTCTGTTCTCCGTTGCAGTTGTTTAACCTTTCCTGCCCTGTTCCATCTGACTCTCGCTTAATCCCCTTAATGTGTAAAACCTTATAGTTTCTCATTTTGCCGTGACCTGTCATTAGTTTACCTGTCACTCGTTGTACATTTGTCACCTGACATTCCAAACATCCTATTCTAGTATTCCTGATTTTGGCGGTCAGGGACATCCGTTTTTCATGTCTCAGTGACTTCTTTCGGCTTTCACCACTGACAGTCATACGAGCCACAGACTCCGAATGTCCATCCCGCAGCAAAGTTTGTTCATTTGATGTTGTTTCCGTAACTTCATTATTTTTTTTTACATAGACAGGGGGGTCAGCCCTATGCTAAAACCCCCAACCTGGAGGACCAGGGTACCAGCTTTTGTCTGACCCCTACCCACACAGACCAGTCCAGCTTGGTTGAACCTACCAGGAGTAAAACCCCACTGGCATAGCTCTGGGGATTGTCAGGGTACGCAAGCTGCCATACCGCTACAAGGTATAGGTACCATTGATGGCAGATCCAAACATTCCAACAAGCTTAAAATCCACAAGAGCCGTATTATTTTCCATAAGTTTTATTTACTTCCACAACTGAATTCAAATGGCTTTTTCAAGCAAAAACTCAATAATATATACACGTTTGTACAATAACCGAAGTTGTTCGTTTATTTTCATGAAGTGCATATTTACTTTCTAATGTCTTCAAAAACGAATGTCTAATAGTAGTATTCACTATCTTTCATATTCCTCACATATTTTCTAGATTTGACAAAGTCTCCTGTTCAATTTCCTTCCTTTGGGGTTACTTCATTTTGTCTGACTCCCTAGGTTAAACTCAACATATCATTTTATTTGATCCATTGATATCTTTGAGAACGTGCAAAATGTCTGAAATTTACAATAAATAGCGAGGCGAGACTTTCCTTACATGTGGCAGAATAAACAAACACTTATTCCTCATGATCAATATCACGTAAAAGAACCTTGGCCACAAAAATATTGAAGATATCTCAATGAAAGAAAACCAGACGGTCTTCACACGTCCATCTACGTGGAATCATATCTTCAGGACTACTGGACTAATTAATTATTGCCGGCAAAGCTTGTAGGCAGCATGATCTAGCTACGTTTTTCATTAGATAAACATCACGTGCTAAAGGCGTGATGTCGCGATTTTTAACCTGCATCCTTATATTTCTATGACAACTGCTGGGTAAATTTAGCGAGCATTTTTACAAACGCTGATCTAGTGAATTTCTGCCGTTCATTTCCCTTCTCTTAGTGCTTAGTTAATTTTTTATTTTTAGTTAAGAATCTTACTTGTTTATTTCAACGAAAGGTAGTTTTACTGTTTATTATTACTGGGCTCTCCAGATGAATAAATGCTGGTGAATTATATATATATATATATCAAAGCATATGCTATCAAAATTTTACCAATGGAAACCCTGGACAACAAAAGTGTTAACATCCTTCTGTATATAGGCAACTCGAAACTTACTTACTTACTTACTTAGTCGTTCCCCTTCTACCGTGAGGTGTAGAGGTTTGGAAGAGAGAGCGCCAGACCGTTCTATCAGCTGTCTTCTTCCTGGCCTGGTTCCATTCTAGTCCTCGGTCCTTCAAAGATTGTCTAATGTTGTCCTCCCAGCGGACCTCTGGGTCGTCCTGGAGGTCTGGATCCCTGGCTCTTTGTTTCCCATGCTTGTCGTGGTAGCCGATCTTCTCCCATTCTGCAGACATGGCCAAACCATCTCAGTTGGGACCGTTCTATTTGGGTCTGCAGCGGATGGGATTTTAGGCCTTGACGGATCGTCTGGTTGCGGACCATGTCTCTTCTTGTTACTTCAACCACTTTCCTCAGATACCTCATTTCTGAGGTTTGGATCTGGCTTTTGTGGGTTGTAGTCATTGCCCACGACTCGCATCCATATGTCAAGACTGGGACATAGGTGGAGCGGTATACAGCCATCTTCGTTTTCTTACCAACCTCTTTCTTGCTGAGGAATCCACGATTTATGGCCTGAAAAAGTCTCCCAGCCGCTGCTTTCCGAGTGGCCAACTTTTCTTTGATGCCTCCCTTTCGGTCTATAATAGCTCCGAGATATTTAAAGTGGTCGACCTGCTCCAGGACCTGTTCTCCCAACTTAATCTGATGTTTTCTTTCTTCTCGGGATATCACCATGGATTTTGTTTTAGAGCTGCTTATGACCATCCCTCTCTTCTCCAGCTCTTCCTTCCAGACTTGCAGGTTGGATTGGAGATGTGCCTCTGATTTAGCAATCAGGGCAACATCATCAGCAAATGCCAGCTCCGAAATATAGACCGGTCTCATCTTCCAGTACCCCACTGAATACTTTCTTGTTCTCTCCTTACATGCCTTGATGACATCGTCCATAAGGAGTATGAAGAGGTAAGGTGATAGGATATCACCTTGTCTTACACCAGTGGTTGTCCTGAACTCTTCTGACTTATGGTTTGCTGTCCTCACATAATTTCTGCAAGACTTGTAGAAGCTCTGTATAGCATGAATCAGAGGTGCTGGAATATTCTTCCTTGCCAAACAGTCCCAAAGTTTGCTCCAGGGGACCCTGTCAAACGCCTTTTCCAGATCTATGAAAACAAAGATGGATCTCACTCTTATACTCAAGGGCCTTTTCACTCAGCTGTCTGAGTGTGAAGATTAGGTCTTGAGTACTTCGGTTTGCTCGGAATCCGCACTGGACCTCATCCAATTGTGGCTCAGCTAGGCGTCGGAGTCTCTGCTCTAGGATTCTAGAGTAGATTTTACCAGGTACACTGAGAAGGGATATGCCTCTATGGTTTCCACATTGTCGATTGTCACCCTTTTTGAAAATTGGTGTTATGATGGCAATCTCCCAATCCTTTGGTATGGTCTTATTGCACCATGCTGCCTGTAGGACCTTTAAGAGTAATAGGTCGCCTGATGCTCCCATGTACTTAACCATTTCTGGTGTTATACCATCATGCCCTGCCGCTTTGCCCATCTTGATTTTCTCTAGTGCTGCCCTCAGTTCTTCCATCTTTATGTCATCTTCACCATCATTGGTTTCCTCTTCTGTGTCAGTGGTTATCATTTCTGATGCTTCATCATGCTCACCATCCAGGAGTTCTGAGAAATATTCTTTCCATCTTTCCATTACTTCCTTCGGGGCAGTAAGCAATTTGCCTTGCTTGTCCTTTATAAATTTGAGAGGGCATTGTTTTTCTTTCCTCATGTTCTTTAGGGTCTTATAGAACAATTTCTGGTTTTCTTGTGCATCTTTTTCTAGCTTTTCTCCAAATTCTTCCCAGGACTTCTATTTTGCTGCTAGCACTTTGTTCTTTGCTTCTGTTCCGAGTGTCACATATTCTCTATACTTTTCCATTTGTCCTGTTGTGTTTTTAGCTCCTAAGTATTTTTTCCATGCCATTTTCTTCTCTCTTATTTTCTCTTTGACTTCCTCTGTCCACCAAGGTGTCCTCTTTCTCTGGTTACCAAGTCGGACTTCACCGCATGCTTCTGCAGCAGCTGTCTTTATGATATCCTTGAATTTATTCCAGAGGGTTTCCAAGTCATCAGGTCGTTCTTCTGTGTTGCTCACTGCTGTAGCAATAAGCCCCTGATATCTGGTCTTAATTTCTGGTTCTCTCAGCTTGTAGGTCCTAATGCTCATTTCTCCTGCTCGTTTACTTGGTTTCTTGCGTGATGTTGGGCAGTTCCTAGGCTGAGCAACTCTTTCAGTTGTTCGTTTGATTGTTAGCAGGTAGTGATCACTTCCAATCTCTGGCCCCCTCCAGACTCTTGCATCTCGGACATATCTGAATGAGCTTCTCCGAACAATGGCATAGTCGATCAATGACTTCTCATTCTTGGTTGGTTCACATCTAGTGTATGCATGTATGCGCTTATGGGGGAACTTTGTGTTTGTAATGATCAGATTCTGCTCACTGCAGAATCTAAGGAGTCGCTTTCCATTGTCATTGAGAGTATCTTCTCCATATCTTCCGATAACTCCACCCCATCTAGCATGGTCATTTCCAACTCTGGCATTAAAATCTCCGAGCATAATAACTTCATCTAGGCAGTCATCCACTGTCCTTTGAAGCAGCTCGAAGAATTCCTCCTTGACCTCTGCTCTCTCATCCTCATTTGGCCCATACACTATGACCAGGTTGACTATGGTTTCTCCTTCTTTTAGTTTTACAACCATAATGCGCGCCGAGACAAAGTTCCATCCCTTGATACTATCTTTTTGATTTTGGGCCACAATGCAACCCACGCCCCCTTTAGCTCTTTCAGATATGGGTACACCACTGTAGAGCAACGTGTTGCCATCGAGATCCATGACTCCTTGTCCTTTTTTTTTTTTGTTTCCGTTATAGCCAGGAATTCTAGTTTTGCTTTCCTCATCTCTTCCACCAGCTCCTCTTCCTTCCCATTTATACTTCTTGTGTTCCAAGTTCCATAAGTCGTAGTCCGTAGTCCGTTCCAGTTCGTCGCCTTTAGAATCAGTCCGGTTTTCTCTCTTGTAGTTCGCGTAATCATGATTTAAAGCAAACAGGTGATTGGCCTGTTGTGCCTTTGCATGGTGGAGGGGCTGCCTCCTTACGGCCTCCATGCAGGCCGCCCTCCTCCTTTTTCATCCGGGCTTGGGACCTGCGCATTGGCGGACACTCAAAACTTACACAAGTGGCAACACAGTGCTTAATTTTAACAAGTATCATGTGTTATAAAATTTGTAGTAGTAATCTACCCATAAAGCAATCACATTATTTCTAAGTATCTATGTTAGTTAAAACGTGGAATAATACAGTTGACAAAATTGTATTTAACCTCAATCCAATAATTTACATTGCAGTATGTCAATATAATTTGACAAGGTGAAAAAAAAAATTTTTAACATAATAAATTTTCCATTTTGGCTCATATATCAATTTCCTCAAGGTAGTTCAAAACCTTTATGTTGCGAAACTTTCCTGGTACTCCAAGCAATATGCATCCAAGTTATATTCAAGTATCCACATTAAATAAAGTATTCCATTTTTGTTTTCAAAGTATTCAATTTATATTATTGTGATGGTGGTCTATTCCAGAAAACAACCAATTTATTTCTAGGTACTCATGTTTTCATTTTCATACTGCATTACTATGGTAGCGAAACATATCCAAGAATACGTTTGTCAAAAATTCATGTTACCACCATAATTCAACAATCAACATCACAATATGTCAGCACAATTGACGAGGTGAAAAATATTGTCCATTATTATAAGTGCGACATTGAATCTGCCTACTGAGACAAAGATTTGTCAGATCATTTGTGTCTGTAACATCTGCTGTCAGTACTGTTATAGTCTGAGTCAGACAGATGGGCAGTCTATGATTTTATCATCAATATATCTATGGCGCAGGTAAATGAAAGGATGGAAATGTCATTATATCAGGGGTAAAAGGTGTTCAGCTGGTCAATCTGTTATACACAGTCGTAGGAAGCAATATAAGCTATAGTAAGACCGTCAAATGCAATGTCCAATGGACTGGTAGAGTAAGTGGTCTATGAAAGTGTTATCAGTCTTACTGGCTATCTGTCACATGATTACGTAAATACAGAAATGTCGAAGTAAGAACAAGGTCGTAAATGCATGCTGTATCAATATGTATCCTCAACTATATCATCATCATATATGGACAATCAGCAAAGCAATTATCACTATTTGCATGGTAATCATCAGAGACTAACATCTCCTAGGATCTCAAAACTTTACTTGATTTCAAAAATTTTCAGTCATTTCGAACATCTGTCACGTGACTACGTAAAGACAGAATTATCCAGTTTATAACAAAGTCAGAAATGCATATATAAAATAGGCATGTGTCTCTTTGACATAGGTATCATAGTCATCCATGTATCATTAACGGATATCCTCATCGTGTATATCCTTAGTATGGGTTATCAATTTCAACTCACATATCCTTAGCATATATCTTCCTCGTGTGTATCCTTAACACGTATATCCTCAGTAGGGGTTATCATATTCTAATAATGTATCCTTAACATATATCTTCTTCGTGTGTATCCTTAACACGTATCTTCAGTATGGGTATGGTCATCAGAGAGTATCTTCTTTGTGGATCTCCCATCTTCGTGAACCTCAAAATTTTACAATCATATCAAATCATCTGTCACGTAATTACGTAAAGACAGAAATATTTAATGTATAATATTCTCATGGGGCATTAATGGCATAGGCATCATGTACAAACAGTAGTTGCACTATCTCATGTGGTGTTTTATTATAAATGGCATAGGCATCATATAGAAACAGTATCTTGGGGTATCAATGGCATAGGCATCATATACAAACAGTATCTTGGGGTATCAATGGCACAGGCATCATGTACAAACAGATGTTGCACTATCTCTTGTGGTGTTTTATCATTTTCTCAAGTGTCATATGTCAGCTGTAATGACAAAAACCAATCAATCCTCATGTGTGAAACAGGAGCGGGTCAGTGGGGGGAATGAAATGATACTATGGAACACATGGGGAACAATGGGTGGTAACAAAAAATTTAATCAGTCATCAGTGTGGCATTATGAACATGTGTGGGGGTGGTTCAGGGATATTTAGCATCACTAATTTATTTCCTATCAATCTGTTTTCTGTACATTTCTTTTTTTTTTAATATTCATTGTTGGTAAAAGTCAGTAAACAAACCATAATAACGATAGGGTTATAATAACAACTGCTCTAAAAATTTCCCATCAGTAAATGTGACACCTGGGTTTTAATACATTCAATCAGTGGGGTGACAATAGTGGTTAACTCAGAATGCGAATAAGAACAGTCAATGTAACCTGTTGTTAGAACGTTGTGAGGATAGTAACTGTGGTCCCGTAATGGACAGAAAGAAACAAAAGGTCTCCAGATTACAACAAAATTGTAATTAAAGTTAATGAAGATAGTAAGGAGAGAAAAATGATAATTCGAGAATATTGGTTCACAGTGAGAGAAGAAAAATAGTAAGGTAAGGGGTGTGTGAGAGTTGGAGTGGAAAAAGAATTCGCATTCGTCGTGTAATAGTGAATTAATGTTGGATGTACAATAATTGGAAGTAACCAATAGTTTGACATTTACATCATACACCATTTTAAAAACTACAAAGTGGTTTAAATTTTTACTATTTAAAAAAAAAAAATTATACATAGCTATTACATTTGAATGATGGTAATAAAAATATTAACAATACCCACACAACAAATGTGGGGTTTACACCCGAAAAAATATCTATGTGGAAAAAAAAACATGGCATACTATGACAATCATGTCTATGAATTTCAATAACATGGGTCGTACACTCTGTCAAGGGATGTCATGATAGTATCGCTGTAGTAGATAAAAGTTACTGGCATAGATGAGTGAATGGAATATATAGATCATAGTAAGAGGATGCATCAATGATAATTAACAGAATGACAATCAGTGCATAATACAAAGTTACTGCGTGAATATGCAAAGATGCATGTGGAAAGAGTAAGTTGATCTATGGAACGGCAAGGAAAAAGACTGTAAGGGCGAAAGAGGGAAGGATGATGAACTCTCAATGTGCGAATCATTAGCATTAAAAAATGTGTGCAATTCATGTAACTGGACTCTAGGGTGAAATGTAACATCAAAACTATCTTTAACTAATAAGTGTGGCTATGTAACTTATGAACTGCAATTTCTATGGAAATTCATAATACTTTCAACAATCCTAAATATATTCTCATATTTCAAATTAAAATGATAGTATAGCATATTCTGTAGCATCTAGTATGGTAACATTATTACTTAATACTCTTGTAATCTGTCCTAGATGTGCAGTCAAAGAACATGATGAATGAAAGTGGATAATACACTTATAACAGGTGTTAGTACTAAAAATCTCCACACAAAAATTACATGACAGCTTTCCGTTTCTTCTGGAGGTGATCTGATCATCAGCGGTTACTTCACTGTGGAAAACTCTGATAGCAGGTGTTACTGTGACAAATCAAATCAGGAACTGGGTCATCAGGGAACTGTCATCTACACGTAATCTGAAAAGAAATTTTGTCCGGGGGACGTTTTCGGCCCAAAAAAAAAAAAAAAAAAACGAGAGACTTGTCAACAACAACAAAATGATAAAACTGTGACTTTGGTCACCCAAAAAAAATGCGAGAGACGTTCGTTGTTTGGCCAAAAAACAAATATGCGTTGGTAAAAAGAAAAAAATACACATGTGCGTTGATCGAGTACTTGTATTAACAAGCACATAGGACACTATTGGGTGCCTATAAAAGTTTCGCCAGCTCCAGCATCGCAATCTCCCTGCTAGATAGTCTGGAATCGTAATGTACAGTGGGTACAGTATGTGACGTATTGTTGACTGATTGTCGACAAACCGGAGAAATAGGAGATGATTGCGACTGAGCTAATGCAGAGTTGACTGGCGAGTCATCCTTCTGTCTACAAACTGGTCGACGCTTTGTTCGGATCTTTCTTCTTACATGTGCTTGTGGTAGTTTTACTAACTTAGTTACTGGAGGTGCATCGTCAGATGAAGGAAGAAATTGTTAGTTTTACAGTGGTGCGGATCTCAAGGGGTGCAGTGTTGTCCATATATTCCACGCTGCTATCCGGGTCTAACGTATCTATATATGTCTCTTGTTGATATAGGTTAGTTGCTGTTTCAACGTTTGTTTCATGTGAGTAATTATATGATGCTGGATCAGTACGGAAACTCGTCTCTGTTTGTCGTTGAGTATCACGATCAAGATATGTCTGTGTGGGAGAAACAGTTGTATCCTTGTAGTGCATTAACGGTTCGATGTCGTCACTATCCCATTCGGAGTTGGGGGTATGGTAAAAATTGCGGATGAATGTTCGCTACGTGAATAGGTTTGAGTGTGTATAAAGGCAGACGTAGTATTTCCTTCTTGTGTTGTCGGCAGATTGTTTGCATCATTCTGTATACGTGAGTCGCGGTATTGAAGACGTTGGCGTAGTTCTGTCAGGGGAATGTTATCTTCCCTTTCAGAGGAATCTCTTTCACGTATTAGTTGTTGGATTGCATCTGTGGGTGGCGCAGGTGTAGGATCATATTGGTCGAATTCAGAGTCTATCGTTTCAGATGAAGTGGTACTAGTTTGTTGATAAAGTAACGTGGCTTTTCGAACTGGTCGAGTAGATGTCGTCTTGGGAGTAATGGGGCGGTGGTCATCACGCCTAAGTGGTTTCGCGTGTGCCTTCGTGGTGATATCTTTCTCCTCGTGCCAAAAACTGGAATTGAGGGTGGAGGGGGGGTGTCTGTCTTGTCCATAATAACTAAAAGAAATTATTGGTATCTGTGATCTTTCTTCCCTCGTTTTGTTTGACCTACGTGTGTCCACCATCCATCTTCTGTCGTTATGCGACACCATCGAACGTTCTCTAATGCTACGTTTCTAAATTCCCATATCTTTCTGGCTTTTATCTCAGCAATGAAATTTCTTACTGCCATTCTATGTCCTCTTTTATTTAGTATGTCCCAGTGTCTGTCAACTGTAGTCGTGCGCCTTGTGTTGTTGCCGTAATACTTGATCGGCGATAGTGTACGTGGAGTGCTCTCCGTTTCACAGTGGCGATCATACAGTAAGTTTCTCATTGGGACATAGGAGTGGATTCTTCCGGAATTTGAACTGGGGACAGTCTGGACTGGGTACTGCTGTCTCTGCAATGTTCTAAGTGGTTTGTCGTGTGTCACTCGATCAACAATGCGCCTGTCTCTTTCACGCTGAGGACGATTGTTACGTTTATTCACGTTCTTCCTACTGTCAACATTGTAACTTCTCCTGTCCGCGTATGTTACTCTACGGTGATCTGGCAAACAACCGTCATCATATCCTTCTGGAATGTAGGATTGCCTTCTCCTTCCAGGTGAAGTGGTTTCGTTCCGTCTGTGCATGTTCTTAGTGGTGTAGTAACCTCCTGTTTTTGAATCGTACATAAATTCTTCATGTTCGGTGGAACATACATTAGATTTATGTACTGTATAATAACCTCATGTAGTTGTATCGTACAAAAAGTCATATTGGGCGGTGGTATATGCGTCAAATTTCTGTAGTGTAGAATATCCTCCTGGCAGACAAGTTTCATTCTCCTTGTTAAAATCAGACGGGTGGCGCGGGGTGTATTTGTTATGCATTGTCCTGGCAGTGGCATAGCTAAAACTGTGGCTGTATTGTTTGGGCTGCCTATATCCTTGTTGCAAGGGCATTGTCCGCTGTTCCCTTTTTAGTGATTTTATTTTGTTGTTTAGTGTTTCACAGTGATCCTTTGCTCTCTGTAGAAGGACTGGTCACGGGCATCAATTAACTTTTATGTAACCGCAGTGCTGAATCCATCCAAAGACTGGTCGTGCAATTAACTATTTTTAAGTGAGTGATTGTTATACTGGCTTAAAGCTCGCTAGAGGTCTTGATTTCTTACACCCTATCTGTGGGTACAGGTATCGTTCCATTCCTCCTACTGTTTGTGTAATTTGAGAGCTTTAGTGGTTTAGAGTTAAAATTAGAACAGGACAATGCATCCAAACATTCCAACAAGCTTAAAATTCACAAGAGCCGTATTATTTTCCGTAAGTTTTATTTACTTCCACAACTGAATTCAAATGGCTTTTCAAGCAAAAACTCAATAATATATACATGTTTGTACAATATCCGAAGTTGTTCGTTTCTTTTCATGAAGTGCATATTTCCGGTCTAATGGCTTCAAAAACGAATGTCTAATAGTAGTATTCACTATCTTTCATATTCATCAAAAATCTTCTAGATTTGACAAAGTCTCCTGTTTAATTTCCTTCCCTTGGGGTTACTTCATTTTGTCTGAATCCCTAGGTCAAACTCAAACGTTCATTTTATTTGATCCATTGATATCTTTGAGTACGTGCAAAATGTCTGAAATTACAATAATAGCGAGGCGAGACTTTACTTACATGTGGCAGAATAAACAAACACTTATTCCTCGTGATCAATATCACGCTAAAGAATCTTGGACACACAAATGTTGAAGATATCTCAATGAAAGAAAACCAGACGGTCTTCACACGTCCATCTACGTGGAATCATATCTTCAGGACTACTGGACTAATTAATTATTGCCGGCAAAGCTTGTAGTCAGCATGAGCTAGCTATGTTTTTCATTGGATAAACATGACGTGCTGAAGGCGTGATGTCGCGATCTTTAACCTGCATCCTTATATTTCTTTGACAACCGCTGGGTAAATGTAGGGTGCATTTTTTCAAACGCTGACCTAGTGAATTTCTACCACTCATTTCCTTTCTCTTAGTGCTTAGTTATTTGTTTTATTTTAGCTAAGAATCTTACTTGTTTATTTCAACGAATGTTAGTTTTACATTTTATTATTAATGAGCTCCAGCATGAATAAATGCTGATGGTGGTAGGTCATACGGCCAAATTAGCTCTCCAAATCTTCTGTCTATGTTAACATTATTCCCGCGTTATTAATTCACTCTCCAAATCTTCTTTCTTATCAGCATCATCGTATATCTATCCTGGAAGTCTTTTGTTTTTATATCTCTGTAGAAGTAAATAACTACCTGTGTCAGAATGTCTTCTAGGCCTGCAGTCCATCTGTTCCAAGCTCCATGAATTTCTTCGCGCCATCCATCACATTAGATTGACACGGGCTACTCTGTTTATTGTGCCACCTTGCCGTCACCGAGATATCGTTTTGTTTCATTTTTTACTTTTATGTGGAGAACATAATCCTGGGCTAAGGATGTTGAAGTTGTGCATCTGTTAGTCATTTTTTGTTTTTCTAATCTTCTTGAGGATGTTAGTTCTGCATCATAATTTGTGCTGAAAATGTTTACAGATGACAAACTTCAGTTTTCGCACACCTATCAAAAAATTTATATTAATAACTTCCACTAACGAGAAAAATGTTCTGACAGTATTCTTGATTTTATTCTGGATCATGTAACCACTCACTTTAGAAATCAGTTTGACAAGGATTTCTTATTACATTTGATATCTTGTCTATTTATTAAAGAATCGTTATAACCAAAGTATATATTTTAGAGATATTAGCTACAAAGACAACTTAAATTGTGTTAAAGATACACTGATATAAGAGAAAATTGTGAACACATACGTACTGACGTCAATTATTAATGTGATGATAATAACAAAGATGAAGCAGCGATTATGTTACCGACCTTTGAACTCTCGAAGCTCAGGATAAAGAATGAGTAAAAATGCCCTTGAAAGATGGAAAATCTCATTTTCTAAAACAATTTGCCAGAACAAAAAAATGAATTGTTAGTAAAGAGATTCTAACAAATGATGTGCAGATCGTGATGTTGAAAGGTTATGTAATACCAATATTTGTATACGTATTTCAGTTGTGAAAGTAGATCAGGAAACAATAACATGGTTCCTTCGGGAAATCTTAGACCATGGTAAGAAAGGGTAACAATTAAGTCAAAAAGAATACAATGATTGTACATTTAATAATGCAGATTTTACAAATCGAGTGACAACTGGTAAGTATACATCGGCGGGAAAAGAAATAGATGGCAAGAGAGAGAAGATCGTGACGTTAAAATATGGTTGATAAAACATGGAGTATTGTCGTAGATTTTATATGGGAATTAAGACATATATTGGTCCTTTCTGAATAGAAATAGAACAGGTGATAGCTCAGTGTGAGATAAGGTACAGAAATAGATTTTCACGTGTGTGAAATGGTGAAAAAAATTAAGTGAAATATGTCCCTGGACTCGAGAAGATCCTCTAGTTCAGCCTATCTCTACAACAGAAATTTGGTTGTCAGACAGTACACTTAAATATATACATACACACATATAAGTGACGACAGTTAGGGGCACAAACGTGAAAACTATATCAATGGAATAGGGACATGTTTGGACAAGCTGATCGACACATGTGAATAACGTTTATGTAAATTTTATTTATCATAAAGAAATTTCACAACAGCAATATTTTTAATATCAATCAATTACAAATACACATAGGTTAATGAATTAATAAAGAGTTAGACTCATAGATGTAATCCTCCCTCCTTCTGTTGAGACAAGATCCCGTTAGAAGGAAGTTATTAACCGCCAAAGAGAGTCAAAGGTTTATACGCTATGGATTTCCCTCTACAGTAAGAACAGAGTTTATACGTTAATCTATTCTGAAAGGGACAGCATTATCAAATCTTGCATAAAGAAATATAAGCCGTGAGTACATGATTCTACAAGATATATATATATATATATATATATATATATATATATATATATATATATATATATATATATATATATATATATATATATATATATATATATATGATAATTATTCATCCATCCTTCCTCTCTTCTCAGACAAATTGGCCACGTGCATTCTTTCTTATCTAATACTTGTGTTGTAAATTCTGGAACAATCTTTAAGACACACACACACACAGCAAAACCAGTGTTATTTTTGGCAAAGAGAACCCCAGCTCCACAAAGACAGGTTAAATCCACTTCTCTGGGGAACGTCCCCTTTGTTATTGTTATTTAGGATTACTGTTTATGTCACATTTACTTTGTCCAGGTAAGAAATTTAACAGCGCTCACAGTGTCAATAGCTTGAGGTTTCCAGTACATAGGAATGACAGGCCGGTAACTTTTCTCAGTATAAAATTCCTTGTCACACCACAAATGATCAAACGACGAAAACTGTTAATGTTGATTATGTCGCCACAACTGGCTGAGTGTAAATGAAAGTTGAAAAGAAATCTGGATCTATATGCCCAGTTACAAATACACTCTTAATGTTCTTTGGGTTGGTATACTGTCTCTTTCTGAGTGTAAACACAACCTCAGACAGGTTTACCTTGAAGACCCAGTTACTAAGAAAGAAATGTTCTTTAGTATGAATACTCTTAGATTTACATGGACTCTGCTGGTAGAGTTGGGTTTGACCCAATACTATGTAAAGGAAGAGAAAAATGCAAATACTTAACCATAATATAGTATTCTCAATCCTATCCTACCCCGCGTAAAATATAATATTTATCCACTTCGGTTATTTAACTTTAAATTGAAACTACAAGCTTAGAGCTTCTCTTATCGTTTAAAAACTCCCGTGAAATAAATTCTAGTTATTTAAAAAAATTAATCATCATGAATTAGAAATAAATATATATTTCGTCAATACTCATAATGAACATTGCATGTACTAGTCGGTTAAAATTATTCTCTGACTGGTTACTAGCAATTAATTAACTTTATTTTATAGCTGGAATAGTTTAGCTAGAAATTTTATTTATTCTGCTAGCCAATGTAACACAGTAAAACCTAGAAAAATATAAATGACGGACTTATCTACTAAATCACTCTGCACAGAAAATCTAGTGAAATATAATACAGACTTAGCAATTAATCACTCAAACTTCCAGTATAGTATTTACCACAAATACAGAAATAAACGATCTCCAATCGAAAAACTAAGTAATTCCACTGTTTTTTTTTCTATAACCAGCGGCACTCGAGCTTTCCAGCTCTTTCGGCCCAATGACATGTCATTGTGAGGCTGGGGGGTCAGTGGACTTTCCTTCCAACCCGGTCAGGAGGTTCGCTCCTTCCCATCCACACGGGATTTATGTGCAGGAGCCTTTCAGGTTATTCAGTCAAATTTCCGGTCGTAAACATTTCTTCAAACGCCGACGGCCGGGTTTGAACCATGAACACCTGGTCGCCAGTACAACGTTGTAGCCATTACACCAGCGCGTCTCCCAATTCCACTGTTATAAGGGATCTTAGAAATCGATGCTAGATGTTATCTGAAATTCTGTTGGTACTGGGCAAATTAAGTTTAAAAAGCTGGGTTTTATGTATTAAATCTCCAGAAAATCGCTCGTACTTGCTAGATATGACACCTTCGCTCAGATCTTGGGGAATATGTGAATCAACGCCATTTTCTACACTAGATCAGGCACCGGCAATTTGCTAATCAGTGAGAGTTTTTCAATTCTTCGATTGAATTTGTGAATCAAAGATCTTTCTCACACGTTAGACCAAAAACCAGACTCTCTCTGCCCACGTACAGACTCGCTTGAGATCCGGCGTAACGTAATTTGCTAATCAATGCACACTTTACACGTCTCTGCTCGTATGGGCCACTCTAGCGAGCAATGTCCTTTGATCTGGCGATTTGCCGTGTTTCATTAACTTTCAAACGAAAGGATTTCATGGGAAGGCAATAGAAATTGTCTCCCCTTTGTTCCATAATTTTCTGCTCTTACTACTCCAATTTATTACAACGATTTTCAATCGCTCGCGTTAATTACAGGTAACCGGCTCGACGCTAGCTAAATTGGTCTGCTGGTAAACCTTCATCAAAGAAAATAGAGAACAGAAATTAAATAGGCGTGTTAAATTAGAAAAAGAGACAGATCTCTGAGTATAGGAGGGTTTATGTGAAAACAATAATGCGTAGAAGAAAGCCAAGTAAACGAAAAGTGTAGATAATGACATAGATATATGAAAGCTATTATCATAATATGTCACAAGTATCTAAACTATGAGAAAATCAAACAAAGTTACATTTGTGGAGGGAATTAATCGTCAACTTGACTAGGTGGGAAAAATAATGAGAGAGAGAGAGAGAGAGAGAGAGAGAGAGAGAGAGAGAGAGAGAGAGAGAGAGAGAGAGAGAGAGAGAGAGAGAGAGAGAAATAGGTAAATGAGAAGAGAAAGTCAAGAATAACAGCGTCATCACGGTCACTAAGACAGCAGAAGTAGTTATAATCTCTAACATACAAGTTTCTCTACATGACCTATAAATTAATATATGTACAAAGACAGTATCTGACACACCAGAAGAGAACTGATCTCAGAGAGTGATGCAAGGTACGGCTCATAAATTGCTACAAGAATTAACTCAAAGAAAAGCGGCTTTCTAGATAACGACTGGCAACACATTTTTATCACCGGACAGTATCCAGAAGTAAATGGCGGGTATTAGACAATACACTGGCTTGGCCATGTCCGTCTCATGGAAGATGGTCGCATCCCAAAAGATATCTTCTATGGAAAACTAGCAGAGGCAAAAAACAGTTGTACGACCACAGCTGAGATTCAAAGATAGGTGCAAGAGATACATGAGGACACTGGACATACATCCAGCAATCTGGGAGGATAAAGCTGCCGATCGTACCAAGCAGAGTTTCCACCTAGGGCGCCACCTCATATTGAGCGAAAAGAAGCTCTCACCGCAGGCAGAAGCGTAAAGAAAAAGCGGAGAAAGGAAATCCAGGAAAATAAACCGCTCAGTTATAAATGAACGGACTATTATTAATAGATACATTTTAAATTGCCAAACGGAAGGACGATCGACAGACAATATTGCTTGTATATTAAATACAGACTAAAAACTTGTCATGGTTGATTTATTAAAGTATTTATAACTGGGTCTTTTATATATGGACTTCCGTCCTAATATAACCAACAGATTATGTGTCTAGGTTGAAAAGGACTTAAATCAACTATAGGAGTTAAAATTCTTTAAACAAATATATAATTAAAATGTTCTAAAAGATGGCAATGAGTTGTAAAATGTGTTTGACCTATTTTAGGACTGACATAAGGCTGGTTAACATTGTACATGCTTAAAAGGCCGGAGCTTGACAACTGTATCTTTAGACCAGTTATCGTCTTAATACAGTTCATATGTCTGCTATCATCATGACAACAATAATAAATATAAAAAAATAGTTACATATAACGTGCGGGTTTATCAAAAATATAAAAAGTTAATGCGTCTGAATATGACGATGCGGTCATAAGGACTTCGTCGGGGAAAGGAAAGAAAGTCAGAGTTAAGTAAGAGACAAGAGAAAATAAAAGAAACAACATTTTAATAATTAACATCCCGCCGAAGCAGACTGCCGTGCAGTAAATATGAAAAATGTTTTCGCATCCACCAGCTCTTCGTCCGGCATCTGGATGCTCCCAGCTTCGACGCACAGGATTAGTGGTGCCTAAAATCCACTTATCCTAGTGGTGCCTAAAATCCACGTATCCTAGTGGTGCCTAAAATCCACTTATCCTAGTGGTACCGTCCCCATGTACAGTGGTTGATGATACCCAAGTTCCTCTCCATGTTCATAACAGTGGCACTATTAGTAGAAGTAGTAGTAATAATAATATTTCCTTTCCCTGACAAAGGCCTTGTGACCGCAATGTTGGCTTTTTTCATTATCTCTTGTCCAAGTTAGATGAATCACTTCTTTTCGATTTTGTTTCATACCCATCTACCCAAAAAGTAAGAAAAAAATCGTCACTATCAGAAGCTAACAATAGGTATTTAAAGGTAACACAACACTGAACATAGAATGACACCAAATACCCCACTTATAACCGAAAATTAGGATGAACAGAGTAGACCAGAATAGTGAACGAGCAGAGGCAAATAAAGATTTTCTTATTTAAAAAATATTCTTACTGCAGGTCTCCTCATTTCTGAAATATGACAGTTTATCGTCGGTGTCGAGGGCGTTAACCAAATTATCTGTTGTGTCTTCTGAATCAGACTATGTTTCCGTCACAGCGAGTGAGTGGTAAGCTGCAGGTAACCGTAAGCGAGATGTATACAGTACCTTGAACAGGTGTTCCTGGCAGCTATGTTGTACACGCGTCTTGTAATATCTAATGACAAACCAGTAAGTCTGCAAGTACTGAATTTATGGACACCAACCTGGTAAGATGAGGTAGGTCAATACATGTCATGGAACATATAGTTTTGGGCAAGACATTACAGGTCGTTTAGTACATACTTGTGAAGTGAGGTTGTGAATTACATCACTTCCAATCCAGTAATCGGTATAAGGAGTTCCAAACCCGTTTTTGTAATCATTCCAGTCTCTATAAAAGTCTACATCATCTTTAGTACGTCTCTGGTAGATAAAGCGATCATACTATTAATAAACGTGTAATCGCTAAGTAGATAGCTATATATATATATATATATATATATATATATATATATATATATATATATATATATATATATATATATATATATATATATATATATATATATATATATATATATGTCGCGGTGAGATTTTTGATTAATAAATTTCTATATCTTTTCTTTATTCTACCCGTGTCTTCTACTTTAGTATCGCTCTTTTTATCCTTTATTTCGCATTCGGTTGATTGTGGAAAATATAACTCTCCCATTCATACCTTTGCCTGTTTCTTTTCTTATTTAGAAACGCATTTTATTACTGTTAGCTAAGTCCGTGATGAGTCCGAATCGTGTGAAATTCGTTCTCGACAGGGATAAGATGGCAGACAATCGTCTAACATTTTCATCTGACACGGCGCTTCTTGGTTAAGTTTCTCGGTGTTAGGTGTGAGAGGCGCCAACATGCATCGCTGGTTAATGACTAGTTGTAGCGAGAGATGTGAAACGCGTCTGGCAGTTCCATTGCCGACGTCTGAGTTAATGTGAAGTGTTAAGACGGGAACTATTTCGGGTTTTCGAGAATAGCGTAGCATCGTTTGTCTGTTTCAGATACTTATACCCCAGGAGTTTAGACTTCATTCACTTTCAGTACTCCTAAGTTGCAGTACACGGATAGCTTCGTGCTAGAGAAATAAGCTTGTATAGCGAAGTCCTTAGTTTTTCGACAATTTTGCCGAATTCGTGAAGACCAATATAGTGAATAATTCTAGTTCGTGTGATAGCCTGTAGTTCTGTTTGGAGGTAAAATATATATATCTAGTAGCGTTGAGTGATTTAAGTGGTAAATCGCCTATTTTATCTTCACTAGATTTCTGTGCAAAGAGATTAAATTATAAGTCGGTTATATTCTCTAGGTGACGTGTTACAGTGATGGCAGAATAAATTATAATTTCTACCTTAAACTCATGCAGCTGTAAATGAATTTAATTAAATTGCTAGTAATCAGTCGAGAATATTTTAAACTAACGTATAACTGCACTGATTCATTATTGAGTATTGACGAAATACGTATATATTTCTAATTCATGGTTATTGATTTTTACGAATATAATTATTTCACGGGAGTTTTAAACGACACGTCAAGCTCTACGCATGCAGTTTATAATGTAAGTTATAACCGAAGCAAATATTATGAATAAGTATTTTATATGTTGCTTTCTCTTTATACAGTGAAACTGGGGTAAGCCCAACTTTACCAGCGGTTTTAGTACATCTGAGATAAGAAACATTTTTATCTTTAACCACTTGAGTCTACAAGTTAACACCTGTCTGGCAGCGTGTTTGCCTCCAGAAATAGACAGAGTACAAATCTCACGAACGTTTTAAAGACTAAATGCCTATACTTGGCCTATCGAGCCAGATTTACTGTATGTCTACGTACCCACATATCTGCATATCTATGATTTCTAGTCAGCATATACCTTTACCAGAGGTCACCATAAAAGGTGAATTCGATTAAAAAACTTCATCTAGCGGCTCACTCACCTATTCTCACAATCTATGTCTCACACAGTAAGCGTTTCATGAACAGCTGAAAACAGGCTTTGAGGTACCAGTACCTAAAACAAAAGCGATATTAATTTAGTCACAAACTATCGGTCAATTTCCCTTCGGTCAGTCATCACGAAACCTCTTGAAGGACACATGTATAAACTTATTCTTTCGTCACTGAAAAGATACAATCTACTACACAAAATCAAATCTGAATTACGACCTGAAAATTGTTAATCTTCGTTGACTAAGATTACTGAGATATGGCATTCTAATATATACTGCGTATGATTAATGGGCCTTTACAAAGCGCTAGATACAGCTGACCACTTATTGCAGATGCAAAAGCTTGCAGTGTACACATTTCATACAATTTTGATCCCGTTAATAACATCATTCCTTGAAAGCTGTGTACAATAATAATATTCTCACACTAAAACACTGTTTCAATCGGTGTCCGCAGGACACGATATTAGGACCCTTGTTTTTCAGCACATTTATCCCTGACCTGCCATTGTCATTACCACATGCTGATTCTCTTCTGTTTGTTAATGATACCACACTAACAATAAGTGGCACAGGCATGAACATGTGTTTCCTTTACAGCATCCCTTATACATTGTATAAACATCGTGTAACACAAACAGTATGTCCATTGATAAAAACTCAATATTTAATTGTATCAGCCCGCCAAAAGATTCGACACTGTCAACATCATATGTAATCATTATCTCTACGCGGAGAACATATTCAGTAAGTTAAGGAAAACATCCTGTTGGGTGTAGTCATAGACCTGTATCTAAGCTGGAGGTCACATGTCTATTTCACAGCCAACAACATCTCACAAACATTTTTTCAACTTTGAAAAATCCAAAAAAATATTATGTCCCCACTCTAGACTTATATTTTTTTTAAAGTCACCTTCCGTATTGCTCACATACCTGGAGTCGCTGTAGCTTCTCGGTTTTGAAATGTCTAGAGTCCCTACATAAAAGAGCTTCAAAGCTTGTTTGCTTGAATGATAACATTCTCAGTGCTCAGCTATTTTCACAGCTGAATATTGTTCCTCTTAAAAAATTCTTCCTCTTCAACGATCTACTGTTTGTACATCAAATTTTACATGGCAGAATACATTTTACTTTCACACGTACTTTCGCTATAAATACTGCTTACAATTTATACGTTGCGACATGGTTTTGGACCTAGCACAATCTCAGTCTGAACTCTTCCGAAGTTTCTTTAGATATGTGTTTACTTTAACATGGAAGGCTCTACACAGCTCTATCATAACTAATCTTTACACCACATTCAAAAGACAATTGCATTTACATGTCTCAAAATCTGTTACAATCACCTAATGAAAGGTTTCTATTTATGTTAATACAATATTTCATGGAGTGTTGAACTTGTAAATGTAATAATTTTAACTTTAACTTTTTTAATATAACATCTCTCTCTCTCTCTCTCTCTCTCTCTCTATATATATATATATATATATATATATATATATATATATATATATATATATATATATATATCTTTCTATCTATCTATTTATCTATCTATCTATCTATCTATCTGTGACAGAGCCAATTAGATATTATGCCACCGCTGGACTGGGTGTCCTAAAGACTGGTCCAAGAAGGCACCAATTAGAGAGTAAATGTGACCGCGTCGGTGGTAAACGAACTAGGTGACAGATGGCAGGCCTAGTTATCGTATCTTTAAATTGTCAATTTGATCTATTGACCTATCTTTCAAATAAGAGTATATCTTAGTACTGGCCATCACCGCCAGAGTTGACTATTCCTGGATGATATATATCTCAAGCTTCCAACCTAAACTCGTTTCATCCCTTCTTGTGATGTTACTTAGTGACAACTTCGTATAGTAGTTATTTTATTTATGTCTATTATCTTGTTTACTCTAGCACTCAACAACCTTTTAGAGACTTAACCCAACTTGAGAAACGTTCCATCAAAACAAGTGGTTTATTTACATATCAAAATTCCATCATAACAGGAGGCATTGTGGTACAAATTCCAGGTACAAACATTTCCTAACTGCCTCTTGTATGTCCCATTCATCCTGGGCACATTCATATACATTCATATACATATATATATATATATATATATATATATATATATATATATATATATATATATATGAGAACATATTCAGGTATGGTTTATACATATTTTCTTCCTTTAAGGCTATCTTATTTATTCTGGTTTCTCCCAAGCCTTTCATCAACTCTTTTCTGAGTTGGTTTATCTCCTCCACTAATCCTGTCAGATTTATCTAATATTAATCATAATACAATCATTTTATAATTCATATATACCAATCAACACATTGAGTACACCTGTTGCAATATCCACATACTTATACCTGCTAGAGAGCACATGATTCATCTTGTAAATGAGATCACCCTTCAATTCCTCACTCGTTTTACTTATAGCCGACAATTTCTCAAAGTTCATTATGCAATAGCCCAGCACGGCTATCAGATCAATGTTCTTCTGTAAATCTCTTCAGGAACTTACTTAATCTTAAGTTCTCAAACTCATAGTCAATTTTGTAGCTTCAGCCTCATTTCTTGTTATCATGTGTTCCTTTAGGTGGAAGCGTCGTTAACCTTGTAATGTTTTATCTCAGCTTCTGCAACCATTTTTATACTGTTTCAATGTCTATCAATTATGTGAGTAAAAGGACCTACTTACTTTGGTTTCACAGAATCCTCACAACACTCATATTGCTTACTATCACACCTTAACGCTAAGCTTATACTTTAATCACAGCTTTGTCTTTCATATTCGAATGGTTTCTACTACTCTAACTAGAGCAAAAAGAATCTTCAGAACAAAACATTCTGTCTCCCACAGAGTTTGAAGTTGAGAGCCCGGCAGAAAATCATTCGTGCCGCTCTAGTTCGTTATCTAAGACAGCCTCTCAAAAATGCGACCGCTCACTCGCGTGTCCAAATGTGTTCTCCTTTTAAAATATCATTATTAGCTCATCTGTCCTTGTTTACCGTGATTTGATTGGTCCGCCTTATTTCCACTCAGCTGGAATATGTTTACGCTTATTTGCTGTGTAAACAACTCAGTGAAGTGTCGCCTGCTATCCTTCTAAACTTCACTCAGTCTTTTTTCGTGCATATTTTTTTCTTTCAGCTCACTAAATCATATAAGGGAGTTAATTCCCCGTTGTCTCCGTTTGCATGATTTGACTTAACCTTATATTGTCTTCTCTAAAGCTTGCTACAAAATTCTTATATGCACATTTTCTTAGCCATAATTACTGACTCAGCAAACCTATTTAAGTGTAATTAAGCACTTTCCTCCCCTGACCTTAACATTCTGAGTTTCCTCCCTTTGATCAAAGCATCCCTTTACTCCTTTTATCTCCTTTTTAGCAAGGCAAATAGTCTTTATTCAAATCTATTCAAATTTCTCAAACCATTTTTTTATACTTTCCCACTTCAGCAAAACCAAATCACCGTTTATATAATGCTTGCTTGAACACTGTAATGCTCATAGCAAACCCAACGGCCTAATATCCGGCTTTTGGCTAGGATCATGTGTCTAAGCACAGGGACCAATACAGTGACATTCATGTGTCATTAGGTCCTTTGTGTGAGAACACAGAAGATCACTACAGTGATACATGATGTCATTGGGTCTTCTAGTGTTGGGACATGTGGTCTTGACCAGAGCCGGGTTTGGGCGGGGATAATGCGACCTCATGCGAGGAAAAAATATGCGACCTCAAGCGAGGAAAAAAAAAAAAAAAAAAAAAAAAGTCATTAGGCCCTTTGTGTGAAAACACAGAAGATCACTACAATGACACATTTTGTCATTGGGTCTTCTTGTGTTGGGACATGTAGTCTTGACCAGAGCCGGGTATGGGCAGGGGCCAATGCAACCTCATGCGAGGAAATTTAAAAAAAAAAAAAAACACTAATATCCGGCCTTTGGCTAGGATCATGTGTCTAGACACGGGGACCAGTACAGTGACATTCATGTGTCATTAGGTCCTTTGTGTGAGAACACAGAAGATCACTACGGTGACACATGTTGTCATTGGGTCTTCTTGTGTTGGGACATGTGGTCTTGACCAGAGCATTGTTTGGGTGGGGCTAATGCGACCTCATGCGATGAAAAAATATGCGACCTCATGCGAGGAAAAAAAATGCTAGGATCATGTGTCTAGACACAGGGACCAGTACAGTGACACTCAGTTGTCATTAGGTCCTTTGTGTGAGAACACAGAAGATCACTACGGTAACACATGTTGTCATTGGGTCTTCTTGTATTGGGACATGTGGTCTTGACCAGGGCCGAGTTTGGACGGGTGCTAATGCGACCTCATGCGAGGAAAAAAAATATCCGGCTTTTGGCTAGGATCATGTGTCTAGACACAGGGACCAGTAGTGACATTTATGTCATTAGGTCCTTTGTGTGAAAACACGGAAGATCACTACAGTGACACACGGTGTCATTGGGTCTTCTTGTGTTGGGACATGTGGTCTTGACCAGAGCCGGGTTTGGGCGGGGACCAATGCAACCTCATGCGAGGAAAACATTTGCAACATCTTGCGAGGAAAATTAAAAAAAAATAAATTAAAAATAAAAATAAAAATAAAAAAAGACATATCTATCTATCTATCTATCTATCTATCTATCTATCTATCTATCTATCTATCTATCTATCTATCTATCTATCTATCTATCTATCTATCTATCTATCTATCTATCTATCTATCTATCTATCTATCTATCTATCTATCTATCTATCTATCTATCTATCTAACTGTCTGTCTGTCTGTCTGTCTGTCTGTCTTTCTGTCTGTCTGTCTGTCTATCTATTTATCTATCTATCTATCTATTGCGTTAAATGGTTTTAAAAATATTCGGCGCGACGCAAGCAAAAAACAAGAGACAGGTATAACAGTTTATATTTCCACTTCCCTTAATTTTCGCCGCAGAAACGACTTAGAGACAGCAAAGATAGAATGTGTATGGTTGGAAATAAAGCTACCGAATCAGGGCCCATTTCTGGTGGGATATCTTCATCGAAATCCTAGAGCAGGACCTATCTGGTACGAAGATTCCAACATCATGATGGACAATGTATTGGCCACTGTCAAGGAGGTTGTTCTTCTTGGTGATTTCAACATCGATATACACAATTCAAATCTAACATGGAAAAATATAATATTATCGTACAACTTAAAACAAATAGTTAACCAGCCTACAAGAGTAACACAAGCATCAACCACATTAATCGACCACATCTACGTAACGTGCACAGAAAACATCATAGAATGCTGTGTCCCTAATATTGCAATGAGTGACCACTATCCAGTATGTTGTACATGGTCTATGAATAAATGTAAAGTTCCCAAAAATAAACGTGCTAAGTATTAAATTTAGAAGTTTCAAACATTTCAGTCAGGAATTATTTCTGAATGACTTGCTAACTGCACCTCTCGGCAGTGTTTACCAACTTCCTGATCCGGAAGACGCTATTGCATACTGGACAACAATTTTTTATAGTGTTTTTGACACGCACGTACCAGATAAGGAAATTCGCGTCAAACGACAATTAAAATCTCCGTGGATCACGCAGGAAGTGTTGGAGGCTATGAGGCAGAGAGATCAAGCGCACAAAAATAAGGACCTCAACACTTACCGGGTATACAGGAAGAAGGTTCAATCTTTAATTCGTAAAGAAAAAAAAATCATTTTAGAAATATGGTACAGAACAAATCAAATAGTAAGGAGATATGGAAGGCAATTAACACCTTGGCAAAAAAAACGTAATGCACCAGACTCATTATCTTCCAACATTTCATTTACTTGTACAGACTTCAGCAATCACTTTCAAGCAGAAATAAGAAGTCTGAAATCCACAATACCACATTCCCCTAGTGACTTAGACCAACTTTCAGCCTTCTGTGAGAAGAATTGTACAAACTCAGTTCCACCCGACATTCCTTTATGACAGTTAATGAAGTGTATAACTATCTTCATGGCCTTAAAGATAATATAATACTCGTCAAAAGTCAAGGGCCACCCTATTATTTTCAATACACGTTTATATAAGCGCATAGAATGATTAAATGAAGAAGGTTTTTGGTAAAAATGGGTGCAATATCTTCCTCTGACAGTCCTCTATGCACATTAAGCATAAAAACAACTCACCGACAACCATGGTGATCACGAGCAATTAGGTTTGCTGACCATAAATTCACAGTTTTAATCTGTTTTTTCTAACTTCCGTAGAACCAAACAGGTGAAGTAATCGTGCTGATTGACATTCCACGTGCAATGGCGACTTTTCGTGAACAGAGTTTACTCTTAATTTGTTTCACAATCAGCAGACTTAGGCTAGTTTCATCACTTGCAAAAACATGCCACCGAGAAGAAGTCTTGACACCTTACAAAGAATGAGGGCTATAGCGTGGGTTAAAAGTGATTTATTTGTTGGTGAGGTTGCTAGACGGCTTGCAGTGTCACACTCTACTATCTAAAGAATTTTGGAGAGATTTCAGGCCACAGGAAGTGTGGAGGATCGCCACCGGCCAGGTCGCCCTAGATGCACCAAAAGACATGATGACCGGTACCTCTTGTTGTCAGCCCTGCGCCATCAAATAGTGACTTGTTCCACTCTAAGATGTCAGCTGAGACAAACTGTAAACGTTAATGTCAGTCAAATCACCATTCGCAGACATGTACATGAATTTGGACTGGCTGCTCAACGTCCTGCAGTCAGAATCCCTCTTACTCCTGCTCATCGCAGAACCGGTGTTGCTTGGTGTCGCGAGCACATCCGATGAACAAGGCAACAATGGAGTCAAGTTCTCTCACTGATGAATCTCGCTTCACTGTGTCATTCAATGATGGCAGGATTCGAGTTTGGAGACGACTAGGAGAGCGATTTACTGTTGACACAATTCGAGAGGTGGATCGTTATGGTAGGGGTTCTGTAATGGTCTGGGGAGGCTTCTACAGACACGGCAGGACCCCGCTCCACATCATCCAAGGCAACTTGGCCGGCCCAAGATACCAGAACGAAATCTTGAGACCAATTGTTCAGCCTGCTCTGGAGGTCATAGGTGGTAATAAAATCCTCCAAGATGATAACGCTCGACCCCATCGAGCTCGTATGGTGAATGAGTTTATTCAGCAACATGGGATCATCAGGATGGCGTGGCCAGCTCATTCACCTGACCTTTCTCCGATTGAGCACCTCTGGGATGTTCTAGGTCAAAGATTGTCAACAAATCACCCCCTGCCAATGGATGTTGCAAAGCTGACTGCATTTCTGCTTCAGGAATGGCAAGCTGTTCCTCAGGATACTCTTCGGACACTTGTGGACTCGATGCGTCTACGCTGTCTTGAATGCCTTGCTGCAAACGGTGGTCATACCCGATTTTGAAATGTCTATTTGTCCAATATCTATTGTGTAACTTTTGAAAAGGTGGGTGACACACTTCACAGCTTCATTGCGTTTGAATGTGTGTTTCCATTTCTTTACCTGACATGTCAATTTGGTATTCAATAAATGCCGTTTTGACTGATGCCAATTACGTTTATATCAGATTCAGGGCTTGACGGAATTAGTAATCGAATACTGCGTTATGATGCACCAGCTATTAGTGATTAAGTAACTTATATATATAATCAATGTATCGCCAAATGTTATTTTCCTTCGGCCTTTAAAATCGCCAAAGTATATCCTCTCTTCAAACCGGCTTCGTCAGATAACAGTAACCTTGGTAACTATAGACCAATTTCTCTTTTATCATCGCTAACTAAACCACTAGAAAAACACATACATAAAACAACACTACAGTACCTAGTTAGCAATAACTTGCTAATTGACAGTCAGTCAGGGTTTAGACAAAAGCATTCATGCCACACAGCTCTAACTAAGATGATAGACAACTTGCACCTAAACATCAATAACGATAACATATGTGGAGCAATCTTTGTAGACTTTAGGAAAGCATTTGATATGTTAGATCACGCTGTTTTAATAAGGAAATTAGAAACAATGAAAGTTAACTTTAAACTAGTGACATTACTTAAATCATTCCTGTCCGACAGAAAGCAAGTAGTGTGGTACAATAACTTCTTGTCAACCCCAACTATTGTTGACAGTGGTGTTCCTCAGGGTTCTATTCTCGGCCCTCTACTTTCTTCCATTTACATAAATGACCTTCCACTGGGAGCCGCGCTGGTGTAATGGCTACAACGTTGTACTGGCGACCAGGTGTTCATGGTTCAAACCCGGCCGTCGGCGTTTGAAGAAATGTATACGACCGGAAATTTGACTGAATAATCTGAACGGCTCCTGCACATAAATCCCGTGTGGATGGGAAGGAGCGAAGCTCCTGACCGGGTTGGAAGGAAAGTCCACTGACCCCCCAGCCTCGCAATGACATGTCATTGGGCCGAAAGAGCTGGAAAAAGCTCGAGTGCCGCTGGTTATAGAAAAAAAAAAAAAAAAAAAAAATGACCTTCCACTACACATCAAGCCCTCATCGTGCGACCTATTTGCCGATTACTGTACCATTTATACCAGTGATAAAAGTTGAAACACGCTAGAAATAGTATTACAAAGCGACACAGACAATCTTATTAAGTGGAGAATGAAAACTGCATGCAGATAAATATCATTAAAACAAAATGTATGATAATATCAACTAGACAAAAATTACAAAACTCACTAAAAACAACACTTCAGCTCTACATTTCATCCTCTTTAATTGAAAATGTAAATGAAAATAAAACACTAGGACTCATAATTGACCAACATTTAAGTTGGAATTCGCATGTGCAAGCACTAACCAAACAAACGGCACAAAAAGTTTACCAGTTAGCTAAAATCAAACATTTCCTAGATGACGAGACTCGAAAAATGTTCTATACATCCCAAATACAAACACATCTAGACTATTGTTCCACAATTTGGGATGGCTGCTCCATGTCCAAAATTAAAAGACTCTATTCATTACAAAAACGTGCAGTGCGCCTAGTTTAAGACAAAAACCCCACACAGTGTGTAGACCCATATACATATCTTAACATATTACCACCAAGACCCATATACATATCTTAACATATTACCACCAAGAAAGCGCTTTCCCTACAACAAAGCCAAATTTATTCACAAAATCTTATCACACAATGCTCCAAAGTATTTGTGGCCTATTTTCAAATACAGCGGAAGACGCAGTCAACGCTTGAATAAATTACACATGCCCAAGCCTAGGCTCGACTTATTCAAGAAAAGTTTAGCTTTTTCTGCTGCTCATCTGTGAAATAATCTTTAACGCGACCTAAAAACCACGCTTAGTTCATATTCATTCAATCACAGACTTTTCAAATACATCATGAGTGCAGATTATATGCCACCCTAATTTAGTTATGTTTTTAAATAATATCATAACATCATATGTAGGTTTTAAAGATAATGTTGTCCTGTTTTGTATTAATTATGATAAGGTACTGTAAATCTGTGTAACTATTATTGTACTGTTACAATGTTGGGATTTTATTTTATTTTATGTTATTTTCTTACTTTAAGTAATATTTAAGATACATGTGAGAATTAGTGGATTCAGTATGGAAGACGAGAGAAAGGAAGGGCAGAATGTTAGACGAACCTGCGTGCCCAATTCTAAACTCTTTGAAAATAAAGTTCGTTCGTTCCTTCGTTCGTTATCTATCTATCTATCTATCTATCTATCTATCTATCTATCTATCTATCTATCTATCTATCTATCTATCTATCTATCTATCTATCTATCTATCTATCTATCTATCTATCTGTCTATCTGTCTGTCTGTCTGTCTGTCTGTCTGTCTGTCTGTCTGTCTGTCTGTCTGTCTGTCTATCTATCTATCTATCTATCTATCTATCTATAATTTTGCGACCTATTTGCCGATGACTGTACCATTTTTACCAGTGATAAAAGTTGCAACACGCTAGAAAGATTATTACAAAGCGACACAGACAATCTTATTAAGTGGAGCAATGAAAGTTGGCTGCAAAAAAATATCATTAAAACAAAATGTATGATAATATCAACTAGACAAAAATCATAAAACTCACCGAAAACAACACTTCAGCTCTACATTGGAACCTCTTTAATTAAAAATGTAAATGAAAATAAAACACTAGGACTCATAATTGAGGGAGCCGCGGTAGCATAGTGGTTAGTGCACTGGCTTCCTAGCGCAGTGGTCTATGGTTCGATCTCCAGATGAGGTGTGAATTTTTTAGGCCACAAACGGCTCCCGGAACGACCCAGCCCCAAATGGGTACCAGAGCAACTCTGGGAAGGTTAAGGCGGCTGGCGTGATGCCGACCACATCAACCCTCGTGTGCCGACGGTCAAGATAATATGGGCCTAACACATATTTCCAATATGCCTCGTTGGGCGTGTAACGGGTTCCTTTACCTTTACCTTTACTCATAATATACCAACTTTTAAGTTGGAATTCGCATGTACAAAAGTAGTATAGTAGTTATGCTACAGGTCGCATTCAGGTGGATGAGCATGACTTTTATATAAGGAAATACTCCGATCGATTCAGGTGGATAAGCTGACTTATATATAAGTAAATACTCCGCTCAAATATGGCGGGTGTGTAGGTTGTTATAAGTTGTTTATATATATTACAACATGTGTTACAACATGTATTACAACATATATTACAATATATATTTTACAAACAGGTAGACAATATAGATAACAAAGGTTTAGTTAAAAAATATATTTTATTTTCAACACTGTTTTGTTACACCACTAACAACATTATATGAGTAGGATCATATATTAGCAAGAGGGAGGTCTGTACAATTTTTATATTTATATATTTATATTGGAAGACGGAAAGAGGGGGTCTGTACAATTTTTGTTAAACAACAGTAACAAAGGGGACCACAGTGGAAGAGAGATATTGCGGATAGATGGCGTCCCGTATCAGTCTTTTTATGTAAAAATGCAATAAATATATTTAATATCACAGTTATGTTACAGCTGCAGCCCAGAACAAATATATAAGCGACTAAGGGAAAGGCCTAGATGTTGAGGGGAGATGTCGTCACATTGTCGGCGTGTACCTGTCTTTTGATGTAAAAATAGGACACAGAGTTGCGATGTTGGGTGTATGTGTAGATGGCGGAGTTGTGTGTTCTGAATCCTACATTTTCCTGCCCTGCGCTTGTTGTGTGTTGAGTACCTCTACAAAGAGTTTTTTTATCTATGGTGTTGTGGTGTTTATTGAGGCCTTTAGTGGTAGTTTTGTCGTAATCGCCAAAACAATGTTAAGTTTTGCTACAGAGGGAAATCATCCCACTGCCCTCATATTCTAACTTGAAAAGGCCCGTTTGTCAAATAACTTTTGGTCGCGGCATTTCTGACAAACGAATCGCGTTTTACCCTCACTAGCTTTGAAACCGGATCTATGTTCGGGACACACTTCGGCGGGAAACCATCGGTCGTAGTCGGTATAAAATTCTTGTCACATAGCGGGCTTAACGGCGTCCGCTAAGTTTTTCGTGCTAAGGGCCAAGTAAAGACTCTCTGTATCCGTCTCGCATAACTGAAAGTCTGCTCTATCTACAAATCTATCTAGGCAGTCGTAATAAAATTTTAACATGTGTAGTTTAGCGTACTGGTAAACGAAAAAGCCTATCTGCGCGGGAAGGCCCCAACTAATTTTCTTTTTAGCCATTTCTACCTCGAAAATGTCATCCGTCACTAAACTCATCTTTTTAAACCGGGGGCAGTTTATTAATTTAGACGTCCCCTCCCCCGTCGTGTACGAGACTTCGACGTGCTTCCCTTTATTGGTCAGAGTTTTGCTACGAGCTGCGTTCCCTAAAATTTCATAGTTTCGCAAGTTAAGGCGTAGACCTCGTCTATATCCCCTCGTCGGCGGGCGTCGGAGACGGTATCCCCAAACTGTTTGAAACAAGTCGCAGGCGTATACTCAGTCACCTGGTATATACGCGTGACTTCTAAGCCCTTGGACAGGTACCAGCGAAGCAGAGGCGTCGCCAACAGATTTTTTCACCACGTAACTGCCGATCAACGTTCTTCTAGGGGTAGTCATGAGTTTATTTTTTGTTTCTGCGTATTCCCGCTTGAAATCTCCAATGTCATCTCTCAAGACGTCAATATTTTTTAAAATGGGCGTCATTTACGAAAAATGCTACTTTAGGGATTTGGGACTCGAATGTCGCATTCGACTAAGCCAAATAAGGTCTCGACTATCACAGAGGCTAGAATCTGTTGTTCCGTAAGAGGGTATCTAAATTTAGAATACGACGGTTTCAAGTTCGGGAAGGTGGCGCTCAGAAATCGACCGATTGATCGATCGGTTTGTTTGAGGCGATGCCAGTCGCATTCCCACATTTCTATCAGGGTGACATCACACTCGGTCTTCAAATATGCACTGATCTAACGCGTCTTTTCGTACAAATAAGTCAAGAGTTTCTTATTGACTGAATTAATGTCTCTACCGCTGTATGTATACAATGTGTTTGGAGAAACTCCAAACTCACACCGATGACCGAAGCTTCGATATATAACGACTACACCACCAACTTACTTCTATATGGCAGTGAGAAATATTTGACAACTGGGAAACAACATTTGAAACAATATATTTGGCACTTGAAAAAAGTTGAAGAAAAATATTTGGCACCTGGAGAAATATTTGAAGAAAATATATTTGTCATCTGGAAAAAAGTTGAAGAAAAAAATATTTGGCACCTGGATAAACATTGAAGAGAATATATATGGCAACTGGAAAAAAGGTTGAAGAAAATATATTTGGCATTAGGACAAAAAAGTTGAAGAAAAAATATTTGGCACCTGGAAACAATTTGAAGAAATATTTTGAACACATTTGCACATATATTTGACACACGCAAAACAAAAAACAAAAAAAATTGACAAGTGGAAAGAAATTTGACAAGTGGAAAAAAATTTGAAGAAATATTTGCCACATCCACAAAAAATTTGAAAAAATATTTGACAAGTGAAAAAATAAACGTTGACACATGCAAGAATCGTGTGAATAAATATTTGACAACTAGCAAAAAAATTTGCATAAATATTTGACGCACGCAAAAAAAATTTGACAAGTCGAAAGAAATTTGGAAAGTGCAAAATAACTTGAAGAAATATTTGACAACTGGCAAAACATTTGCACAATGATTTGACACACGCAAAAAAATTTGACAAGTGGAAAGAAATTTAAAGAAATATTTGACACGTTTGAAGAAATATTTGACAACTGTAAGAAATATTTGACACATCCACACAAAAATTGAGGAAATATTTGACAAGTAGAAAAAAACGTTGACACGTGCAAGAACCGTTTGAAGAAATATTTGACAACTAGCAAAACATTTGCATAAATATATGACACATACACAAAAAGTTTGACAAGTGAGAAGAAATTTGAAGAAATATTTGATAAATGGCAAAACATTTGCATAAATATTTGACACGCGCAAAAATAAATTGACAAGTGGGATCAAATTTGAAGAAATATTTGACACGTTTGAAGAAATATTTGACAAGTGTTAGAAATATTTGACATCCACAAAAAATTTGAAGAAATATTTGACAAGTGAAAAAAACGTTGACACATGCAAGAAACATTTGAAGAAATATTTGACAACTAGCAAAACATTTGCATAAATATTTGAGACACACAATAAAAAATTTGACAAGTGGGAAGCAATTTGAGAAGTAGAAAAAAATTTGTAGAAATATTTGACATCCACAAAAAAATTTGAAGAAATATTTGACAAGTGGAAAAAAAACGTTGACACATGCAAGAAACGTTTGAAAAAATATTTGACAACTGGCAAAACATTTGCATAAATATTTGACACACGCCAAAAAAATTTAGAAGTGAGAAGAAATTTGAAGAAATATTTGACAATTGTAAGAAATATTTGACACATCTACAAAAAAATTGAAGAAATATTTGACAAGTGGAAAAAATTTGATGAAAAATTTGACAACTGTTAGAAATAATCAAAGAAATATTTGACAATTGCAATAATAACAAAATTAAAAACAGATTAATAGATATTTACCTATGCAACGCTGCTTATGGCAAAACCCTGACCAATAAGGCAAAACGCGTTGAGGTCTCGTGCACGACGGGGGAGGGGACTACGACCGATGATTTCCCGCCGAAGTGTGTCCCGAACATAGATCCGGTTTCATAGCTAGTGAGGGTAAACGCGAATCGTTTGTCAGAAATGCCGCAACTAAAAGATATTTGATAAACAGATATGGGGCCTTATCAAGTTAGAATATGAGGGCAGTGGGATGATTTCCCTCTGTAGCAAAATTTACAACTGTTTTGGCGATTACGAACAAACTACCACTAAAGGCCTCAATAAACACCACAACCCCATAGACAAAAACACTTTTTTAGAGGTACTCAACACACAACAAGCGCAGGGCGGGAAAAATGTAGGATTCAGAACACACAACTCCGCCATCTACACATACACCCAACATCGCAACTCTCTGTCCTATTTTTACATCAAAAGACAGGTACACGCCGACAATGTGACGACATCTCCCCTCAACTTCTAGGTATTTCCCTTAGTAGCTTAAATATTTGTTCTGGGCTGCAGCTGTAACATAACTGTGATATTAAATATATTTATTACATTTTTACACAAAAAGAGATACATGATGCCATCTCCCCGCAATATCTCCCTTCCACTATGGTCCCCTTAGTTACTGTTATTTACCAAAAATTGTACAGACCCCCACCCCTTTCCGTCTTCTAATATAAATATATAAATTTGAAAATTTTACAGACCTCCCTCTTGCCAATATATGACCCTACTCATATAATGTATTTACTGGTAAAACAAAACTGTGTTTAAAATAAAATATATTTATTAACTAAACCCTTGTTATCTTTATTGTCTACCTGTTTGTAAAATATATATTGTAATATATGTTGTAATATATGTTGTAACACATGTTGATATATATATATATATATATATATATATATATATATATATATATATATATATATATATATATATATATAAACACATAACAAATTACACGCCTGCCATATTTGAGCGGAGTATTTCCTTATATAAAAGTCAGTCATCCCCCTGAATCGATCGGAGTATTTCCTTATATAAAATTCACGCTCATCAACCTGAATGCGACCAGTAGCGTGCCTTCTATACTACTTACAAGCACTGACCAAACAAACGGCACAAAAAGTTTACCAGTTAGCTAAAATCAAACATTTCCTAGATGAGGAGACACGAAAAATGTTCTATACATCCCAAATACAAACACATCTAGACTATTGTTCCACAATTTGGGATGGCTGCACCATGTCAAAGACTAAAAGACTTTATTCATTACAAAAAAGTGCAGTGCGCCTAATTTCAGACAAAAACCTCACCCGGAGTGTAGACCCATATACATATCTTAACATATTACCACTTAGAAAGCGCCTTCTCTTCAACAAAGCCAACATTATTTACAAAATCTTATCACAGAATGCTCCAACGTATCTATGGCCTATTTTCAAATACAGCTGAAGACGCAGTCAGCGCTTAAATAAATTACACATGCCCAAGCCTAGGCTCGACTTATTTAAGAAAAGTTTAGCTTTTTCTGCTGCTCATCTGTTGAATAATCTTCCACACGACTTAACAAAAACGCTTAGTACATATTCATTCAATCACAGACTTTTCAAATACATCATGAGTGCAGATTTTATGCCACCCTAATTTCGTTATGTTCTTAAATAATTACATAACATCGTATGTAGGTTTTAAAGATAATTTTATCCTGTTTAGTATTAATTATGATAAAGTACTGTAAATCTGTGTAACTGTTATTGTACTGTTACAATGTTGGGATTTTATTTTATTTTATTTTATTGATATTTTATTATTTAAGTAATATTTAAGATTTATGTGAGAATTAGTGGATTCAGTATGGAAGACGTGAGAAAGGAAGGGCAGATTGTTAGACGGGCCTGCGTTCCCAATTCTAAACACTTAGAAAAAAAAGTATGCTATATCTATCTATCTATCTATCTATCTATCTATCTATCTATCTATCTATCTATCTATCTATCTATCTATCTATCTATCTATCTATCTATCTATCTATCTATCTATCTATCTATCTATCTATCTATCTATCTTTACATCTATCTATCTATCTATCTATCTATCTAATCTATCTAATCTATCTATCTATCTATCGAACAACAGGCAGCCGTAAGAATAGAGGGGGAAACATCAGAATGGTTTGAAGTACAGAAAGGAGTAAGACAAGGCTGTACCCTTTCCCCTTACCTGTTTAACATTTATGCCGAGAATATCATGAGAAACGTAAGAGATGACCAAGAACACACAGAGTTTGACTCATTTAACATCGGCGGGTACAAGATCCCGGAAATCAGATATGCTGACGACACAGTCCTCCTATCGACCAACCCAGAAGGACTTGAACAATTACTTCTGTCCACCAAAAAACACAGCGAGGCCCAGAATCTATACCTAAACACCAAGAAGACCAAAGTTTTGACAACAGACAAAGTAAAGACCAAACCAGAAATTGAAATTGATAACGAAGAACTGGAAAGTGTCAATGAATTCGAATACTTAGGATCAATCATTAACAGTTCTGGCGACTGTGCAGTAGAAATTAAAAGAAGACTTGCAATTGCTTCACATAAACTAATACAGATGAAAAACCTATGGCAAGGCACAAGCAAAGAAACAAAGTTACAACTGATCAGAGCTTGTATATTCCCAGTAGCAACATACGGCTGCGAGACTTGGACACTCAATAAAACAGTTGCAAAAAAGATTACATCATTCGAAATGAAATGCTACAGAAGGATGTTGAGAATACCCTGGACAGAAAAAAAGACCAACAGAGAAGTACTGCACTCACTAAACGTACAGGAACATTGGCTCCTAAATACCATCGCAATAAGGAAGCTGAAATTTTTCGGTCATATAAAAAGACATAATAGTCTGGAAAAAACAGTGATGGAAGGCATGGTCCCTGGAAAAAGGGGAAGGGGTCGACCTAGACGACGGTGGACCCAGGTGTGGTGAAGTGGGATGTTATAAATATTTATAGGGGACTTAGTGTACTGACTGAGATCAGCTGTGAAGGTATCTATATCTAATAAGAGTAGTGTATTATAGATAACCTTACTTGCTACCACATATGTATACCTCAGTCAGAATTATTCTGGAATAGTGTGATGACTACGTTATATGTCTAGGGTATGTGTATGATGAAGTGTAAGTCATAACAACAACAGACAGATAAACAATTTAATTTATTCCACCACACTTGACAACACTGTGACACTCACATACATAAAACACTCTACGAGGATATCTTAAAGGAGTCACTGATAACTTTTCAAATAACAATATGTATTCAGTGCTGTCATGAATGTATATGTGTCCTGATTCAAATACAAAGGGAACCAGGAATCACAATCAATTTTAATTACAAGTTATATGTACAGAATTTATTAATATGAATCTTGTAGTGACATATATTATTAATAGTATCCTATGTGTGTCAGTTGTGTAGTAGTAATATGAGGTAATACTGGTTTTGTTTTGTTCAAGCTCTGTTGGTATTTGTCATCATGACTTCAATAGTTTGTTTCTATTGGAACTAGTATTGGAGATGTTCTCAGTTCCTGGTATTAAAACAATTAAATTCCCCTCTTAATTTTATTTTACAATGTCATTTTAAGATGGGGTGTCATAAAATTAACAAGTGATACAACGTAAAAATATCTCCAAAGGATAAAATGTAGGGATAAAAACATAACGCGTAAGCTGCTGATAGTACATGATCGCCCTGACCGCGGGTCATCACCCTCCATAAAAATTGACTTGTTAGACGGGAAATCAAAACGGTTACCATTTGGAGGGATGAGAACGGCGGATCAAAAGGAAAAAAAAAATGACTGAAAAAAATTGCGTGAGACTAGCAAGGCTAAGGAGACGCACTTGAGGGGGGGGGGGGGGGGGGGGGGGGGGGGGGGGCGAGAATGGAGAAAAAAATTCACGTCCCCAAATTGACACGAGGTACGGAAACGGACGCTTTTGCGATACCAAGCCTTTGATTTGAATTCAGCGGCTAAACGCAGATGCTTGAAATATTACAAAATTTAAAAAGTAACTTTTCTTAATATTAATGTTAGGAATATAAAAATTAGCTGGCCGGATGGCCTATTCTGAGCAGTGAAATAATATGTTTTTAATTTTACAGACGGATAGATAATAATGAAAATAATGACAAAAGACAGTGTTGTTCACAACAGCGAAAGACTGCATTGAATCAAAAGTGTCGCTATTTGCACAAAAATCGCGACCTTGAGACGCAGGTGTTCAAATCTACTTAGCATGGAAGAGAAGGGATACTGGTGGAAGCTGTGTCTAAAAATAACTTTTATCGACAAAATTTTGGAGGGGAGAGAAAGGTTGGTTCAAAAATCAAGTACGTTTTTGTGAAAACGCAAGTAGAGACGGACAGACTAACAGATAAAAATCCATACTTGACTGAAGCATGACTGAAATGACTTTAGTGTAGGAAATTTGAATTAAAAAAAAACCAAGGCATTGATTGGCCACAGACAATCATATTATCCGCGCTCAGACGAGCTTTTTTGCCATTCCTCAATAGTTGTCCAGTGATAGACACAGTAAATTTCAAGTGTGGTGATTTCCAAATGAAATAAATTGAAATAAGTTCAGGGACGCCATACTATAGCCAGCAGCTCAGCTGAGTTTTGCTAGCATTTCTGTGTTCTTTATTCATAATCTGAGCTGTGAGTTCGATCGTGACACTAAGGTGGTGTCAAATGCTGATTAATAATTGAAGTGAGGACCCGTGCAGGGTACATTTCGACAGAACATCTGTGTATTGCTCAAGCACGGAGAGGTGGGGCCATCATATTCCAGCACCAGAACAAATCTGGCAAAGTTAAGTAGGCTAGCTGGCCTGCTGAACTTACACCAACTTCATAAAACTAGCACCCAAGAGAATTTACTACTGAAGCATCCCATTTCCTTCCATCATTAATGGACAATGCTGTGTAGGCATAAACAGGGAGGGATGAAGCCACCCCAACAGCACATCCATTCATAGTTTTCCCAGGAAAATTAACATTACGAACAGTAATACTATAATTAATCTTGAAGATTGCATATGTAAACATCTTTCATTTAACATGCCATTTATTCATGCCATTCATTCATAAATTTCAAAATCTTTGCATAAGTTCTGGCCAAAATAAAACCTTGGTTCAGAACAAATAAATTTAAAAAAAGATTTTCTATTCTAAATTTAACCAGCTGAATTTAGTTCATTGTGTTATAAATTTTATTGATAGTATTAGACTTAATTAATATCTGTGGGTGTGTGTATATGTCCATACAACACATTGCATTCAGTACCCTAGATTTTAACGTAGCCACATTCATTAGTAAAAAAAGATATGTGTGAGGTCATAAAGTGGTAGCACGAAAGGGCCTTCTGTATATTCACAGTTACAATTATCTCAGGAGCCTTCACAGCTGACCTCACGCATCACACTAGGTGATAACACAACCATACAATACCATCAAAATCCACTACATATATTGGGGTCTTGTCCAGGGATAATTAGCATAAACAGTAATATAAGGATCTCCTGGTGGGAGAAATAAAATTAGGGGAACAAAATTGTAAAATTCCCTTAAAATTAAAAGTGTCCCTTTAAATTAAAAGGGCAATTAGAAGTTGGTGAATCTTCACAGCCAGTAATAATTAATTAGTTAACTGGTTAGTTAGAATTAGTTAGACTATAGTCATAAGAAGTACTTAGTGTATTTACTGGTTAGAGATTTATCTTGTATATTATTATATTGTCTAAAAAGTATGGCGGAGCTAGCAAAATTTAGATCAGCTGCTGTGCTGACCGCAAAGGAGATGGGAATGGATGGTCAGGTTTTGGTTCAATATGTAACGACTGAATGTGATAAATATATTGAACGGGAAGAAAGGAGATTAGAAAAAGAGGCTGAAAGAAAATTAGAGTCTGAGAGGTTGGCTGAAGAGAAGAGGTTAGAGGCGGATAGAGAAATTAAGAGGCTGCAGATTGAGGCAGAAGACAAACGACAGCAAAGGGAGGCAGAAGAAAAAAGATTGACTGCCGAAAGGGAGGCAGAAGATAGAAGGTTGCAAAGGGAGCACGAATTACGACTAAGGGAGCTGGAATTACAAGGCCAGGCTCCTGAAAATGGTGCCAGCCCTTTTGCCTCAGATGCTACGCCCAGTCTGGGAGCCTCAAACTCAGCTATGGGGTTTCATTTAGACCATTTTGTTGAAAAAGACGATGACATAGAGGGGTACCTAGGACGTTTTGAGTTATTAGCTACTACATATGGGTTAGAGAGAGAGAGGTGGAGTTTAAAGCTATCACAGGGACTGAGAGGTACTTCTTATGAAGTCTTTGCTAAAATGAACAGGGAAGACCAAGACAATTATGACATGTTAAAGCAGGCTTTGTTATTAAGGTACGAGAAGAATGGTGAATTTTATCGTAAGAAATTTAGAAATGCCAAACTGTTGTCTGGGGAGACATACCACCAATTCTCTGCTAGACTGGAAATCTATTTGGAGAAATGGACTGCTCTGGGGAAGACCCAAGATCTTAAAGAAATGATCATGATTGAGCAATTGAGAGAGTCCATGGCTCCAGACATGAGAAAATTTCTCATGGAACAAGGTGCAGAGAAGTTGGGAGAGGTTTTAAATGTCGCTGAGAGGTATCAGGCAGCCCAGGCAGAGGTAAGTGGTGCTAAAAAGAAGCACATAGATAATTTTAAAGCTCCACAGCAATTTAATAAATTTGATAATAGACAGCAGGGAAATAAAAGTAGGACAAACTTTGAGCGGCCAAGAAATGACTATCGCGACAGAAACTCACAGTTCAATGACCAAAAGTTCAATGAAAGAAAACCGTTGAACCAAGGAAAAAGATGGTGTAAATGGTGCAAGAAGGATAACCATAACACCGAATTTTGTAGAAGGAAACCTTCAAACATTGCTGCAATGAAGTCGGGGACGCAAAGATTAAAGGTTAATCCTAATGGACAACAGGAACCTTATCACCCCCAGTTTGTGAGGATGTTATTTGTAATGGGGCCACCATAAGGTGCCTTTATGATACAGGTTTGGATTATGATTCAGTTGTGAAGTCTAGCCTAGTGGACCCAAGTCAGTATACCACAGAAACAGTGGAAATACAAGGGGCGACCAAGGACATACCACTCATGACACTTCCCATCGCAAGGATAACGGTGAAAACTCGCTATGTGGAAGGAGAAATCAGAGCAGCAGTGATAGATGAACCAATCTACCCTCTGATATTGGGGTGTAGATACGTCTTCTTGGGGAATCCCGAGAAACCTGTGATCATGGCGACAGTGCAGACCAGGTCACAGAAGAAGGAGGAAGAAGGTGAACCTATAAATGCTCATCCAGAGGAGATGAGAAAGGCGCAGGCTGAGGATAGGACACTCAAGCCATGTTTTAAAAAAATTGCCCAAAGGCCACACACCTCCAAGCAAGGGAGAGTACTTTGTGAAGAACAGATTATTATATAGGAAGACAGGAACTAGATCCACTGGTCACGGACAGTTAGTTCTTCCCAAGATATATAGGGCAAACTTAATAAGGAGCTTACATGTTGGAAAAGATGGTGACCATGAGAAAGTCGGTACCATCTGCCAAAAGATTGCTCGAAAATACTATTGGCCCGACGTAAATGTCGATGTTGAAAACTTTGTAGAAGCATGTGGCGTATTTCATGAGGGAACACCCACAAAGGGAAAATATGTGCAGGACCTAGAAACGCCACGGGGCAACTTTAGGCCTGAAAGGAAAACTAATTATACTTGGGTAGACAAAGTGGAATGGGAGCCCCCTTTTCACACCCAGTCTTCACTTGAATGGATTAACATGGCCACTATGCGAAGAGTACAAAGAAGAAATTTTACCCAGGATAAGATGACAATCCCTCGGTCAGACTTATATAAACTGGAAGAACAGACAAGAGAGCGAAGATCTCTCATAAGCAATCTAAAGTGGGGAGACAAACCCCAGAAAAAAATTGGTAGTGGTCGATTTGTGTGAGTGATGATTCTAGGAAGAAAAGTCCTCATTATAAAGCTTCTAATGGACGGGACCCGATGGGTTCCATGAAAAATAAGTATGATAAATTAAAGATCCAGATGTAACTTTATTAAGGACCTGGACGGATGAGAAGGCGGAAGAACCTGTTACCTCATCTTATCAATATGTGAACGAACTGACCACTCGTTTGAAAGCTGGATGGAAACTGGCAAATGATAATTTGAAACAAGCCAGGAAGAAACATGCAGCATATTTTAATAGGAAGGCAAAGGACCGAGAACTAGCTGTGGGAGAGAAGGTGCTTCTTCTACTACCCGGTAGCCAGAATAAATTACAAATTGGTTGGCAAGGTCCATATACGGTTCTAGAGAAGGTGTCTAGAACAAACTATAAAATTGACAAAAAGGGAAGGAGAAAGTTTATCATGTAAACTTATTAAAGAAGTATCTGGACAGACCACTCCAGGAAAGCACCCCCTTATTGACCTTGGCTATTGCAACCCAGATGCAAAAGGAACCACTCACCTCACATGAATACCCATTACATCTTGTGAAACAGCAGCACACAGGTAAAAGTCAGTAAGCACCTGACTAAAAACCAGAGGGAGAGAGTTCAACAGGTTCTGGAGGAACATACAGATGTATTAACAGATAAACCAGGCCATACAAATTTGCTACAGTATGACATGAAACTGGTAGACTCAAACCCAATCTGTATGAGAGCCTATTCTATTCCGTTCGCGAAGGAGAAGGCATTGAAGGAAGAAAATAGATTATTTGTTGAAGGAGGGGATTATTTCGCACAGTGAATCATCTTTTAGTTCTAGTGTCGTTTTGTTGAGAAAACCGTCTGGGGAACACAGACTGTGCAAAGATTACAGGAGACTGAATGCGGTCACAGAAGGACAAGTGGATCCATTACCAGACACAAAAACAGTTATTTGCCAGACTGAACAAGGCAAAATACTTTTCAAAGGTGGATCTTAGTAAAGGCTATTACCAGATCCCAGTGAAGCCTGAAGTGAGACCTTATTTGGCTTTTAGCACTTCGGATGGACATTATGAATTTCAATATGCTACCATTCGGACTGAAAAATGCTCCGAGTGTGTTATCAAGGATGATGCGCAAATTGTTGGATCCCCTGAATAACCCATGTATCACGCACGAAATTTCATGGATCACACAAAGACTGTAATATCAGGGTAACATATGAGCGGGCTTCGACCCCTGACCCTAAGAACTTGGCAAAAACTGAGAATAAACTGCAGAGCACCTAGGCCACAAAACAAAAAAGGACGTGCGATCATTCGTGTCGTTATGGTCGGATTTTTATCAGAAATACATCAAAAATTTTAACGCTATTTGTGCTCCTCTGACTGATCTGACTCGCAAGGGACTTCCAGATAAAATTATTTGGACTGCACAATGTGAACTAGCGTTCCAAGAGTTAGAGGAAAAACTCACTAGCAAGCCTATTCTCAAACTGCCTGATTTGACACAGGACTTTGTCTTAAGAACCGATGCAAGTAATGTAGGACTCGGAGGGGCTTTGTTGCAAAGATCATCTTCCCCTGATGGGGAACTGAAACCAGTCGCTTATGCAAGCCGCAAATTGAATAAGGCGGAACAAGGATACTCCACAAGCGAAAAAGAATGTTTAGCGTTAATCTGGGCAATAAAGAAGTTTCAAATCTATCTGTAATGGTAGAGACTTTTGTGGTGGAGACGGGATCATCAGGCCTACTCGTATTCTTAATTATCTAGGCTAAGCATGAGCATGGAAAACTGCAAGATTGCTGAGGTGGTCTTTATTGCTTCAACCTTATCAGTTTAGTATCCAATATATCCCAGGCAAATTGAATGTCGGTGCAGATTTCCTCAATCGGGCCACCCAGCGCTGTGGGGGGGGGGGGGGCGCCTTGTAGAATGGCAAAATCGAGAGTAGATTGTGCCAGTGACGGGAAAGTGAAGAGTTTATATCAAGTATGTGTATCACACTGGTTTTTTAGGGAACTTGCCGTAGGCATGTTTTTTGTGCCGAAGTGGGGAGATGTGTCATAAAAAATTTTAACGAATGTGATACAACGCGTAAAAATTATCTTCCAAAAGTTGGATAAAATGTATAGGATAAAAACATAACGCGTAAGCTGCTGATAGTACAGATGATCGCCCTGGACAGGGATCCTGCGGGTCATCACCCTCCATAAAAAGATTGACTTGGTATATATGCGGGAAATCAAAAAAACGGAGGTTAACCAATCATTGGAGGGGGGGGGGGGGGGGGGGAGTGGTGAAAAACGGCGGATCAAAAAGAGATAAAAAAAAAAATATTTGATATAATGACTGGATAAAAAATAGCTGTGAGACTAGCAAGGCTAAGAAGACGCACTTGGGGGGGGGGGGGTGGGGGGTGGGGGGGGGGGGGGGGGGAGGGGGGGAAAATTCACGTAGCGCGCACGCAAATTGACACGCTGTGAGGTTACGGGAGAAGACGGGAAGCTGCGCCTTTTGCTGATCACACAAGCTTTGATGTTGAGGAATTCAGCGGACTAAAAACGTCAGTGGATGTGCTAGCATTGAAAATATTAAGCTATAATATTTAAAAGAAGTAAGATCTTTTGTCTGTTTACCTGTATTGAACAACTTGTTATGGAATGATATAAAGAAAGTAGGGCTGGCGCTCGGGATTTGGCTCCATTCTGGAGCAGGTGGAGAATAGGATATTATGTTTGATTTAATTTTTATGCAGAGAGCGGATAGAGGGATAAGTAGAAGGTGAAGATGAGGATATGACATGAGAGGAGACAGTGGTTAGTCTGTCACAATGGCATGCGAAAGAGGTATGACATTGAAATGATCTCACTTAAGTTGTCGGTATTTGACCCGCTGTTAGTGTCAAGATCTAAGAAATATCGCGACCTTGAGGTACGGCAGGGGTTGTTGCAATATGCTCTACTTAGCATGAAGAGATGGGATTTTGGTGGATGGCTGTGTCTAAGAAGATAAGCTGTTTATGCGACAAAATTTTTGGTAGGGGTGGGAGAGTAAACAGGTGTGGTTCAAAAAATCGAAGTAGCGATATTTAGTATGTGAATACGCAAGTTAGAGACGAAAGAGAGAGCTAACAAGATAATGATAAAATTTTCCGTATACTTGAGCTGAAGCGATGACTCCTGAAATTGACATTAGTGTAGGAAATTTGAATTTAGAAAAGAGTGAAAACAAGGCATTGTATTTGGCACAGACAATCATGTATTATTCGCGACTCGACGTACTGTCTAGATGAGTTTTTTGCTCCATTCACACTAATGTAGGTCCAGTGATTAGAACGCATGAGTTATTAAGTTTCACTGTTGTGGTCGATTTCGCAAAGATGAAATACTATTAATTGAAATAAGTTTGGGATGTTCGCACATACTTATATGCTCAGCTAGGCTCAGGCTGAGTTTTGTTAGTATAGTTTCTGTGGTTCTCTTTATTCTTAATTCTGAAGTGCTGTGAGTTAGATTTTTTGACACTGTAACGGTTATAGTGGGTGTCCAGAAATGCTGATTTAGATAAATTGAAGTTGAGGACCCGGGTGCTGGCCTGGGTACAATGTCGAACAGAAGAATCTGTGTATTTGCTCAAGCACGGAGTGAGGTGGGGGCCGCATCTCAGATATGCCTCAGCACTCTCCTAGGGAACAAAGAAGTTGGCCAAAGATCTATAGTAGGCTAGCTGGCCTTGCTGAACTTACACCAACGTTCATAAAAGACCTATGGGACACCCTAGAAGAAGAAATTTTACTATGGAAGCATCCCTGTGTTCCTTCCATCAATTAATGGACTCATTTGCTGTGTAGGCATTAAAACAGGTGAGGGTATGAAGCCAACCCCAACTGGCACATCTCATTTCAATTGTTGTCTTCCCTGGGAAAATTAACATTACGGAAGACAGTAATACTATTAAGTTAATGATCTTGAAAGATTGCATATGTTTTAATAATGCTTTGCATTTAACATTGCAATTTTAGATTCAGGCCATTCATTCATAAAGTGGTCAAATGTTGTGTCGATTAGTTCTGGGCCAAAATACAAATCCAATGTGGTTTCAGAACAAATAAATTTAAAAAAAGATTTTCTTGTTCTAAAATTTAACCAGCCTGAAATTTAGTTCTTTGTGTTATGAAAGAATTTTATTGATAGAGGTATTTGTTGAGACTTAATTAAATATTCTGTGGGTTGTGTTATTATTGTGTCCATCTAAAGACAAGAGCGAGTGTGCAGATTGCGCAGAGTTTCCACTGGAGATGTTTGTTTAGACTGGTTGATGTCCACTCAGTGGTTGTTCGCGATATAGAGATTTAGAAAGAGAAAAAAGTGGAATTTGTGTTGGAAGGGGTCATAAAGATGGTAGCCACGAAGAGGGTCCTGTCTCGGTGTAGGTATTGTCAGGGTCGTTACAGTTAAGCTGTGTTATCCTCGCTAGTGAGCTCGCTTCTACGCAATCAGTCTGGACCGCTGCCAAGAAAGTAGCGCTATCTAGAGCGCTACCGGTAGGGGTGATGTGTAACACCGACCATTACAATACCATCAGAAAGAGAGAGGGTCCTAAGCTTACAGATGGGGGTGTGGGTAGTCATAGTTGTTGAGCATGTACGTTCATATGGCGCGCACACTACTCTTATACATTTCGTGATCCGGGAACTGGCAGTAAAAAGATTTCCTCTGCTCGAGATGTTACTTTAATGAGTTTGGGGCGCCACCTCCGCGAGCTGGGTTCTTGCTTTATGACCAAGGAGTATGTGTCCATCAGTCTGGCTCGTTCAGCAAAGCTCTTGATGTCAAGGAGATAATCCTGGACCAGGGGGATGCGTGCTCGATAATCTGTTTAGGTCCCACGGGTCCCTTGAAACAATGAAGGTGTACCTTATACTACAATCAGAACGCTTTTTATTAATTGTTCCTCTATCCACTGAGCAACATAATAACATTCACAAACATTGAAGTTGTCACGATGCGTGGAGGACTCAACGTGTCTGCGTTCATCTGAAATTTGACTTTTGGGGTCCTGGGATAGTCCAGTATTTTCCACTGTCCAATCTGAATGGTATTTACTACACGAGCTCTGCTAGTAACTTCGCCGCATTGAGCAGGTTTATTTCTTTGTGCTAGTCAGATGTAATCTAAGGTGTCAGTATTGGTTACTGGTTTTGGACCATTCTACCATGCGCATAGAGTTTTACTTTTCCTCTCTCCGACACCTTCTGTTCAAGGCGGGAAGAATTTAGGCTTTACCTTCATGTTCCTCGATACGTGAACCACACTATAATATACAGGACATAAGTATGTCAATTGACTACATTTACGCAATTGTTTGTAAATTTACAAAGATATAGTGTGAATTTATTTTCAAGTTTACCACAATTCATGTGCAAATATTAAAAACAGTTTCGTTGACTGGCTATGGAATATAGAAACAACTCCGAATCTGCACGATGTCCCAGGCACTTTTATTTTATAAAAAAATTTAATATCACTGGTGCTCAAGGCACTGCACTTCTTAGTAGGGATTTTATTACAAGAATGTTGGCATATGAAACAGACGCGGCTCTGACTATTGAGTATTATTCGCAGCTCCTACCACCATGAAGAACCATGTGCGTACTACGCTGTCTTTTTCGGCAACAGATAAGTACCTCTCCTTTTCTTCACTCGTTTCCTCACCTGGACAACACTAAGATGATAGTCATTTTTATAAGCACGAACTCAATCGTGTTTAGGTCTTACATTTTGTTGCGCTCCATATCAAATTTAGGAGTTTAAACATGGTAGGCTATTTCTTCCGTAAACGTAGGTATGTTTTTTCCAAAACAAACGTTTATAAAAATCAAAAATTTTAATGAGCAGAAATGATTTCATGCTGTCAGCGCACCCTGTCCACAACCACTATTTTATTTTCGGCTATAATTTGAGTAATTCCTATGACTATTTGTCGTAACGTTTTACATATTCTTTGTCAGCAAACCCCTAAGGAACCCCCAAATATCCCTCACGTAATTTCCAATGGAGCCCATATGCATTTTCGGTTCTAGGATAGTCGTGCTGTTTTCTAACCTACCTTCCCGTGCTCGTCACTTCCTAAAACTTGAGGGTGTGTCTGTATGGGTTTACTGTGTCATGTTTTTCAAAACGGTAATGAACCATCGGGTTTAATGTCATCCATTACCAATAAGCGTTTTTTCCCCCAGGTTTTTATTAGAAACTCTAACTCAGCTGGTTTCAGGGGTGAGGGGTTTGATTATCACTCTGACCGATTTGAAAAAAAAATGAGGCCGAGTGCTCATGTGGGTCTACGTTACACGGCGCAGGTGATAGGCAGCAATTGTGGTATGTCGCGGCGACGCAGTGTTTCGGAAATACAAGTGATTTAGTGTTGCATGTGTCCTTCGCATTCTCGCCTGTCTCCCTGTTCTCTCTATAACCTTTAAGTCCATCTGTGCATTTTAGTTACGCGCTCGTGTATAAATATGATGGAATGAATGAATATTAAAGCTGTATAGGTCATTGATTATCAGCTTGCGATACTCTCTCAAGGTGCATGTTTCCAGGAGAAATACAGTACACGTTTCATTGAGAAAGAGAAAGCGGGTAGAATAAATATACAGTGGTATATGGCTTTTATATCATAACGTGGGAAAGTCGTGGTGTACAATTTGCCTGACGACAGTAGAGCAAAAACAAGGGGGATTCGAGTACAGTCAATTTGTGACAGCACTTTTCTCTTACCCACATTTCTTCTTTCCTTTTATTAGAAAATTATTCACTTGTAGGTTGTGAAGGTGGGCCGAGTGTTTTCATTTTGCGCTTTTTATTTTATTTATGTAGGATGTGTTGAATTGTGACACGACAGATCCTGTCCCGACTCTTAAAAACAGACGTTTTATAAGTCAGTCTATAATTTAACATACAACAGTTAGGAGAATTTTGCTGCTATGCCTGGGTGCATTTTCTTTGAATTTTCATCGCAGCGGATGGCGCTTTAAAAAATCTGCAATCAAGACGTTTACGCTATAGTATTTTTTTTTGCACATGGATTTAGATGCAGGATGGAGTCTGCTGTCTATAGTGCAAAGTATTGCACTAGCTGAGAGAGCGAAGGGTGTTCGCGCCTTCAGACCTTGTCAGGTGCGCGAATCCTAAAAAGAAATCGCACTTTTACAGATATTGTTAGATGTAAGGCTGCACAAGTGTTATGTTGTCTGTAGCTTTTTTTTTTTTTCACTGCTTAGCAATCAATATATTCCTACCTTTTTCTTCTTTCACGCGCTGAGTCTGATCTCTCTAACGACATGTCCCGAGAATAATTAGGGATGGTTCTCTCCAATTTGGTACGTTTATTGATGGAGTTGATTATATGTGCTATTGATGTTGTGGAGGGGATCCATTATATTCTGCGGTTTGGGAAGCCTTAATATAAAGCTCAGGCTCCGGACTTTATGCTCCACTCATATTGGTCGAAAAAGGGGGAAACAATGGAGAAGGACCACTCGCTAGCGTCGACGCATCAGAGCAGGTATTTTCACAAGCCAAAACAATTTGATCTGACTTCTCTGGCGGGGGTATTGGTTGTGGATAACACCTGTCTAATAATATATTTATACAATGGTTCGTTAATGTGCCGCTCTAAAATGGAGAGGCTATATTCTCCAAACGTATAGAGTTTCAGCCTACGACAATCTGGAGGAATTAAGATAATCATGTGGGGAATGAGGATTTCTGCAATCTGAAAATCAATTCGACCTTAGCATTGCGTTAAGATATGTGGGGTTATCCGTCCATCCAGGGGTCCGATCAATAATTTTCCTTGGACGGTTTGTGGGGTCGGAGTGATACCAATGTCACAGAGCGCCTTTTAATGCTAAGTTAATTAAGCCTTAGTGTGAAGCGCGGTGAGCATTCCCGAATCGCTCCACTCGCCACTGGTCCACTGTTCTTATGTTAAACGCAATTTTGTTGTCTTTCGGTTTTAACTTAGGCGGATCATCTTCAAAATGTCTCATGTCAGCCAGCTCACCTTAAATGCCTGGCTTCCAAAAGCTGTTCGCTGGGTGTGACCATGGTTACTGAATTTTCTATTTTCTCTGGGATGCGCTTTCTCAGGGAATTGCGGAAATCTAAACTTATGTTTGTTGGTGAACACTGTTGGGGGAAAGGATAAGGTGATACCTTTAGCTCTTATGTCAACCGTTATTGATTGTTCATTTTCCTCAAGCTGTTAATGTTAGGCGCCATATGTTTCAGTAATGCTTGGCTTAGGCAATTATGATTTATGATTTGTTTGCCCAAACACTCTTGGGACTAAACTGGTACCTTGCTACAGTTTTTTCACAGGCCCCCCACAAATTTGTGCCAAATATCAGCAGGCCTACTCGGGGGGCCAAAATAGAATTTTTTTTATTCTGATGTCTTTTGTACGGGTGTAGTCCCATTTTTTGGTTGTCCAACGTCTGGTTATACAACCACTGTGATGTTTGCCTTCCAGCTCTTCTTGTGCTGTTAGGGAGTTTAGGCGTAAGTACGCCATTTGTCCAATTATTTCATTTGGGTCCGGCTCCCCGTCCCCGGGGCCCCCTGTCCTGGTGGAGAAGCAGGTTCCATCTCCACAGAGTAAAAGATTGTCCTTTTATTTGGGTGTTTTGTGCATGGCTGTTTATGTAACTTTGTCAATGGCAACATGGGTTTTTAATGATTGTTGTCCTTTTGCCTGGGGCCTCTGGTACTCCATCTGTGTTTTATCAGATAAAGGTTAATTGGGGGTTCCACCTCCTTTTGTAGCTCGAAACAATGATTCAATATGACTGAGGGGTCGACCTGACGTCTCTGTAAGATCAGGTGGCCGCGATTTACTCCCATCAGAGGTCTTTTAGTTTTTTACAGGGCTTCTAGAAAAAACAGTGATTTAGCTTACCTAACTCCAGGGGTTGGAGCAGATTGGTCTGTGGTATATTCGGATCGTCGCAGCAGTCATCGTGACGGGTCTCTAATCACTCACATGTCTCCATGTACCTTGTCTCTACATTGAGATATCGGCGTACGGGATGGTGTCATGGTGGATATTCCCTTTACGGCCCCTTTGTATCTACCACTTTCTCTGTTCCGGCTATTGTTGATACTGTTCTCAGTGGGACGCTATGTTTATGAGTCACTTTTGAGGGTGCGCATCACTCAACAAACCGATGGAGTCTATTAATTCTAAATCCTGAACGTCGTATAATTGCAACTGTCACCCTTCGGCCCCCATTAACATGATCACTGTCTTCAACAGATGGGGGGTAGGCTGTTGGAAGATGTGTATTGTTTAGAATTCTCTGTTTGCAGTTTCATTCATTACCACGCGTGTGTCCCACGTGTTATCACTTTGCATGCCTCTGGTGATATGGAAGGAAGCCTTCTTACCACGCATCACTAGTATATCTGATTATGCGCATCATGCTATAACGTTGACAATATATTCCTTGCCTGTCTGAAGGGTTTCTCTGGATATCATAGTATTCCATTTTCCTCATTGGAATGGTGGGGGTTTTAATTTTTTTATCTCGGTAATTTTAGTGGCCTGTATCACACCTGGTGCTTTTACTCTTTGTTGTTCGATTCGTGATGTCTTGCTCCAAATTATCGCATAAAGAAAAAGTTTGGTGGTTGTCGAGTGCTATTGATATTTATATGCACTGATCATTTCTGTCTCCCTTGCATGTGTAGCCGTATTGTACTGTTACTTCTGCTCATGAGATGGCTTGATACCTATTTCGTAGCAACATTTAGCGACAGAATGCGTCACCCAAGCTCAGAGCCGCACCTTGTCTTGCGACCATGTGTTCCAGAATGTAGAAATAATCCTTTCTTCGAGTTGTCGTGGAAGCCTCATGTGGTGACTCTCGTTAATTGGCCGTCCTATGTAGGTACCATCATTTGCCTTAGTAGAGTCTTTGGGGGGTTGTGCTGTCCCCTGATAGAATGTCCATTGTCTCCAAGTGATTGTCTCTTTTCGTGCAGAGAAATTGGTGAATAGGTGTTCGACCTGACGAGGACGAGTTTAGGCTTTCCGTCGATTAAATTTTTTCCTTTAAAATTCTGCATTCGCTTTTCATTTGCTTAACAAAAGAGCCTGCTTTAGCATGTCATAATTTTACGCGGGTGCTGATCTTTCGACGTGTCTGGCAGGGTACTTATTGTTTGGGCTTTATAGAAAAACTTTCTCATAAGCTGTCCGGTGCCTATCAGCGCGAGCTAGATGGTTATAGTCATTGAGATTTCTTAAGCTCCACCTTTCCTCTCTTCTAACCCATATGGTATGGTAGCTAATGTTTTATCGTTAAGGCATACTACTGTTATTGTAGGTTATAGTCTTTCGCATGTCTTTTGATATACGCAGTCGTTCTGTTGTTCTTCAACGCGCTTAAAATCGTTCTGCTAAATAGAAAATTGCACAAAGCTGTGAGCATCAGGTTGACGGCGGCTCCTGGCTCGGCCATGTGTTGGCGCATCGCAGAGGCAAAAGGGACGGCATTGCCCATTGTGATTTCGCTAGGTGAGACCTCCATGAGCCTTGGTGTAACGATTATCAAAGAACTCTTGCTTAGTCGGTAATCAGTGTGTCTAGAATCCATTCTGTGATTCTCTTAACTCCCTCCTTTTTCTGCTGCGTTCCCGTCATGCGCGTGAAGCATAAAATGTTTCTTTCTGACTTTCCATTTCCTAAATCAGCCAATGGGTTTTGTCTTCTTCTTTTCTGCCGAGACAGACCAAATTTCTCCCAGCTATGTCCATTGTCTCCAGGCGAGAGAATCTTGGGTGGCAACCTCTAGGTAGCTTCTCAGGCCTCCAGGTAGATATTTGTCTTTTCGGCATTTCTCCCAAATTTTCTTTCTATCTGTCTAGATATTCTTTCCTCTCTCCCAAGGCTGTTTTCAATTTTTTTTTTTTGTCACATTCGAGCGAGAGGGACATTAGTTAAATTCATAATTTGGTCCGTACACATTCCTCTAACTGTCTTTCGCCAGAAGATCTGGATCAGTCGCGAGCAGTTTTCTGTGAAATTTGTTGCCAGGTCGGCCATTGTCTAAACAGATAAATGTTGCTAAAATAGGGCATGTAAACATATCATCAAACAATAGTTTAATTCGCTATGGACTAGGTGGGATTTTTTAACTCTCTAGTTGTATACGAACTAGGCGTTGGGGACGCAGACCCAACCAGGCAACTAAAGCATTTCGTCTCCTGTGAGGCTTCACAACCTATGGGTTAGAATGGTAGTTTTGGCTACCAAGGGATTTTACTTGTTTTTAATTTGTATATTTACCAATGAAACCCGTGATATCTACCAACGCGCATTCGTATTACCGTGTAATGTGGGGAACCCGCAGTCTGTCGCTCTTAATCGCCCGAGGGCGCGCCCCCAACTGCCCCCCGCCTCCTCCACATCCCCCTATGCCCCCTGACATGGGTGTCCACCCCACCACCCCCCCCTCCGTGTTTATCTATCCCCCCAAAAATGTATGGGGATTAGTGTACTGAGTGAGACCTCTCAGCCCCCCCCCCGGTTCCATCCTCCCCCGGTATCCGCCTCCCGCCCCCTTTTATGTTTCTAAGAGATTAGTGTAATCCCCCCTATAGAAGCTAACGTCTCTCGCACATCACATTGTGTACCCCTTGCTGGCCAGACCCAGTATGTTTGCGTATACCTTCAGTAAAGTCCCAGGGTGAAGGAATTAATTTCCCCCCCCCCCCCCCCTGATGACAGTGTACGCTGACGTGGACTCTAGTTATGTCTTAGGGTTTATGTGTAACCCTGGGATATTTTAGGAGTAGTTGGCCCCACGTACACCATCACCTCCCTGGGAGACGCCCCCCCCCCCCACCCCCCCTAGAACGAGCCCCGACGCCCAACCCACTCAGCGCCACCCATTAGATGAGATGGACCCTAGAGAGACGTGAGAGTTCACCAATTTTTTATTCCATCCGCACCACAAACCATTGGTCACCATCACTCCCTACGTGTCAACGACATCTAGCAGCTCACCCCATAGTACAGCAGTGCCACCCAGACCCAGAATAAGCGAGCCAGGCTCTGTAACCACCAGGTAGGGTGCTGGGTGTTAGCTTTGGAATGAGGAGGGTAGCACTTGTGGGATTAGAGTACTTTTTCTACCATTGTAAACTAATATCTTAAAGGTGTAGTGCCGTATTCGAACTCTCCGCTTCCAAGTACTCACGGCCGTCAGACTGTGTGTGAGTCATGACCCCATTAATTGTGTTCTCTTGTGTGTGTACTCTCAAAATGGATGGCGTCAACAGGGACCCAGGATTTCAACAAATCCCCTAAGCGTTATATTACCATAGTTATATGTAAACGATATAATTAATATGAAATTTTGTTGTGAACACATATATTTATTTAATTGATGTATACCGCTTACCATGGGTCACCCCCCCGCCCCCCGAAAGGTCAGTAAATATGAATCGGTAAGCATATCTGGTTTTGTTTCTTTTTGTCTAGCATAGCTCTGTTGGTTATTTGTACTTTCATGAACTTACTCATATAGTTTGTTTCTATGTTGGTGGACCCCAAGTAGTTGCTGATGTTCTCTGTTTCATAGCCTGGTAGTTTTAAAATACAGAAGACTAAACTATTAGGACTTCCCCAACTCTTATTTTTATTGAATGCAGCAATGAGTCAGATTTTAAGCATGGGGGGGTGTTCCGCAGTCGGGTTGCAGCAAATGTTGAGGCACAGCATGTGCCACACTCTTTAGATGCTTTACGGTGATTGACGTGCTTGTAAAAGAGCCTACTACTTTCCAATCTGTCTCAGCGCGATTATGCTCATGTCCTTAAATGAGTTCTGGATGCGCATCCCCTAAACTGGTTGGCCTTTATGGGAGCCGAAGTAGTTGCATGTCCACTCTCTGGCTTCCATGCAGATAGAAGCTCAGGAGACCAGGTGCTGCTCAGCATTGAAATAACTGTTAAGACCACGGTGCCCTGAAAACATAAGGAAGGTTTGTACCTTCTAGACTCGTTCAGAATAATTTATACTCTAATTTCTTACCACTGAGCGCACGAGAATACATCCACACAAACATTGACGTTTCAGAGCGTTAGGGCACAACTGTCAGCTTCATCATGGAAATAACATTTTATACCAGTATTTTCCTCCCTAATGGTTACCTAGTACAGACCTCTGCATATTCCAGCAATTATTTCCTTTCTAGTCAATAATATTCTAGAGGGCATGGTGGGGAGATGTTTTCTAGGGTCGGGTGACTGTTTGGCCCATTCCATTATTGCAGTTTTAATTTCCTCAGACACATTCCTTCTGTTCAGGGCTGGAGGCAACTATAGAGCTTTACCTCATGGTTTCGATACTTGAACCACAACTATATATACAGACAATAACACTCTGCTCCTCCGATCTCCTTGTTACCCACCTATATTAACAAATTTTTCATTTAAAAGATATTGAATATTTACAAGCTTTACCACAATTCAATGGAAAATAATAATAAAACAGTTTGAGTTCTGACTCGGCAAATGAATATAGCACAACTCCGAATCTGGCCGATTATGTACCCAGGTTTTATTTTATAAAAAAATATTACAAACCTGGGTGCTCTCAAATACGCTCACTGCTTTCTTAGTAGGTTTATTACAGAGATGGTGGCAATGACAAAAGACAGCTCTGAATTGAAGTATAGTCGCTCAGCTCTACCCAATCAAAACCATGTACTACCACATCTTTTAAGAAAAATAATAATGAACGCCATCCTTTTCACGTTTCCCATGAGATAGACAACAATACCCAATGATAGAGTACTTTATTAGGGCTGCTCTGACCAATCGTTTGTTTAGTCTTTACAGTATTGTTGATCAGCTCCTAAGGTCAATTATAGGAGTAATCATGGTTAGGCTATTTCCGTAAAATGTAATGTTTTTTCGATACACGTTATAAAAAAAATTTTACTGTGCAAGAAGAAAATGACTTTCACTGCTGTCAGGCACCCACCACAACTATCTTATTTTGTTTGCACATATTACTTGGGCAATTCACTAGGGGACATATCTGCAGTTAAAAACGTTTTTTCTATTATCTCTTTTGGTTCAGCGGCAAAACCCTGTAAAGGAACCCATAATATACGCGAATTTCAATGGAGCTCACATAGGACTGATTGTGTCCACTAGGATCTGTCCCTGACTGTTACTCTACCTTCTCACGCTTCCAACCAACTTGATGGGCTTGTCTGGGTTACTGTCAATGTTTTCGAAAACGTAAAACCGGTTATAAATGTCATAATTCACCCGTAATAAGCGTTTTTTTTTCAGGATTTTTTTAAACCTTAACTCTGGTATGGGTAGGGTTTTTATCAAGCTGGACGATTTGAAAATCATTAGCCCAGAGGCTTGTGGCCTTTTCACGCGTGATGGCTAGGGTAATAATACAGTAGGCTTTTACTATCAACGTGAAAGTGTTACAATTTGCCGACGAAGTAGAAAACAAGGGGGATTTCGAGTACAGTCATTGTGACAGCACTGTTATTTACCATTCTTCTTTCCTTTTATTAAATTTATTTGTTAGGCTTTTCATTTACCTTTTAATTTATATATGTGGATGTAGAATTTCACGTCACCAGGACATCACAGAGAGTCTGAACTTGTCTTTGGCTGATGCAGGCCAACTTGCCCAGAATCGTGATGCGTTCAGAGCAGCTGTAATGGAGACAACGTTCTGGAAAGAATACGTCACATGATGATGATCTATCGATCTGCTTGTCTGTGTGTAGTTATCCTTCTATCAACGTGTTTTTTTCCATATATTTTCTCACTCGTGTTCTTTGTTTTTTGTTTATCTGTATGCTCAATCTTCTGCATAATTTAGGTTAACTTATCTGTATTTACATTTTTAAACAAATTAAGAGGGAAACCCGAGGCCTAAAAACAGTAAATAAATAAATATCAGACACATTAACTATGTCATCACTCACATTTATCCTTCAATCATCGTTAGCAATTACCTCCTGAAACTATTTTTATTCTTAATGAGGATTAACTTACTGTTTTTCAATGTCGATGTCCTAAGTTGCCTTGCATACATAACGAGCCATTACCAAAGACGGCCTAGAGATCATATCCCACTATCACTCTCATGTTCAACCTGATCATAATTCGTATTCATGACAATAAATTAATTGTATTGCACATATATTCAACAATAAAAACAATAACCAAAACGCAACGGTTCCCACTAATGGATGCTTGCGTAGAGGAGCAGGTTCGAAATGGTATGACAAGATCACTAATATCTTCTTTCTTCTTCTTATTCGTTCCTCCTGAAAAGGACGTTGGTTGCCTTGTGTGCGTTTACAGCAAAGCTGCGATATTTGCGCCTTTCGGCCGACATATTCGACTACGGCACTGCATTTTTGGGACCGGGTTAGCCTTCCCTCTTCGATCCCTACTCACTCAGCCAGACTGCAGTGATGCAGCCTGTTTCCAGGCCCACCACTTGGAGGTGGAGTAGGGTCTTGGTCAGCTCTGGTTCGCTGACCCTGACGCAAGCAGTCTAGCTATGGGTCGCTGACTGCACTTCTCCTGTTGACGCGTCTTAGGTCCCGATCACAAATATGAAACTGGTCACATAAACCGGATAAGCCGCAGTGGAACAAGTGTTGAGAAGAAGTCGCTGGAGATGGATAGTGCAGTCATTAAGAAAAACTGTTGAAGCATTACAAGGCAGGTCTTTGTTCCGTTACCTTCAGTGTACAAGAGGGAGATTAAGACCCCTGAACACAAGGAGAAGACAACTCGACACAGACATAAAGAGGATAAAGAAGAAATAAAAAGACCTTGACCTATTGAATGTGAATGGAAAACCTGGTCGGCGTTTGTTGAAGGCCTTTGCTCCGTGGGTAGCTAAAGAATGATGATGAAGATGGTGATGGTGATGATGATGATGGTGATCATTGTGCACCATATGTTGACTCTGTCAATCTTACCGCAGCTGTCACACCCACGTTTTGACAGGTTTGTACTGAACACATTTGTACGCACTGTGATTGGCTCACACTCAGACAGCTAAAGTAATAGGATGCCTTCTATCTATAATATAAACGCGTTCACTAAGGCCATCATTCGTCACTGTAATCCAGCTGATTTATACATCGTGTTTTGTGGTGCTGAGGAATCGTCTTGTATTGTAGCGTGAGTAGATATTACAATCATTGTTCTGTTTGTTGTCATGCTAAATTGATTAGGCATTTCATTTCTTCAAAGTTTTAGATTGTGCATGTTTTTCATAAACCCTGTTGCTGAAATCGTTCTTCTCTAATGTGATCAGCTACTTAGTACTGTTTCTTGTTAGATTCCATCACATTATTCTGTCGTATATTTGTACAGACTGTACGCTGTTTTAAACTTTTCTTTTTCACTTATTGCTATTAAGCAACCCGCCAAAATATTACGGGTAATAATTAGATTGTGCTCTTTCTCAGTATAACTTGATGACGCGACTAAATTTCTTGTGCTCATTTCATTTATTTTTTGTTTTCCTTCAGAAATAACAAAAAAAACAAGGAAAAGAGTGTCATGAAATCACGAAGCTTCATCTATGATGGGCAGTGGTGCTTCTATAACTTAATAATAAAATATGATGTATGAAATAATTGTCATAGATACTTACTGACAAATACCTGGAATATGAATGGACATAATTCCACAACATTTGTTCGGGAAAATGCCATGAATATTTTTGAAACCCCTGTCACGAAGTTGTAAACAGAACAGCTGTTGCGTGCATATTTTGACGCACATATTACAAAAATCGATATGGCTATTTGATATGGGAAAAAATAGACATTCATTCATTTGTGTATGAAAATGCTGTTTATGGTAAAAGCGAGATAATCCATGTTTGATTCACACTTTTGATTATAGGAGTAATCGTTCTGGATATTGATCCGGCGCAAGGATAGTGCGCTTGCGTTTGTACTTATTTTTTAGGGCCAGAAAATATATTAATTTGCTTATTGTGTTTATGGCCTGAATTCATATGTATTACATATTATTAGTACAAGTAGAATCAGTCCTATATTGTATATTTTGGATGGGTAGGAGGGACTAGATTCTTGTATGCCGGTCTAGCGGAAGTATGGGTTGTCTTGACAAGTCGTGATGAGTTCCGATGTACTGCTTACAAATGGCGGGGTACGTTTTTCAAGAGCTGGTCCTTTCGTCAGAAAAAAATGTCTTACGAAGTGGTTTCTCTTCTGAAGGAGATGGTGTCTCTACGATAGTTTGTGTTAGAGACTCTCCTTATGTCAGTATATAGATGATTCGGACTCCAGGTAAACCCAGCTCCTATTTTTGATGATCTCTCGTCGGTTAGGCCTAGCTTGACTTTTGTGCTTCGCTATGCTAGTGTCGTGTTTTGTATCGACGAAGATGACAGATTTTCCTGCAGCGGTTATGGCTACGTGAATCAACCTGATCACCGTAGAGCTGCATGGAAACATTTATGAAATCCTTTATATACCCATTATAAATTAACTCTGGCTTATATTCTCCTTCCTATGAATGAGTGAACGACGACTCAGGGAGGCAGCCATGTTGGATTTCGGTCATCATATGTTTTGATCACTGCCAAGAGAACAGATTATTTATCTTATTATCGGACAGTGACAGAGAGATCTCAATCCTGCTAGAAACCCCCTTTTCGTGGTTTCATAATCTATACTACAAACTATGGACGTCAAGTAACTTTAGTTATTTATCGATCTGCCTTCACTGACGCGTTTAGTCAGATAGGGAGATGCGGCCGTAATGTATCATGACATTGAACTTTTGATGTACTGCCCATTATTTCTGAATGTGTCATGACTTCAGATCTGCTATGTATACCTACAAGTTGATATGTCAACATACCATGATGTACTCGTATGTCCCAGTGTGTACGTCTGAATAAATTGAGTAAACTAAGATTCCAGCAGTCTGCATTGGTGCCTTGTAGACACATGTGTATCATCCTGCATCGGCTGAAGTGACCAAGTTTAGGGCCTGCTTCCCCTGGAGCCTTTGCCTTATCCTATACTCAGTACTAGGGACATAGGTGAGTTTACACCATTTAACAGCTGGGGTTGAATGGGTAGGGTGGCCTGGATCGTTCAGACACACAACATGACGCTTACACGGGGGGGGGGGACTGCTTTTACTTTACATGAGCATGTTCCAGTGTGAGTGTGAAAGCAAACTTGACAGACTGAAAGATTCCGGGGGGGTTACAGGTGGGCGACGTGTTACCAGATTCCCTGGGTTCCATCTTACGAGTCAGTTATTTGTGTTGATTTCATTCAATAGTTTTAACTACCAGCTAAAAAGAACATTTGTTTTGAATACACATTCAACACCAGTAGGACAAGCTAGACAGTCATGTCGATGTCAGCGTAGGACCTGTTTTACTGTCAATAGGGAATACGAATACTTGAGGTATCATGAGTAGTCATTACGATTTGTTGGACGAGTTTTGTCGCTGTACAGGGTGACAGTATTAACAAAGATACAGTTGGTATCAAGTGTAGGAAAATAATGGAGCAGATATAGTTTACATGTTGTACAATTTCTTCAACGATAATAACTATGAAGAATCACCAAGTGTGAACTTACATAAAGTGCATCACTTCTCATCGTTGGATCTTCATATGCCCACATGTCAGATGTAAAAAAACTTGGACAGTTTAATAGTTTCTAAATTCCTAAAATCTGTTTACTGAATAAATGGCAAGTTATGTTAGTTAAATTATTTAATTTGATAAGGTTGTGCCTGCTTTTACAACACTATACCTGGCAACGCATACAATTCCATTCATGACATAGTTAAATAGTGCTATGTGTACTGTATGCTATATGATGGGGTGGTGTATTTACATTTTATTTGGCTATGTGATTGTATTATTTTTGAATTTTTGGATTGGATGTGTAGATGTGGGAATTAAACTGTGTAGGTATTTGTCATGTTAAGTGTGTTTTCCTTGCTTCGATTATGTGAGTTAATTTTTATTGGTGGCCGTGGGTGGCGGGGAATTGTTTGTGTTATACGATTCGGTTAGGTAAAACATATTTGTTAGTTGGGGATTGTTTGTTCTCAACAATTTGGGTGCTATTTCTGGTGTAACCATATGTGATGAGGTGTTTTCTTGGTTATTCGTTGTTTTTTGTTATAATTTTGTTGCGAGTTAAAGTCATTTGTTTGGTTTGTATAATTGTATCTAGGTCCATCTTTTCTTTCATTGGAGTTTTTATTACGACCCTTATGTTTATGTTACACTGTGTTTGCGTTATTTGTCTTGGGGATTTGTATGATTATGGCAGTGTCAGTTACTGCATCACGGTTTCTGTATACATGTGATAATTTTTTTTCATTCTCTCCTATTTAATTTAATTTGATCTCTGCAAATGTGTTCATTATTAGTCTTTTCTTGTTTGTCATGAGTTGTAATGTTGTCTTTAGTTGACATTTGTCAGGACGTTTAGTGGTATACACTGATAGTATTAGTACAGATCAGTACTTTATGATTGTTTTTGTATGAGTATAAAAAAAGGCTATAATCAAGTACCTTTGTTAGGCTTGTCTCACCAAAGTGATTGGTATGAAAAGGGAAATATTTTTTTATTCAGATGTTAGGACAGGTATCCAAGTGATCTTTGATTACTTTGAGGTATACAAGACCTTTGTAAGGCTTGTCTACCCCAAAGATTAGTTGGTAAATGAGGAAATACATTTCTTATTGGGTAATCAAGTGGATCTTTGATTACATTGAGGTATACAAGAAACCTTTGTAAGGCTTGTCCCCACATATATTTGAGAAACCAGGGTTATTTTGTTGTCCACACTAGGCTACTACAAGACTATCATTGGGTTATTTATAACCATACAAGTTTGGACTATAGGGGTAAGACTAAGTCCCTTAAGGTATAGACTTTGTCTCCCATTAACATGATAAAGAGGGTAATTTTTATTTACTTTTTCAATGGTTTCTGATTTAAGAAGACAAATATATGTTGGTGTCTAATCATTAGATTATTTCATTACACAAGGAAAATCTCTTGAATAAGAACTGATGGAAAAGACTTAGAACAATGGGCTTGTTGCTCATAATATTTGTGGACAAAAATTAGCTGCAGCAGACGAGTGATACCAAAAATTGCTGCTGCTGTGAAGAAAAAAATCAAAAAGATAGCTGCTGATGAGAAAAAAAAAGCTGCGGCTGAGGAGAGAAGAAAACTTCCAATAGTAGAAGAAAAAAAAAAAGCTGCTGCAGGCAGAAACGAAAAGGAAAGCCATTAGCTGAAGAAAAAAGATTAGAAAAAAGAAGCTGATACTGCTGCTGCTGAACACTTAAGAAATTGCAGATGCTAAGTGGAGGAGTGAAGGAGATTTGAGGCATGAACTTTGAGGGCAGATTAAGAAGATGCAGATTGCAGAAAAAATTAGCTTGCACTGTTGCTGCAAACAATTACAAGCGGGGGTGGGGAAAAATTAGAAGATTGCTGCAGAACAGAAGAAAAGATTAGGAAGCTGCTGCAGAACAGAGAAAAAAACTAGAAGTTGCTGCTGCTGCAGAACAGAAAAAAAGACTAGAAGTTGCTGCTGCTGTGCAGAACAGAAAAAAACTAGAAGAATTGCTTATAATTGCTGCTGCTGCAGAACAGAAAAAAAACTTATTAGAAGCGCTGCTGTTTGCCAGAAACAGAAAAATTGCTGAAAAGAAGCTGCTTTAGAACAGAAAGATGGAGATAGCTGAGAGAAGAGAAAGCAATAAGAATGATGGGGGGGGGGAGAGTTTGAGTTAGAGTTTGATTGAATTGGAGAAATTAAAAATTAGGACATGTGATGAGTAAGAATGTTAATCAGGTGCATTATGGTGGTAATGGTAAACCCTTTGTGTGATCGTACAAGGTCAAAGTACCAGCGTTTAAAAGAAAACCCTACCAGTGATGACATAACATTTTGGCTTTCTAGATTTGAACGGGCTTGTCGATCTCATAATGTTGACAAATCACAGTATGTGAATCAGTTGTCTGAAAATCTAAAAGGGGAGTCTCTGAGTAAGTTATATTTTGTTGAAGAGGCCGACAAAGACAATTATGATGCTGTTAGGGCAGCTTTGATAAAGAGATATCAGCTGTCTGAGGAAGGTTACCGTCTTTTGTTTAAAACAATGAGACCTGAGGTAGGTGTAGAATTCTCAGATTTCATCTCAAAAGCACGAATTACACTTTCACGATGGATTGAATTATCCAAAACAGAGAAAACATTTGATGGTCTTACGGATTTATTGCTAAGAGACAAGGTCATGTCTTCTGTAAATAAATCATTCCTAGAGTTCTTACATGAGCGTAAACCTGGTACAATAAAGCAAATGGAAGAATATTGTGACCAGTATGCCACGGCACACCCTGACATGATTCTTAGTAACTCTAACATTAAAGAGAGTATGCCAGTTGCTTCGGCAACAGAATATAATCAGAATTACTCACACAAATTCCAAGGAGCTAAATATAAATTTGATAAAAAGGTTAATTGGAATAAGTATCAAAACCAAGATAACCACTCAAATCAGGGTTCTTCTTCGAAGAACTGGAATCGGGCTGATAGTCCTCGACACGCGAGGGGTACCCATAATGTTAGAAATTCTCGGAAAGGGAGTAGCTATAGGAACTACCCAAGTGCTTCATGGAGACAAAAGAAACAATATTACAGGGATACTCAATATAATGAGCATGATGATCATGATCATGAATATTATGATTCAAACCCAAATAGGGGTTATCACAGAGGCAATAATAATTATAGAGACAATTATAACCGAGGTAGATCACAACACAAAAGACATGGTAAATCTTATTACCAGGCTAAACTCTGCACAACAGGAGTTCCACGACACCGATAATCAGAATAATGATAAAAAAGACTCCAATAGTGTAGCAAATTCCGCTTTCGATTTTGCTAGAGCATCTGAGTGTTCGCAATGCAAAACATTATTCGATCCAACCACAGTTTCTACTTTAAGCTGCGGTCACCCACTTCCCGCTCTCCATGCGTCAATTGCGCATAATGGAAGGGGTGCTCTTGTCTTTAATAGGGGCCTAATAGATGGTACTCGGTATCAATTCTTTTCGATTCGGGGTGCACTACCATTGGAGTGAGGCAATCACTCGTAAATCCTTCTCGAGCTACAGGCAATATTGTCAAATGTGTAACATTTGGTGGCACATTGGAGAAGTACTCCATTGCCATTATCAATATTGCTACGCCTTTCTTTACAGGAGAGGTGCAAGCATGTCTCTTGCCGAATCCGATCGCTGATCTTATCATCGGTCGCATTCATGGAGTGAAAGAATGCACTCCACAGCAAATTTCTAATTGGGAAAATGTTAATATGCAATCTGCTAATGCAGTAATCACTAGGGCTCAAGCTCTCAATATGCCACAATCTTCACATTCTGAAGATAATGATGCGCAGATCCAAGATGATCCCTTGGAGATTTCCCACGATTCCTTTATCAAACAGCAGGAAGATGATCCTACTCTAAAGAAATTCTTTACTCTGGCGACAAAAGGTGATCCGAATAAGGATACAAATCGTAAATCTTGGATTACGATGAAGAATGGCGTACTTGTACGTATGGTACAAGACTCCGCTAAGTCCATTCATTCTCAAATCCTTGTGCCTAAAAATATGAGAGTTAAAATTTTACAGCACGCTCATGATTCGCAGTGTGCTGGACATATGGGTTTTTCCCGTACTAAAGCTAGAGTTCTTCAATCTTTCTTTTGGCCTGCTGTGAATAAGGACATACGAATCTATTGTCGATCTTGTAAAGTATGTCAAGAGATTAAATCCAGAGGTCCACGCCATGATGCACCTATTCAGGCTGCAGACATTCCCATTCGGCCATTTCAAAAAATGGCGATAGACATCATTGGTCCATTTAAGATAAAGTCTGCTAGAGGACACCAATTTATTTTGACGTGTGTTGATATGTGCACACGTTGGCCGGAGGCTGTTCCTCTAAAGAGCATAACTACTGCTGATGTCGCAGATGCTCTTTGGTTAATATTTTCTCGTCTGGGGTTTCCAGCAGAAATATTATCCGACCATGGTACCCAACTCATATCGGATACCATGTCTCAAGTAATGTCGACTCTGAAGATAGAGAGATCGCTGAGTAGTATTTATCATCCTATGTCCAATGGGATGGTGGAACGTTTTGAATAGAACTCTGAAAAACCTACTAGGTAAGATAACAGAAGATCATCCTCAGGATTGGGATAGGGTTTTACCCGCGGCTCTCTTTGCATATAGAGAGGTCGCCAACGAACATACAGGATTTTCTCCCTTTGAACTTGTCTTTGGCGCGAAACCGCGAGGTCCTATGTCCTTACTTCATGATCTTATAACTGCTGATAATATTGTCGATGACACAAAATCCTCTTATGAATATGTCATCGCACTTAGACACAAGATTATTGAAGCATGCAAATTGGCAACTGCTTCTTCTGAATTTGCGAAACAGAAGGCAAGGGAATTTGCCAATAAAAAGAGATGTTTGCGTCAACTTTGTCCAGGTGACAAAGCATTTGTCTTGCTACCTTGTAGGGAAAATAGACTTCTCATTTCTTGGAAAGGTCCGTACGATATAATATCAAAAGTTTCCGATGTTGACTATATCGTCGATATTGACGGGAAGCGTAAAAACCTTCCACATCAACATGCTCACGGAAATTCCATGAACGTCCTGATTATTTACAACCTGTTTTCCAGGCAACGGACGATTTTCCAGTCCAACATGGACAGTACTCATCTCTGTCAGTAATACAGGATGAGGAAACGAGTTTCTCGGATGTAAATTTACCTTTTCCAATGATTCCTCTTCACTCTAATGAATCATGGAAAGATGTTGCAATTTCTCCAGAATTATCTCCAGGAGAGCAGAAACAAGTTTCTACTATGTTAGAACAATTTCAGGATGTCCTTACTGACATTCCTGGTCAAACTGATGTCATTCAACATGACATTATTCTTACTGACCATAGTCCTATAAGAGTCAGACCGTATCCTATCCCGATACATTTTCAAGCACAGGTAGAGAAAGAGTTAGATGAGATGATAGAGTTAAAAATTATTGAACCATCCACATCAGCATATTCTTCGCCGATGGTTATAGTACGGAAAAAAAAGACAATAACATACGTCTTTGCGTGGATTATCGCAAATTGAATCAAGTGACTAAATTCGATGCTGAACCTATGCCTTTACTAGAAGAGCTACTTACGAGACTATCGAATTCTCACTTCTTTACAAAACTCGATTTGTCTAAGGGATATTGGCAAGTTCCACTATCCGAACACGCCAAACCGTTTACTGCTTTTTCGACGCCTAGGGGTCTATTCCAATGGAATTTCATGCCTTTCGGTCTTATGAACGCCCCTGCTACATTTGTACGCATGATGCGTCGAATCCTATCTCATCGCTCAGATGTCATTGCGTATCTTGATGACATCTGTCTTTTCAGTGATACTTGGAACGATCACTATAATGGTATAAATGAACTATTGTCTATCTTACGCGAGCATAACCTGACAGCGAAACCATCGAAAGCATGTATTGGTTTTAGCGAAATATCTTTCTTAGGACACCGTGTTGGTCATGGGTTCCTAAAAACAGAAGACCATAATACAAGTAAGATACTTAACATTTCTATTCCTAAGACTAAAAAGCAAGTACGAAGTCTCTTAGGTCTAATACAATTTTATGGACGATTCATCCCGAATCTGTCCTCCATTATGTCACCTCTTTCTTCCTTGCTAAAGAAAGGGTCTCCTAATGTAGTCCATTGGACTCAAGAATGTCAATCCTCTTTGGATAAGGTTAAAACTATGTTTTCTACTTCACCTATCCTAGTATTGCCTTCTAAGGATAAGACATTTATTCTTCGTAGTGACGCTTCATCCACCGGGATTGGAGCTGCACTAATGCAAGAGTACTCTGGAACTCTGCATCCTGTGATGTATATTTCTCGGAAATTAAATGCCGCAGAGAAGAATTACTCGGTCCTAGACCGTGAATTATTGGCTATGGTTTGGTCAATCCTTAAACTGCAAAGATTTCTTCTGGGCGCGCATTTCATTGTGGAAACTGACCAGAAAGCTCTTACGGCTATTCAGAGTAAAAATCTGAAGAGCGCGAGATCAACGCGATACGCGATTGCTCTACAGCCATTTCATTTTTCGGTGCGAGCTATCCGTGGGTCAGAAAATGTGATGGCAGATATTTTGTCTAGATGCTCACATGATTCATAACTGTTATACAACTTTGATACAGTTGTTTCTATGTTGAATTGTGTATACATATTTAATTTATCATATATTTATTGTAACACTACTTAGCGGTTTCATTGATATGTATATCACCGCTGATCTTTCAATGTTTTTCGTCTTTGATGATCATGATGTTAAGATATCTTAGATGGAATTTATGTATAAACTAATGTGGAAATTGTGTCATTGCTAATATTGTAGTATGCGTTGGTGACACCTCTCTGGAAATATTTATACTTAGAGAAGTACTTTCTCTAAGGTCATAAAACTTATGCTTATCATCTGCGCATTGTTATTGGTGCGTTGTGAGCCTATTGTATGTTGCTCCTAGATGTATTTCAAAAAAAAAAAATGTACCATTTTTTTTTTCCCGAGGGGTGTGGTAATCTGTTGCGTGCATATTTTGACGCACATATTACAAAAATCGATATGGCTATTTGATATGGGAAAAAATAGACATTCATTCATTTGTGTATGAAAATGCTGTTTATGGTAAAAGCGAGATAATCCATGTTTGATTCACACTTTTGATTATAGGAGTAATCGTTCTGGATATTGATCCGGCGCAAGGATAGTGCGCTTGCGTTTGTACTTATTTTTTAGGGCCAGAAAATATATTAATTTGCTTATTGTGTTTATGGCCTGAATTCATATGTATTACATATTATTAGTACAAGTAGAATCAGTCCTATATTGTATATTTTGGATGGGTAGGAGGGACTAGATTCTTGTATTCCGCTCTAGCGGAAGTATGAGTTGTCTTGACAAGTCGTGATGAGTTCCGATGTACTGCTTACAAATGGCGGGGTACGTTTTTCAAGAGCTGGTCCTTTCGTCAGAAAAAAATGTCTTACGAAGTGGTTTCTCTTCTGAAGGAGATGGTGTCTCTACGATAGTTTGTGTTAGAGACTCTCCTTATGTCAGTATATAGATGATTCGGACTCCAGGTAAACCCAGCTCCTATTTTTGATGATCTCTCGTCGGTTCGGCCTAGCTTGACTTTTGTGCTTCGCTATGCTAGTGTCGTGTTTTGTATCGACGAAGATGACAGATTTTCCTGCAGCGGTTATGGCTACGTGAATCAACCTGATCACCGTAGAGCTGCATGGAAACATTTATGAAATCCTTTATATACCCATTATAAATTAACTCTGGCTTATATTCTCCTTCCTATGAATGAGTGAACGACGACTCAGGGAGGCAGCCATGTTGGATTTCGGTCATCATATGTTTTGATCACTGCCAAGAGAACAGATTATTTATCTTATTATGGGACAGTGACAGAGAGATCTCAATCCTGCTAGAAACCCCCTTTTCGTGGTTTCATAATCTATACTACAAACTATGGACGTCAAGTAACTTTAGTTATTTATCGATCTGCCTTCACTGACGCGTTTAGTCAGATAGGGAGATGCGGCCGTAATGTATCATGACATTGAACTTTTGATGTACTGCCCATTATTTCTGAATGTGTCATGACTTCAGATCTGCTATGTATACCTACAAGTTGATATGTCAACATACCATGATGTACTCGTATGTCCCAGTGTGTACGTCTGAATAAATTGAGTAAACTAAGATTCCAGCAGTCTGCATTGGTGCCTTGTAGACACATGTGTATGAGTGGTTATATTGGTCAGCACACGAACAGTATACCATTCGCGGTAATCACACTCTACACTTCTACTTCATACATACACCATCCTGCGTCGGCTGAAGTGACCAAGTTTAGGGCCTGCTTCCCCTGGAGCCTTTGCCTTCCCTCACTCAGGACTAGGGTGAGTTACCCATTTACAGCTGGGTAGACTGGAGCATGCCTGATCTCAACAACACACCACTCTTCCTTACAGAGCATCCAGTGTGTGTGTGAAAGCAACTTGACAGACTGAAACTTTACAACAGCCCTTTATTTTAATAATAATTTCCAGACGGCATTAAGCATGGCTTTTGTAGAGAACGGTTTTGAAGCGTGCAGTGTCAGTAGCAGTACTGAAGAAAACATAAATAGAATTCTGAATGAAAATAGTGAAGTCCTAGTGTTGGAGAGAAACACTGGTATCACAGGATTGTCACGGCTGTGAAGGTATCTGCTTCAGAAAGTATTCAGACCCTAAGTTGCCACCTTTGCTATGTAACCTTTCACCTATGATATTTAAATAAATCAGAACAAAACTAAAACTTCAACAGCTATACAATTAATAAGTCAGCTGAGTACAGTTTCTGAATTTATTATGTACATCTATCTTTCTATCTTTTTGTCGTACAGATAGGTTGAGAGTTATTTTTAGCCCGTCTGAGTAGAGTGGATGGTGATAAGTACGTGAGAAAAAGGTGTGAGAAATTGATTTTCACAGGTGATAGTTTAAGGAACAAAATATGTCTATGGAATGAGTAAGTTTCTCTATTCCAGCTTAGCTATACGACTATAATTTAGTACAAGGCAATCTTGCCATTCCTTATACATAGAAATATAAGTTTAACTACACACACACACAGCTATGTGACAACAAGACACACAAACGTGAAAAACTACGGTTAATTGGGTATGGGTCTGACTAACACACAAAGGTAAGTTTTCTTTGTTGTTTATTATCATTAAACTTGACAACATCAAATATCTAAAGAAAGATCGAATAAAATCAGATTCACAAACATATGAAATAGCAGAATAAATGTGCCCTCCCCCTATTGAGAAAAAGATCCCAAAACTTAATAACCCAAAGGTCAAAGGTTAGGACTATGTTGCAGAGTAGACAGTACAGAAAACAAAGTTCCTACTAAATGTTACCCAGTAAAGTAAACAATTTTAAGCAAAAGAAAATAAAAAATACAATGTTGGTAAAGTTCCCGTAACCAGTAAAAAATTATTCACTCTCTCTCTGTCATACAGTGGCCAACTTAATCACGCTTACCTACTCTTGGTGATATCCCTTAGAAATACAATTATCCTGAATATATAAATTTCCAGGTTTACTTTCCAAATTGGCCCCAGTCCATCCTCTTAACAAATCAAGACTATCGAGGTGGACACCGAATTTGGTGTGTTTAATTGTCCGTGGATGACAAAAATGTCACCACGAATAGTTAGTGTAGCAAAACGTGCTCTTAAGGTTCACCGTTGAAATAAGAGGAAAATTCTTCCAGTATTGGAAACATCTGGTTGCAAAAAATGTTACAAATAATGATGATGGTAATCCTATCGGCTGACTATATGGAAGAGTTCCGATTCTGAAAAAGCATAACTTTCTGGATAAATCCTTTTGAAACGACTGTCAGAAGTCGGGAGCATATGTGTTCTTTGTGTATACCCCAGTGGGCTGGTAAAAATTGGATAAAATATCTGGGTATTAGTAAGTCCAGTTAAAATTTACAAGTTAAAATGTTTCTCATGTATCATTAGCAACTCCGTGCTCACAAATGAAATTGGTGACGCACAAGCCAAGAAAAAGACAACATTAACCAATCAGTAAATGAAGAAAAGACCAACAGTGAGACCGCTGGACGACTTGTGATCAGGCCAGAAATTCAGATTGAAAGAATCCCCACGAATGCTATTAACACATCTTCAACAATAGTTCTAAACTACGTGCTCAGACAATCCAAAAATTATGAGTGACAACTGATAGCAGGTTTAAGAAAACACAGTTTATATATCATCATGGTTCTCTGATTTATAGATGATGTTACTTTTCACATTACCATGTGTATCGAGAGAATCATGAACAGAGATCCCTAGTTAAAAGTTTACAGTCGGTTTTTCACTGGCGTTCGACCGCCATCAAAAGACCTATATCCGTAAAACGGGGTTCTCGAAGATTTTTGCCCGTGACGGAAAAGACACTCGGAAAAATCCCGGCTACCCTGAGTACGAACTTCAAAGGGTCTTCGATTCTTCACTTGCGGTCTGTCAGGTATCGTATGATTGACCGATACGCTCGCGTGAGAAGACTCGATAACTAAACCTGATTCGCTACCTTGCATGGTTTTGCTAGCAAATCATAAAGCGCTCTGTGTTTGCGAAGACGGTTTGATTACCATAGGTTCTATTTTCATTTTACGTCACAATTCTGAATGGTAAATGTTGGAAGATGGAAATCACTGGATAAATATATTACAAATGTTTGTGATATGAAACAAACTTCTACAACAGTATTCCAATTATTGTAGAATTCAGTCAAATAATGACAGTAATCTATAAAGTCACAGGACTAAGAGAACAGTGATATAGTAATATTGATTCCAGTATTCATTAACTTTACTATACAAGAGGATATTGTTCAAAACCCAGAAGTGTAAAGGACAATAATACTTATTACAATTTCTAAAGGACTTAGTTTCAAGTAAATAAATTGTCCAGAAGGAAAGACATTCCTACCAACACATTTGTTAAGAAATGACATTTATGGTGTGGATATTTTGTGTATATTTTAATGCACATTTCCAAATAGTAGAAACAGAAGATTAATGTAAATATTAAAGGATTGTGCTTGAGGATTTATTCACTTTTTACAATTGTGTTTAAAGTAAATGTTTATTTTATTTATCCCCTAGAAATTAATTAATCATGCGAAAATCACAGGGGTTGGTGCACATTGAAATCCTGGACTAATTTCACCTTTTCAGGGGCAAACCCAAGTGTGACCAATTTGTGTTTAAAGTAATGTCGTAGGGACATGACCGATATATGACCATCGTCTTTTCCTTATATAGTCGGAGACATATTTCTGCCTAGAGTCTTAGAAATTAATTAATCATACAAAAATCACAGGGAGGAGACACCTTAAATCCTGGTACTAATTCTTACCATCTGGGCCAGGACTTTCACAGTCTGGCTATTTCTGTGATATCCATACACAAGTGTTTATTTCTCAGACTGAGGTATTACATTTAAGACCAGAACTTTTGGCTAACATACTGTCCTGGTGTCATCTGATACACCTGGATATCCATCTACTATCAACTATAAAATACTTACATATAAACTTTAAAAAACCTCTCGTTACAAGAACAAAGTCGATTGGTTAGTTTCAGTCCTCTAGGTTTTCGTACTTCCGAATGAAACTGTGTGAGTTTCCATCCAAATCTCTCCTCCGTGCAACTAAACACGTTTATCCATAACTTTCCAATATACCTCTTTTTATTTCCCAGACAGAGAGCTTCCTTTCCATATACATTAAGTTTAAATTGGTTATGATATATAATATTTACAGAATTGTAAAGTCCATCGACTTGGTAGTCTTCAATGTGCTGGTTCAGTCGAATTTAATTTTTCTCCACAAGTACTTCTTCCCTCCACTATTCCTTTGAAATGCATATTCCTGGGTTTATCCTTCGAAAAACCAACTAACACGTTCTGATAACACAAGTGTTTGTACCAAATTTAAATCCGTCCAGAATTTTGTACACGGATGTCGCCATGTTAACGTGCATATCATTATTGATCGGCTTTTGCAGCCTCCTGCGTTTTGATTGGATGACCCAATTTGCCTCTCTTTCAATCCTTACATGGCAAGGGTCACAACTTACGCTACAGCATTCAGTACTTCCCGAAGAAGGAAAATGAAAAGATTACAAGTTAGAAGGGATTTTTTACGTGACAGGACACTGGGAAATCTTAATATTTTGATTACATAGCCAACGATGACTCCGCGTCATAACAAAATGATGGGGACTGCAGAAAGCGCTAATAAAATGTACGAACACTGCAGCGAAAACCCCCTACGTTAATTGACTGGAATTGTTATGCAATATACAGTAGGACACTGCTTTTCGGCGTCCAGCTAATTAGGCGGGTTTTCAATTATATACACGTTAATAGAGACTGCTCAAAAGAGGTCAGAAGGAGACTGGCCATAGCAATGCAGAGATTAAATAAAATGAAGAACCTATGGCATAACACCAGCAAATTAATCAAAGTAGAACTTCTGAGAACGAGTATCTTTCCGGTAGCAACATATGGATGTGAATCATGGACCATTACTCAAACATTAAAGAAAAAAAATCGAACCTTTCGAAGCAAAGTGTTACAGAAAAATTCTCAGAATATCGTGGACCAAGAAGAAGAAAAATATAGACATCCTACACGACCTGAACATCGAGGAAAACTGGCTCATAAACAATATCATGTCCCGGAAACTGAAATACTTTGGCCACATTAAACGTCATAGTGGCTTAGAGAGAGCAGTGATAGAGGGTATGGTACCTGGAAGGCGAGGCAGGGGCCGACCAAGACGACGGTGGACACAGGTTCTCGTCATTTTACAAACCTTCTAAGTGTTTAAATTTATAATATTACATTATATTAAAATAAAAAGCATTTTCAGTTAATTACAATGACATCGAAGTGTAGTGGTGATATAAAAATCCTTTATTTTAAATGTCGCATATTAATATTACATTCGTATTGTCTTGTTTTAGACTCAGCTTAATAGCGCATTTAATATATTATAGTGTAAATAAGTAATTATGATTTTATGTGTATTTGCAAGTCAAAACATGTTTGTCCCTCTTTTCTGCATTTTTCCGCTTTCGACGGATGACTGGAACCTAACCCACCGTAGGAGCGTGGCGTTACGGTATTTCATTTAACACTTGCTTTCTCTCTCTCTCTCTCTCTCTCTCTCTCTCTCTCTCTCTCTCTCTCTCTCTCTCTCTCTCTCTCTCTCTCTCTCTCTCTCTCTCTCTCTCCACCCCCCCTTTTAAAATAAAATGCGTATATCACAGACCAACACCTTGTGACCGTACCGCAGGCAACGTTCCATTGACTTTGTCCTTGTAAGATATCTTTCGTATATATGTTTACCCCATCGTTCTTCTTATCAGGAGTTTTGCATGTTCTGCCATTCAAGTTAATGATATGTTATTTTCCTCTCACCTTTTATTAGATAACACAACACGGACAGTAATTGTGCGTTTCTTCTTCTTTATCCAGCGGCATACGTTGGACTGTTTCTTTAGGCCTGTGGCCTAGTGCATCTGATGTCAACTGGCATTTATGTCTAGCCGCCTTCCTTAACCTTTGACTGTTCCCAACCTACATGCAAGGCAGCAGTGGGGTCTCTCTGTTTGACAGGTTTCTTAAAAGAACATGTAGTGAATCGCTCCTGCCTAAAGTGAATTCGCCATATTGGCAAAAGGTGATCACTTATTTGACGTTTGACTGAGAACAATAATAAATGAGCAGGCGGTGCTGAACCTGCCTGATTAAGCTTATTTTGTTTTTACTCATTACAGTGTCAGTGACCAGACGGCAGACGTGTCTAATCATTGACCAGACGGCAGACGTGTCTAATCATTGACCAGACGGCAGACGTGTCTAATCATTGACGTGTCTAATCATTGACAGAAAGAGACCGCTGTTTACACTTTTCTTTTTTAAAACTTTCATTTATTCTCACACACAGTATGACTTCCACCATCATATTGATGACTCTCCTCGCTACCATGTTCACAGTAAACTTAGCACGGAAAATGAGCATATTGAAACCATGTGATGTAAGTGATTCAAGTAGTATAAGAATAATAATGTACGTTTTGAAAGTCATTAGTAATAACTGCATGACCGTTTTGTTTTTGTTTTTAGGGGTTGGGGGGGGGGGGGGGGCGGGGCGGGGAAGGGGGTTGCTTTTTTGCGTGAAGCAAAATATGATGAGGCCTTGACATCACAAAATTGACCTTTATTACAACCTGGTCCAATACAGACTTTAATTCTTTCCTTATTGTCTTTCCATCAAGGGCTTCCCTATGCAGAAAGTTACGTGTAGAAATCATGATAGGATTTTGTCTTTAAAAGTGCGACAAAACCTTTGATAAACCCCATCATGGATGGAGCGTCATTTGGCAAACACCAACACGTGACTTCCAGGAGAAATCATAGTTTGTTAAGAAGGCAGTCAAAAGTATTAAATATATCTTGCCCTCTCGTGCGATCTACAAATTCTCTGCAGCATAAAAATTGGTTTATGATTTCATTTCCACGAAGAAAGCCACAATTCTAACAATTGATTTATGATTTCATTTCCACGAGCAAAGCCACAATTCTAACAATTGGTTTATGATTTCATTTCCACGAACAAAGCGACAATTCTAACAATTGGTTTATGATTTCATTTCCACGAACAAAGCGACAATTCTAACAATTGGTTTATGATTTTATTTCCACGAACAAAGCGACAATTCTAACAATTGGTTTATGATTTTATTTCCACGAACAAAGCGACAATTCTAACAATTGGTTTATGATTTTATTTCCACGAACAAAGCGACAATTCTAACAATTGGTTTATGATTTTATTTCCACGAACAAAGCCACAATTCTAACAATTGGTTTATTATTTAATTTCCACGAACAAAGCGACATATCTAACAATTGTGCTTTGCCACTTGTATGTGAAGATTCGTCAACTTGTAGCGCAAAGTCTGATATTTTAAGCTCGGTAGAAACATGATCCTCAATGTTAGCAGACATCTTGGTTGTTCTTCTTATCGTATCAATAGACAACGGAATTTAGGTCATTTAGTTTAACGCTTCACCACCAAACATTTTTCTTCTTATCGTATCAATAGACAACGGAATTTAGGTCATTTAGTTTAACGCTTCACCACCAAACATTTTTCTTCTTATCGTATCAATAGACAACGGAATTTAGGTCATTTAGTTTAACGCTTCACCACCAAACATTTTTCTTCTTATCGTATCAATAGACAACGGAATTCAGGTCATTTAGTTTATCGCTTCACCACCAAACATTTTTCTTCTTATCGTATCAATAGACAACGGAATTTAGGTCATTTAGTTTAACGCTTCACCGCCAAACATTGTTCTATCAAAGCAAAATTAGTGACTTAGCTGTATTATATGATTTCATGTGCTATGCTCTGATTTCGGTACATGAAAAGAAACTGTTTGAACTTTTTCAGATACTTTAACTCTTTGTTCAAAATAGCGTACTTGTGTTTGTTTTTCAATTAACCTTTTGAAGTAATTCAAATCTTTATTATCAATACGTGCATGTTTAATGGTCAAATGTCTCTTCAACAAACTAGGAACAATGGCTGTGTTCTAAAGTTTGCCACCGTGTCACGGGTTGTCTCCGCTTAGCTCTGTAGTAGTGGTCTAAATGATGCCGAAACTCAAGAGTAACTAATGTGGGTCTGCAAAGGTGTCTACCTTCGCACAAGATTACTCTTGGCAGAGTTGTAGATAGAAGGATAATGATTCTTCTACCTCCAGGAAGTCTTGACAAGATATTCAGAAAAGCGAGACCATTGCTGCATTGGCTGAGCACGTTACTCTAGTATCTGCTGTCAACTTTTGTGAAGGATTGTGTAATATAATTCGTTAGCTCGTTCAACCCCTAGCTGGTTTAATCCAGCGAATGTCCTCTTATTACAAAATGATTGAATCAACTTAAGATTTGTCTTTATTCAAGTAACAAATTTAATAATCAATTATGGTAATAGTTTAAAAATGAATAATTCTTTAACAAACAACAATCATCATCGAGTGATGTTATGGAGTATTGGGTAAGAGTTCACTTGGCAGCTTTTATGTTTCTACTTAGCTGTCAATGAGTTTCTGTTCTGCTCTAGTTGATGTTTGGGTCTGTGCAGACCCTTTATGATTTCCAAAGTGGTGATGAATCATCGGATATCTATTTTGACTCAAGTGAATCACTGGATGCTGCTAATATGGAGCCAACCACATCCAGCATGGATGATGTGATACCCAGAATTGTGGATGACAATGTCGTTAATGTGAGACCATTCACATCCATCATTGTTGATGTGATACCTGACATTGTTAATGTCGAGGTTGGTCTGATGTCAAATGTAGCTTGGTGGTATACTCTTCAGTCAAAACTATATGTTTGGCGGTTTGTTTTCCCTTTTGCCATTGTCCTTTTACTATATGATTCTTCCTTTTGATATAGGAACCTCGTGAATATTAATATTACTTCAGCTTTTATCTTTAAGATGCTGGTCGCTACATTGGGTAGTGTGGCGGTTTAAACAATGCTGTTTTATTCTTCAGGTGCTCCAGGTCGGGTTACACCGATTCAAGAACATAATAACTTCATACTTGTTCCTTTGCAGGGACGTGAATGTTTTATTTCCACTAATCGTGTACAGGAGTTCTTGCTTCCCTTTGGTACATATGATGAGACAAATAATGTGGTACATGTTCATTGTCATTTGTGTAGGTTGCACACGTTTTTATGCTATACTTTGACTATTTGAAGGCTATTTTCTGCACTGTTCTTTTGACTTTGCTATATTCTCTACATATAATAAACACACATAAAGCCTTGTCCTACCATCTCATGATATGGACACACATATTATGAATTTTACTCATAACAATATATATGTACAATGTGGAATATCTAAGAAATCAGGAAATATGAGAAAAGTTTTCTATCACAGTTTCCAATAAATATCAAGTACGTATTTGGAACATCCAACAGCTGGTAGATGAAGCAGATACGGAAGACCACTGGCAACAATTAAAAAAATATATGGTACGAGACATGTGAAGAAGTAATGAGAAAACGAGAACATTGGCACAAAGCATGGGTAACAACAGAAACCATTAGAAAGATAGAAGACAGGAAACACAAGAAAGCAGATTTAAACAGAAGCAAAACCAGAAACTCCAAAGCCAAGGCTTATGAAGAGTACATAGAAGCAAAGAAAGAAGTAAGAAGAATCATTAAAAGAGACAAAAGGAAGTATATTGAAGAACTGACAAGGGAAGCAGATGTCGCAAAATTGGTTTCAATACATTGCAAACGCGGCTTCGGGTAGTTTTACAATCCATTCACCGATCGATTATCACAAGACCGGCCGCTTACAAAATGGCGGTGTATCGACAAAATGTCCATGAGACAGCGGAAATCGGCGATGATAAATAAAAGCATAATGGAATCATTGTGAAAAGGATTTCACCTTTTAGTCCAGGAGAGGATTGTGTATAACTGTATATAAGGAAAAACGGTAGGAAGTTATCAGTTACGGAGTTATATGCGTATTACGGCTGCCCACAGTTAAGCTGAAAGCCTGTAAACGCACTTCTGTTCTAAATACTAAAATCAACAAATAACAGTTTGGGAAATTACATGGATAGGAATATAGAGATATATCGGCTGTATAAAACAAGATAAGATGGAACAGTATGGATAATATATAAGCCGAGGATGAGAAAGGGAAAGTTTCAGTCAACGCACAGATCGGATGTAATCACTGTTTCGAGAAAGAATTTCAGCCCGAGTCAGTGCTCTCCGATACGTCCGCCAAAGTCTTATAAAGAGCGGAGCGTAAACTGAAAGGACACACACTGAAATTAGGTTGAGACATACTGACGGCAGAGATCGCCACTACGCTAATACCACCTGAATTGTGAGCGAATCGCCAGAAGTTTTTCAGTCCAGTGTCTGGAGTCTGAGGGTAAGCAAAATTATGAAACTATCATGTATAATATTTTTTGTTATTTCAGGTTCGTATAGACTTCACAAAATATGCACGTAGAATATTCATTGATATAATGTAATGTTATTTTTAATATGATCTAAACATGTGCATTGTGGATGATTGTTGCTTGTACAAAAATTAATCACAACTAGCCCCACAGTCAAATGTAGATAAAATCTATCATATTAATTGCTGTTTCTATTACGAAGAGAAAGGCAGTCCCATGGCAGAGATTGTCATAGGCAAATGAAGTGGTAGAAGCTTTATCATGGAAGATATCGCTTTTACGAGGTTAGGTGACCAGTCTCCTTCCTCGCTGCCTTTTCCGTCCCTAGTTCGAGCGCACAACTGATTGCATATTTACAGCTGGTAAATGGGGTGTTCCACAGCCAGGTTTCAATTCCAAAACTATATAATTGTACTACCGAAGAAAGCAACTTGATCGCTTGGTCGGTTGGTCACTCACTTTATCTAGTTGTGTATTAATTTGGTGTAGATGCTAAGAATAGCATCAGTATTTGAATTTGTACCTGATGTGATTTGGGAAGAGCAAGTTATAGAAAATGAAAGGATGTACAGGAGAGGAATAAACCAGATGATGGTTATTACTGATAATGTTAATACTAATTATGTATCATTGAAATGTTGTTACTTACTGTGACTATAACTTTGACATCTGATGACTGACTAGTCTGACTTATGTGCTAGTCAGTTACAATTAATTGACATGTTAATACTTCTGTATCACCACTGAAACGATGTCCTTACTTACTATGATTGTATAACGATGACATCTGATGACTGACTGATCTGACATCTGTGCTAGTCAGCTACAAGTCTAGCCAGATACTAGCCAAGGCTGATATGATGTTTCAGGTTCCATGAAATAACTCAAACCAGACTGTCAAGTGTCAGAAGCCGGTGTTGTTCATCAGAGGCAATCCCACAAATGTGCAGGACCCCAAAGAGTGAACGACAGCTGGTCATTGATATCCCTAGTGCTGGGTCTACCAATACTGATAGCTACAAAAGACAGTCCCGTGTCAGCAGTGTCAAGATACTCAGATAAGTGTCATTTAAGACACTGACTACCCATATATGAAGAAACAGCCAATAGTATTCAAACAAACAGATAATTCAGTCAACTGATGACATTAATGTGTAAAGTCAGAGGACTAAGAGACCAGTGATACCGGAAAAGTGATTCCATTTTTCATTAACTTTATTATTCAAGAATCTGAAGACTAAAAGTACAATCCTACTTATTAACATTTCTGAGTGACGGTTTCGAGTAAATACATTTTATAAAGGACAGACAATTCTATCAAAACATTAGGAATAATAGTAATTGTGTGAATATTTTTTATATATATCTATATTTTAAGGCTCGTTGCCAAATAGCAGAAATAGAAGATCAGTGTAATTATTAAATTTTTTAAATTGCACCTGAGGACTTATTCACTTTTTACCCTTGTGTTTAAAGTGAATGTTCATTTTATTTATCCCCTAGACATTAAGTAATCATGAGATAGTCACATGGAGGAGACACCTTAAATCCTGGTACTACTTCTTACCAACTGGGCCAGGGTTTTCACAGTGTGACTATTTCTATGATAACAATACACCAGTGCTTATTTCTAAGACTGGAGTATTACTTGTAAGACCAGAACTCTTTACTGGCATACTCTTACATAAATAAATAATTTTAAATAACCTCCCGCTACAGCAGAGGAAGCTGCAGCCAAAGGAAATATGAGGGACCTGTACAACAACACCAAGAAGCTATCAGGGAGATATAAGCAAGCAAATGGCCTCATAACAAATAAGAATGGAAAATTGCTTAGTAATACACAAGAAAAAATGAAGAGATTGACAGAACATTTTGAGGAACTTCTAAATAGACCAGCTCCAACTAATCACCCGTACATCCAGCCAGCAGAAGAGGAGCTACACATCAGCTGTGAACGACGAAGTAGAGAAGAAAAAAAGAAAGCCATAAAGCTTCTCAAAGATGGAAAAGCAAATGGTCCTGATGGAATTCCAGCAGAGGCCATCAAAAAAGATATTATACTAACTACTTTGCAAATTCTGGGAGAGAGAGAGGAAATACCAGCAGAATGGAAGGATGGTTATGTGGTCAAGTTGCATTAGAAGGGAGATTTACAAGAGTGCAGAAATTATAGAGGAATAATGTTACTATCAGTGCCAAGAAAGGTATTAAACAAAATCGTCCATGAGAGATTAAAAGAGTCCATAGACAAGCAACTGAGAGATGAACAAGCAGGTTTTCGACAAAGCACATCCTGTACAAAACAGATAGCCACATTGAGAATAATAGGTCAACAAAGTCTGGAATTGAATTCCGTCCCGTCGTTACCGTACGTCTGTCCCGTAGGTCATGTCCGTCTTTCCCGTATGTCCCGTATGCCCAGTCCCGTATGTCACGCTGTGTCCCGTCCGTCTGTCCCGTACGTACCGTAGGTGCCGTCCGTCCCGCCCACCCGCCTGTCCCGTCCGTCTGTCCCGTCGTTACCGTACGTCTGGCCCGTCCGTCTGTCCCGTCTCCCTTGTCTGTCCCGTATGTCTCGTCCGTCTTCCCTTTATGTCCCGTCGGTACCGTCGCGTCCGTCCCCTCAGTCGCGTCTCTGCCGTCCGTCCCTGTGTCCTGTGCGTCCCGTCAGTCTGTCCCTTCTGTCACGTCAGTTCGTCCCATTCGTCCCGTCTGTTTGTCCCGTCTCTGCAGCCCGCCCCGTCAGTCCCGTCCGTCCCGTCTATCTATCTATGTATCTATCTATTTATTTATCTATGTGTCGGTCGGTCAGTCCGTCCGTTCATCCGTCTATCTGTCCATCTATCTATTTAAATTGCTATAAAAAAATGTTCGATATTATAATGGAATAATACTTCCAGTTAAACAAAAAATAAACATTTTTTTTTTGTTTAAAAAGAGATCGCCTTAAGAATGATTTTTTTTAAAATTACCCCTTTTGGGGCGTAAAGTGAGGTCTATGACTTTATTGTGTAAAATGTGTGTGATCTCGGCCCTGGCTTAGATATTTTGATCTTAGCCAAAATGCCGAGAAGCGATGATTGAGCTCAGGAATCTTCTAGAACACACATTCTAATCTTCTGGAACAAACATCGCTGAAAATTAATACAACATTTCTCTTGTCGCGGATCCTAATGTACACGATGTTATAACACAAGGTAATGCACTATAAATTTAATTAACAGCTTTAAGCAGCTGAGGATTATTTAAAACTAGCAATAACCCATCAAACGTGACGGGTTTTTAATTATAGTTTGCTGTTTCCGTTCCCGGATGAGCAGATAGAAGTACGTTCTTAGAGTGTTTTGGATTTTTTTCCATTATACAGTGTAATAAAACTGTCCATGAACACCGTCATTTGAACTCTTTTCTTTGTTGATTGTAACTATTTTCGGGAGAGAATATATAATGGAAACAATACAATTTTTCAACACGGTTGCATTTCTCAGCTGTGACCAACGTACACACGGCGAGAAATATGTTATTTTAGATTCAAATTAAAAGTTCTTTGATGACAACATTTCGTGTGAAAGTGCGTGGATTGGTTTCAAAGAATGTTCCCTGATAATAAGTGGTTTTAACAAAAACTTTCAAATGTTCTTGATTTGTACATCGGGTGAGGGCGACACAGAGCTGGCCGTGTCCGAAAACATCTTCAGGAAGGAAAACCCCTACATGATCAAACGATTGTCCTTGCGCCTTATTGATCGTCATTGCAAATGATAAAATAACTGGAAATTGACGACGTCGCATCCTAAATGGCAAACAGCTCTCGCTCGGTTCTAAGTCAATACGAGGAATTATGTCTCGTTCACCCTTATTACTGCCAGTGATAATTTCTGCATCAATGTAATTGCGATGCAAGAATTTGATGACCAACCGCGTGCCATTCAATAGTTCCTTTTTTGGGATTCAGATTTCGCAATAACGTGGTAAGTGCGGAGGCATTACTGATGGGCACTGCTCGTTAAGGAACTCTGTTGGGAAATGAACTTTGTCGTTGGGATCGTTGGGATCATCTGACATCATGGTATCAATGGTCCAATAAAACCCTTTCATTTCCAGCTAGTATTCCCAACAGTTTAAAATTGAGAGCTGTCACATCGACATTTTTGTGTGTCAAAATGATTTTTTTGGAAATGTCTGCAATTCATTCAGAAGTTGTGAGAATTTATGTGCCAAAAATCGAAGAAATAATATTTTCATTGTTCACCATTGCCACGGGAAACTCAATATATTCCGGATCAAATCCATCGATTTCGTTTGACAATTGTCCATCGCTGAAACGCAAGACCCAATCTTTTAAATTCATTTTGACCTGCAGAACGCATGTTTGTAATCAGATTTCTTTGTTTTACATGAAGTCACAATGGTGAAATTTTGACGCACAATTCAATGACATATGTTATACTGCCTCTGGGAGCAACGTTTGTAGTTTGACGAAAGTCACCACCCAATAGGAGCACCTTTCCACCAAATGGTCGAATGTCATTCATAATTTCCCGGAGGAGCAGATCGATGATTCGTAAAGAATGCGTAGAAAGCATAGATGATTTCTCAGTTAATCAGCAATGATGATTTTTTTCAATTTCATTGATTCACTTGATGGCACTTTCATGTTTGATACTGATGTCTCGTTTGCAGAAATGGGTTTGAAGCAGCCACTGTGCGCAGTTCGACCGCCTACCAGTAAGTCAGCTGCAATTCCGGTTGTAGCAAACGCTTGAACATTTGTGCCTTGTCTTCTCACATAGCACATAAGAGTATTGTACAGGTAAATTTTGCCGGACCGCAGAGACCGTCGAGGAAGAAAAAATATGACTCAGTTCTATCTTCCTCAAAAGCAGATGTAATCTCTTCAAAATTGTGTATCTGTGTAGGGTTGAGTGTGACAATCAGATGTGCTGTTTTCTCAATCTCATCTGCTGCATTGAAAACATTCTAAACATTTTCAATGGGGCCAGGTTCAGGCAAACCAACATCAGAACATTTCATGCCATGCTTTTTGAGCACCATTTCAATGTCCAGGAGTGCTTTCTTCTCGTCAATAAAGCCGTCAAAATGTCGAACATAATCTTCTATCATAAACTTGTCAGAAACCACTTTTCATGGAGAACTCTCCACGGGTTACACCACGCTGTGTGGGTTTATAATAACAAATCTCACTATAACATATCACGTGATATATATCTCACTATAATATATCATTATCATATATCACATGGTATATATCTCACTATAACATCACATGATATATATCTCACTGTAATATATAACATGGTTTTTATCTCACTGTAATATATAACATGGTTTTTATCTCACTGTAATATATCACATGACATATATTATATCTTATGCTAATAATCTGACTATAATATAGCAGCTGATATATATCCTACTATAATATATCGTTTGCTAGGAATCTGATTATACTATATCACAAGCAATATCTCACAAAATGATTATCTCAAAGGAGTGAAAAATTATTTAAATATTATTTTATGTCACAGCTGACACAGATCACGCATTACTTCTCTCAAAGTTTCTATTTGTTTTATCTTCTTCTTCTACCTCAACTTCCTTGTCTTCTCCTTTCATTTTCTGGCTTTATTTAACATCTTCTATCTCTTTTAGTGTCCTGTATGAGAAAATCGCCATATTATTCATACATCGAAGTATTCCTTTCCACAGATATTAACTTAACATTGTTTCTATTGATAATAATTTAATACTATTAATAAAAATCATTCTTTGTAAATATTTCTGCATATTAGGACAATTACAAAGAGCCAGTCACCTTTGAACCCAACCAACTGGATTATTTGCAGTAAGTTCCATTGTAGATAGATAGCTAGATTGATAGATTGATAGATAGACAGATAGACAGACAGACAGAGAGACAGACAGACAGAGATAGATAGATAGACAGACAGACAGACAGATAGACAGACAGATAGATAGATAGATAGATAGATAGATAGATAGATAGATAGATAGATAGATAGATAGATAGATAGATAGATAGATAGATAGATAGATAGATAGATAGATAGATAGATAGATAGATAGATAGATAGATAGATAGATAGATAGATAGATAGATAGATAGATAGATAGATAGATAGATCTGTCGAAATGTGTTCATTGTAAATAGGAGAGGATTCTAGAGTGTAAATAAAGTCTTTCGTAGAATAAACAATTCTGAAAATCGCTTTAGTTAAAGGTTATGAAGTGCAATGAATGATTATGCGGGATATGAAGAGTCTTGATGATTTTATTATGAAATTTAATCAATAAATCAATCATTACTCTGTAACTCTCCAAGACGTTTAGGGATTCTACCAGCACGAGCAAAGTTATTCTGTTTCGTTCCATCAACTTTCCACGACAGCCTCATTGTTTCCCTTTCTCTTCATTGTGTGTTTATTGGTCTATGCTTACCTCTTTCTCCTGGGGATTCTAGAACAATCACCGCCTTGTAATGCTATCAACAAGTGTGTGGGTCTTTTTCATTGCCAGCGTCTTATCAACTCTTGTTCCACTGACACTCGTCTGGTTCGTGTTATCAGTTCGATATTGGTGATTTTGTCATGCCATTTCAATCCTTCTATTCTACCAAAGAGCCTATTAATAACATCCTATAGCTTTGTAGTAATTGCTTTTATTGTTGTCCATATATGTGCGTCATACAGTAGGACTGTCTTGACATTTTATTTGAAGATTATTATTATGTTAACCTTCATTTCTCTTGATCTTCATACGTTTCTTAACTGCAATGAAAGCTTCTCAATCTTTTTTAAAATTATTCTGATTTTGATATTACTGTCAAGTCATCGACAAAATCTAGATTAACAAGCTGTTTGTCATATTCCATTGCATTTCATTTATGTTGTGTGACGTTGATGTCAATTTAATCCTAGTAAGAAAAGAAATAAAGATAGGAAGCATTTCTGTCGTATTCCAATTTTTATCCCAAATGTTTCAGTTAGATGTACTTCACGAAGAACTCTCCATGTCTTGTCTTCATAAATTATCTTTATTAAGTTAATGATCTTAAGCTGAACTCCATAATGCTTCATCAATTTTCAAAGTGATTCTCTGTCAAATGCCTCTTCCACCGGAAAGAGATTGCACTCCCTGTACAAGAGAGCAGAACGTCTGATCACCAATAGTCGCGCGATACTACACGCAAGGATACAAAAAGAGACCAAAATAATGTCCCTAAAAACGTCTCCTTTACAACAAAGGTCAAGCTGACTCAAGCAATTCTACTAAACAATAATCCACCGTACCTACAACCATTGTTTCAAACCAGTAGAAGAGAGGGACTACAATTACATTCCACACCTAGGATCCACCTGTTCTAAAAGAGTCTAGCCTACTCTGGGGCCTACTTGTGGAACAGCTTTCCTCGCCACCTATAAAAGCTGTTAGATATCCCACTATAATATGTGTACGCAATACTTATTTACAAAGCCCTTTTCAGACCATAAAAGCAACCTTTGCTTGTCCACATTGCATCCATATGTCAACCTTTCTTTTCCTCTCCCGCTCGTTATTTTCTATATGAAAATTTGTTTTATATCCATGTAGTGTTATTATATGATGTAATGTAAGTGAGAATGTATCTGCATACCACTGTACTTTTGAAATATGTAATGTTTTCGATTGCTTAAATGTGATATGTGTATGAGAATGAACAAATATACATTTTTTTAAACTGCTCGAAAGTTTTCTCCAGCTACAGAAGTTCGTATGAAAGTAATGTTAAAAACAATCATTTTCCTCAAGAATGTACGAATATAAGCAAGAATGTGTTTATGTGATTTTTTTATTAGTAATAGATGACATATTTTAAAAAATCCAGATTAATTGTTGACGTTTTGAACTCAGGAGTGAGTCGGAATACAGAATGAAAAACAAGGGGGCTGAATGGTCAGACGGACCTGCGTACCCAATTCTCAACCGTTTTAAAATAAAGATCTGTCTGTCTGTCTATCTATCTCTCTATCTGATTCTGCTCTTGAGTTAAGGAGGGCAAAGAAAAATACATCAACTCATTCAATGACAGACTGTTCAAATATTTCATGAGTTCTGATTCCATGCCACCCTAATTTGATTATGTTCAAATTATTGTTTGATTTACTGTACGCATCTAATAGACTTTTTTTCTTGGTATTTTGTTTATTTTTATTTGTTTGTTTTTTGTTTTAGTGTTTTGCTTTTCTTGGTTTTTAAAAAAATTTCTTGTCATTTCTTTCGTGTTTATTATTTAATTTTTTAAAACATACTTAATTATGATTTTGATTGGATACTGTTACTGTTTGCATTTTTATTACCTTTATAATGGTGCATACCTTTAAATTAACGAAAGGATATAATATGCAAGATAGATGAGAGTGGAAGGAAAGAATGTTTGACGGGTCTGCGCTCCCAATTCTTAACACTATGAAAATAAAGGTCGTTCGTTCGTTCGTTCATAAACCACAAATCTAATATATAGCAGTTAAGATAGGAAACTCTGTACAGAGCGATACAACAGGAGGCAATCTGATCATCAAAAGCGGTCCCCCGTCGATCAAGTGTTTCGGCCTTTAATTCAGTTGCACACTTTATTATACTATTGTTCTGGATGTATCTATCTCGTCTTTACAGGATATGCTTTGTCAAAAACATATCTATGGCCTCTTTTATCTCCCAAGCAAGATCCTCTTTAATATTTTTCTTGATACTGATAGTAACATGATTTCTCTGTAAGTTATACACTCTTGTAAATCTCCATTCTAAGGCAGCTTGATCATATCAAACTCCTTTCACTATGCTGGTATTTCTTATCTCTCATAAACTTTCCCACGTAGTTTGATATAATATCTACATAGAGGTATCAATATCTGCTTTTGATGACGTCTGCTGGAATGCCATCTGGACCAGATGCTTTTCCACTTTTTATAAGCTTTATGGCATTCTTTTTCTCATTTGGTATATTACCATTCATTTGTAAACCCTGTTTTGCTGGATGAATTTCTATGAAATTTAGTGGAACTGGTGTATTGAGAAGTTCCTCAAAATTGTCACATAATTGATCGTTCTCTATTTCGTATTTTCTCTCTCTGCCTCTGTGTGTGTGTGTGTGTCTCTCTCTCTCTCTCTCTCTCTCTCTCGGCCACGAGAATCACCCCCACCAAATAGATCGTCCAATTCACGAATGTGCACGCAACGATCAACACAACACATAAAACGGCACAACAACAACAAGACAGCACCAGACAGAAATAGATCAATTCAGCCCAGGGAACGGGAAGTTGCTACAGCAGAGCACACACCTCCCAACATTGAGGGGCTCTGAATTCAACCCACCAATTCTTCTTAGCCTAACAATGCTGAAAAAAATGCAGACTGATGATATAACCATAGCGCCCTGTCTGAACAACGTCGTAGAGCACAGACCCATACTTCGGTTAGACAATTTTACAACGAAGGTAGAGTCTTATTTAGACGAACGAGACTTGGGACTCGACAAATAGTGGAGCCTGTCCCATAAAGAAATCATATTCTGGAAGCAGGACATGTATCGCCTTCAGAATACACAAGTCAGTAACTGTCACAAGCTCTGTATTATGAGTGTGTCGTGTGTAGATGGTAAACAACATTAGGGGTATGAATAACACGACGCCACTTCTACAGCTCCATGACATTTAATAGAACATTCACAGAAGTCCTGAACATCAATAATATTATAATGCTTGCATAACATTACACTCAGGCTGACACTGTCTGTGGGAAATAACTCCTAACAACACTTCCATGGACTGGCTGAACGTCCACACACTAACAATACACACAACACGATCCTATGTGCGGCATTCAATCCTCGCACAAATCCATTCACCATCCAGGTGTAGACCACTTATCCCAAGTTATTGTGATTGGCGGCATGCAACATCGCCATATAAATTCTACTCCAATATAGCTACAAGGCGGACAATACTCAACGCCTTACTCCACTGTAGCTCCAAAGGCGGGACCAACTCGTCGCCTTAATATGTTCTCCACGAACATTACCCAAAGTTCCTCTAGAACACTCCTAGGCGGGAAGACGTCGCCTATACAACAATATGTCAGACATAATTCCTATATTCATAATCACTATATAATATCTAAACTGTCACATAATACGAGCACCCAGCTCGACCACAAATCACAGCCTCAAGCGCACCACTCGGCTATCAAGCACAGACGCTCTCTAGTCACATTCGGATACTCTCTCAGCCACCCAGACTAGTTCACCAAACACGCTTTCTCCATGCGCGCGCCCAAGTCACAACATACTGACATGAAGTCAGACCTAAACTCAATCGCTGAGTGAAACCTAAATATTGACAACCTCAGTGACCCTTACATCCACTCACTCCATCATCCACCCATGAAATGTGACATCTAACCCCTCTCCAGATGGAACACAGAGTTTTGCACCGAAGAATTGGGCACATACCACAGAATGCATCATGTATCAACCCATGATTGAATACAAACATATCATCTCACTGAAGAAGTTGTCAAATTTCTGTGACTGGATTATTTACACAAAACTACAATGGGTGAGTCACACTCTAACCCATACCACAGTTCTCTATAATGCTTCCTACTCACATGAAGCAAATGCTTATAATAATAATAATGTCCTACCCTTTCACCAAAATGAAACAAATGATATAGTTGTATGCAATTACATAAGTCTTGAAAAATTCTTGCACAACTATCAGTTATTTATCCTCATCAAAATACATCACAGAAAGGAAATCATCAACAATTTCTTATATCTGTTACAAAAATGTTCTACATCTCATTGTGAAAAATGTTGTCTCATACACAGCAGTGCCCTAGGTACACTACAAGAATTAAAATTTAAACAACAAACCATGATGCTTTATCACACTGCATCATTATGTCGTATAATAACAACCGAAAAAAGTATAACAACCCAAGCTGTCATATTTATTACGTAAGTCCTATAAAATTTAACTCATTCCATTATTCAATGAATAGTCCACAATTTTAACAAGGTTTCAGTGAATGGTGTAATTTACTTACTATTCAACACCAAAGCTTTTACTTCTTCCTAATCCATTCTTAAAAGATCTAATTTCCTTCACCACGATCAGTTTAATTCACAAGATAAATCTAACCATTCTTCTCATATTCTTTAAGTTGTCCAATCCAAAACTTTGCTTGGTCAAAATTTTATCTGTGAAGTTTTAGCAGATACAGTACTGATAACTCTTGCTTCCTAACTTTCTACGACTATGCTCATTTCTAGCATGAGTATTCCAGCTACTAGATTCTCTTAGGAAAACAAAGTTGATACCCACATTCTTATAACTCATTGTAATCCTTTCAGACAGAGGCATATCCCAATAGTCTCATACATTACAATTTCAACACATGCTATACCAATTGCTAATTGATTTAATCAAAAATGTCATGCATTAAGCCATGACTGCATAAGTGTTGATATCTACAACTAATTATCATGAGACTGTTATTTAGCACACTGCTGATGCCCTACCCTCAACAACTATAACAATGTGCAATGTATGTAGTCAAATATCATGATCACAATAAATTAAACCGTCAATATTTCAAAATTTAAGAATGCAATAGCATCTAAACTATATAACTAAGTACATAGGCAAAAAATATTGCTCTCTGGCATCTGGTACTCTGTAAAGATCATCAAGGTATGAGATAATTTCTTAAAACCATTTATTCTGTAGACCCTCTCGGCAACTTAATGCCCGATCACCATGTCAAGACACTCTCAGTGATGGCCTAAAGTACAATAAGTAGTGCCAACCCAAGGCTTATCTATCCCACCAGATACCTAAATTCTGGAAATAAAATAATGATCCAGATTAGGAAAACAAATTTGGCTATTTTCCAGAAAGCATTGCTTCCTTTCATGCCACATTATACTCTACTGTCCATACCACTCAAACATTCTCTTCCGTGGTAAACCTATATAAATAATAGACAGGGCCATGACCTGAGAGATATTTCTAATATACAAGATCTCACCTAATATATTGTGTCTTGACTACCAGGAAAACAAATTTCCGATTGATATAATGGGTCACCAATTGCACTGTCTTCCCATCAGCTCTCGACTGTCTTACACATAAAATGTGTCCCACAATCTAACACCTCTCTTGCCAACACTCAAGCGATTTCCCCAACTATAACCACAAAGATCACAAAAGTATCTCCAGATAACATAAGATCTTCAATAATGTGAAGAGATCATCTATGTTGCACTTGTCTGGTGGTAACGTTTTGATGGCATTAAACATCAACAACTTCAGTGGCTTTTTCCTTTTTGCTGCACATTTGCCTTTGAAATTGTAAGCCAGTAATAATTCTAACTGAGCTGTAATTCCAGCACCTTCTCCCTTGAGACCATCTATTACTGTCTTCCAAACCTCTTTCTTAGCAGTTTCAGTAGCTTCCGTTACTGCTACTTTTGCTACAGATGCAGTATGCTCCATCTTATCCTTTTTGCATTGAATTTCTGCATCTCCAGTTTCCTTCTCCCAATCTGATAGATCTGTATCAAGCGAAGCGTGAAGTCACTCCTCCGTAAACTTAGCTTGATCTTTCAATGCTTTGGCTTGCTGCTCTAATCTTTGTTTTCCAGCCTTAAATTGCTCTCTTAGTTCTTCTACTTTATCACAGAAACTCTTGGTTAAAGCACTACCTTTCTCCTTCCAACGAGACGACAGAACCCTGCAATGTTCCTCTTTAACATGAGTATTACCTGTATACTCAACCACTATCCTGTTCCTATCCATCTTGAATTCATCATTTATTCTTTGATTACCATCTCTGTATTCCTTTACTAATAACTGCTCAACAATCTTGAATTTTACTTCTAATATTGTACACTTTTCTTCGAAGATTCCCTCTTCCTGAATCAATTTGTCTATCTGTAACTGATCTTTGTCACACCAAAAACCCATTTTTGGCAAAAGAACTTCTTGGGATGCATCATACGAGTATGTTTCATCATGCACAGGCCTTGACACTCCCTTTGTTGTTGTATGGACTTTTGTAGATATTTGTGCCTTGCCACTAACACCCCTTTGGATTCCTCCCATAGGGCATAATTTATCTTTACTCCTAACCGAATCATCATTGATCATGGGCTTTTTTAGTGGTTCATGTACAGTCAGTTTGGGCATTTTACCAACTGAGACTGAAGTATCTTCACAACGGTTATCTGCTTGTACAGTAACACCTTTACTCTCAGTCTGAGCAGAAACATTCCTTGTTTCAGTTTTCACCTTAGTTAATGCTGGTTCTGCTATATTAGTGCTCCTTTGTAGATTCAGTTTTGTCTCTTCTTAAAATCCCTATATTCTGGCTGTACATTAGTCTCCAAGGTACTCTTCATTTTCAAACAGTAAACTTTCACACTATCTCTGTTTTTTACTTTACATTTTTTACGAGAGTCATACACCTCATAGGTATCACCATTCCTTATAACTAACGCCAACTTAAGACTCTTGCTACAACAGCAAAGCAAGAAATATTAATGAAGTAAATGAATACTTAACTAATTAATAATGCTTACCTAAAGCACTCACTCTCAATACTCACACATACCAAGTCATGCATAAATTTAAAAAAATCTAATTGACATTCAGGAAGATGAGATGAAGTATGATGTTGATGAAATACACTACAATTACAAGATAGACAAACAATAACCCACAGGCGGGGGGATAACAGAGGATAGCTAAAGAGAAGTAGATATAGGTGAATAATACCACGCCTGCAAACAAAGCAACTACAAAGGAACTGTAAATAAACGTATTTACAAGATAGAAGAAAATTCACTAGAAAACCCCATATAAACATCACATGAGAGAAAAAAAAATATACATGACAATGGATATACAAACAAGACCTGAACAGCTAACACCAATAAATGTTCAGATAATTCCACGGGGCACTAGATACCGAGTCTCTCCAAGACCGGGCCTCCCATACACTGGAATTAATTTCACAAGACCTATAGACAGATAAATATACGTTCCTTCCGGGAAAGAAAAATGTATTAATCGCACAAAAATATAGCAAGAAATAAACGGAACGAATACAAACACTGCAACAATGAATGATCACCAGAAAAGTTTTGATAGGTATATAAACAGAAAAGTATATGTTGCAAGAAAAAACAAAAATTTATCTTTGAAGTTGTGTCTTTGAAATAGTGAAGTAGTCCAATCAAGATGTTGGAAGTTCGCGGTAACAGTAGTACTAGGCGACAGCACTCAAGCTCACTGACACAGATTCTGAATAAAAAGAAGCAGAAAACTATTAACATCTAACGAAATTTATAATATAAACATTAAAGTATACACTAACCCTGCATATAATTTAGCACTAATACTAATGTAAAATATGTTTATTGCAATAATCAGTAAACAAAAAGTAAATATAAACTATTGAGCCAAACTACTTAAAGAAGAAAAGTATATATCCTAATGTTCTACAAAATAACACTATACATCTGAAAAAGAAACAACAAATATAATTTTCAAAATATCAAAGAACAATTTCCTTAAACTCAGCACAGCGCAGAAAACAAAAACTTATAACAGATTCGCAGGAAAGAAGTAAACAGACCAAAAGAAACTTCGAAGACCAGATGAAAACGCACCTCACAAAGAAATTTACACAGACGATAACAACAGAAAACTAATGCACAAGCAATCAATACTAATTTATAAAAATAATACGTATCTTATAATTTCGAAGCTGCTTGAAGATCTTATACTGCGTTGTCAGATCCGTAGAAATGATGTCTAGTGGTCACGATGATTATGTAACAACCACAAGTTTACAGCACCAAGACAGTAAAACGTAGAAGATTACACATTGCAAACTGGAAGCGAGCACAATACTTGAAAGATCCCTCGTCCGTGAGCGACTGAATGCAGCAGTCAGTAGTAACACGTCTGACCCACTTGCACGACGAAAGGTCAGCAAACACGATCACACAGTATGTTTCCTCTGCTTGAACCGATGTGGCTAAAAATTTACTGCTAAACTGTAACTGTTCTCTGATAATACTCGGTTACTTTGCAATCCGTCTCTCTCCGAAATATTTTAGTACAGAAAGGAAGTCGCACGAGAGGTCATGAACTCTTACCCCGCGTCAGGTCTATTGGTTTCACTGATGTAAAATATCGTTGGCCAACTCTGTAAATACTTGAAAATAAATTTGAAACAACTGCTACCGTGCTCCTTTCAACTTGATTTGAAAACAAATCTTGACATGCAGTTCTCAGACAGGGCAGTCCTCAGTCGTGTTGTCAATCATCTTTATCATTTGACGTTTATTATTTTGCGTGATTTACTCTGTGATTTCTAAACTGCAGGACTGGGAATAGATTTCAGATGACGATGGTGTGAAGAGGGGTCGGTTGATTCTCGAAAAAAAACTGCTCCGGGTTTGATATAATCCTTTTGCGAGCCCCCAAGTTGTCACGAGCTCTGTATTATGAGTGTGTCGTGTGTAGAGGGTAAACAACATTAAGGGTATGAATAACACGACGCCACTTGTACAGCTCCATGACATTTAATAGAACATTTACATAAGTCCTGAACATCAATAATATCGTCATGCATGCATAACATCACACTTAGGCTGACACTGCCTGTGGTAAATAACTCCTAACAATACTTCCACGGACTGGCTGACCGTCCACACACTAACAATACACACAACACGATCCTATGTGCGGCATTCAATCCTCGCACGAATCCATTCACCATCCAGGTGTAGACCACTTATCGCAAGTTATTGTTATTGGCGGCATGCAACATCGCCATATAAATTCTACTCCAATATAGCAACAAGGCGGACAATACTCAACGCCTTACTCCACTGTAGCTCCAAAGGCGGGACCAACTCATCGCCTTAATATGTTCTCTATGAACATTAACCAAAGTTCCTCTAGAACACTCCTAGGCGGGAAGACGTCGCCTATACAACAATATGTCAGACATAATTCCTATATTCATAATCACTATATAATATCTAAAATTAAAGACACACCTGAAAACTACGGAAATGCTGCAAGATAGAACTTTGAGAAACTCCGGAAAGTTGTAGTGGTAAACGTGACCAATAATCGGCGGAAACCACACTACCTTATATGGAAAGTGACGTTTGAAATTCACATCTTTTTTGTAAAATTCTTCCTTTACAGACTCTTTTTTTTCATTAGTTGGTGAATGACATTGAATTATGTGTATCTTTATTTTCTTGTTGGTCCTTTTGAATGTTGCTTCCCATTCTTCATAGACAGCAATAGAGTTCCTCCCCCCCCCCCCGCCCCCCCCCCATAATGTGGTGACCACGTTCTTTCTTCAACCTGTCTTGGAAACAACACAATGTGTCATGTGATCAAGCTATTCCTCGCTATGCCCTTCGACCTTGTCACGCAATGACGCAGGATATCAATCTTGCTGCAGTTGTCCTAGTTCCGGCTACGGTCAGGTAAACATTCTACCACTGATACCGCGTGCAACAAGGAAGTCTACGAAAGTGGCGTAACTATTACACGCTTGGTGGGTTACAAAAACGTTTGTTTTTAATTAAAGCACCTTATGCGTACATATATACGCATAAATAACTCATTAAACACAAATCTATGTACATAGCTTTATTTCATAACATAGTGTTATAAAAGTGAAAAACCATTTTATATTATACGTACATTTTATATTGTTATACATACATTTTATATTGTTAAATTGCAGAATGTACGTAGGGTTCTCGACACGTAGCCCAGATGTTGTGTTATTCTACATAGAGAAGTCGGAAGGTAACATTTTTGACTTGTCCTTGATCGGAGGGAAGCCTTACTTTTCTGTCACATGTCCTAACAAAGGGTATCAAAATATTTACTCGCTCTCTTCTGCGCCAGCCAAATATAGTGACGGAAAGATGCACTATATTACGATTTCTGTAAGTATCACGTTAAATATAAAGAATGTTCTTCTTACGGTTTATAAATACATAGATGGGGATTTTTATTTCAGGCGTTACTAAAAGATGTGATTCAATACTTGTCAGATGTGAATAACATTGTTAATTCATGCTATACAGAGCTTCAACAAGTCTTGCAGAAATTATGTGAGGACAGCAAACCATAAGTCAGAAGAGTTCAGGACCACCACTGGTGTAAGACAAGGTGATATTCTGTCACCTTATCTTTTCATACTCCTCATGGTCGATGTCATCAAGACATGTAAGGACAGAACACGAAAGTTTTGAGTGGGGTACTGGAAGATGAGACAGGTCTGTATTTCAGAGCTGGCATTTGCTGATGATGTTGTCCTGATTGCTATATCAGAGGCACATCTCCAAATCCAACCTGCAAGTCTGGAAGAAAGAGCTGGAGAAGAGAGAGATGGTTATAAGTATCTCTAAATCAAAATACATGGTGATATCAAGAGAAGAAAAAGTGCATCAGATTAAGCTGGGAGAACAGGTCCAGGAGCAGGTCGACCACTTTAAATACCTCGGACCTATTATAGACCGAAAGGGAGGCATCAGAGAAAAGTTGGCCACTCAAAAAGCAGCCGCTGTGAGACATTTTCAGGCCATAAATCGAGGATTCCTCAGCAAGAGAGAGAGGTTGATAAGAAAACGAAGATGGCTGTATACCGCTCCACCTATGTCCCAGTCTTGACATATGGATGCGAGTCATAGACAATGACCACAACCGACAAAAGCCAGATCCAAACCTCAGAAATGAGGTATCTGAGGAAGGTTGTTGAAGTAACAAAAAGAGACATGGTCCGCAACCAGACGATACGTCAAGGCCTAAAATGTCACCCCCTGCAGACCCAAGTAGAACAGTTCCAACTAAGATGGTTTGGCCATGTCTGCAGAATGGGAGAAGATCAGCTACCGCGACATGCATGGGAAACAAAGAGCCAGGGATCCAGACCCTCAGGACAACCCAAAGTCCGCTGGGAAGACAACATTAGACAATGTTTCTTCTTCTTCTTCTTCCTCGTTCGCCCTGAAAAGGACGGTGGTTGCGTTGTGTCTGTTTGCGCCTAAGCTGTGATATCTGCACCTTTCGGTCGACACATCCGACTTCTGCACAGCATTTTTTAGGGACCGGGTTTGCCTTCCCATTTCGATCCGTACTCGCTCAGCCAGACTGCACTGCTGCAGACTGTTTCCAGGACCACCACGTGGATGTGGAGTACGGTCTTGATCAGCTCTGATTCGCTGATCGTGATGCAAGCAGTCAAGCTATGGGTCGCTGACTGCATTCCCTATTGCTGCATCTTGGGGTCCCAGACAATGTTTGAAGGACCGAGTACTAGAATGGAACCAGGCTAGGAGTAAGACAGCTGATAGGATAGTCTGGCGCTCTCTCTTCCAAAACTCTACACCTCACAATAGAAGAAGAATGACTAAGTAAGTAAGTATACCTATATATATGCACACAGACGGGGTCAAGACCATCTCTTATCCACTCCGTCCGTCCTGATTAAAGTTAAACGGCACAGGTGTTTTCTTTAGCCTACATTTTCGCGCGTCGCTTAGCGAGTGTATGTTGGATTGAGTTATGCGACTTTCCCCCTGCTCGCGGTTAACGATCAGCGTACAGATGTCAATTATCACAATTTATCACAGGATGTTAAGTAGTTATTAATTTGGTCGGCGTCTGATAGTTTAGTCGTATGATATTAAATAATAGGCACTTATAATAAATGCGCACAATGAAATAAAGCGTGAATTCTTTTCTGTCCCTATCAGTCGCGCCTAGCATATAAACCTGTCAGCTAAAACCGTCTCTTCTTGTGTGAGAAAGCGTGTGGTGAAAATTAACATTATAACTGAACATCTGATATGAAATAGCTACGCATTATATTATTTCAACAGCTAGAAAATCTAAGTTAATTATAATGGTAAAAGCTAACACTTTTAATTGGTAAAAGCTAACACTTTAAAAAAAAAACAAATTAGTCTATTTCTATTACCAGAAAATCAGATTGAAAAATCCCAACGAATTGAAACACACATTTAACAAAATGGTTCTAGAACTGCGCGCTTAGACTATCCAAAAATTCTGAGTGACACTGATGGCAGGTTTAGGAAAACACAGTTTATATATCCTTATATTTCTCTCATCTATAGATGTTGTTAATTTTCGCGCTAGTGTGTGTAACAAAGAATCAGAAACAGTGTTACAAGATAAAGGCTTACAAGTCGGCTATTTTGTGTGGTGCTGACCGACATCACAGGACTTATTACGTCTAAACGGGTGTCTCGAAGATTTTGCCTGTGAATCTACTTCAAAGCGTGCTTGGCGAAATTTGGATTTCCCTTCGTAGACTTTAAAAAGATACTGTGTTTTTCACGAGCGATCTGTCAGGTATCGTATGATTGACAGATAAGCTCGCGTGAGAAGACGAGGTAAACAAACCTGATTCGCTACCTGTTATGAGGGCAGGTTTCGAAAATTTGCAAACACTGCGTTTGCACGTGTTTAAGAAAAGAGGCGGCGGGACGAAAAAAATAAGCTGGTGTAAGTAAACCAGGGAGAAAAGTACGTGTTTTAGCTAGCAAATCAAAAGAGCGTTATGAGGTTGCGAAGACGGTCAGATTACTGTAGGCTCTTTTTCCATAATACGTCACAAGCCACTACGGCAGTATCATTTCTTTATTTTCTCTCCAATCGTTTCTATTTGGCATAATTGTATAGCATCTAATACGGCGCTGTGTCCAGTCAGGAGATTGTGTATTCCCAAAAAGTTTGGGGTAAGTGTAAACAATTTATTTACAAATGTGAATTTGAAAAGTTTCTTGCTTAGTGGTTAAAAATGAGGCTGACAACCACAACCTATGAAAAGAGTATATTCATAAACCACTACAGCAAGCGAGTGATGATTACATCACATGTGCCTCAAGTGTAGCATATCATTTTCTGAGATATAGATAACTCGTTAATGTTAGTTCATTCACAAATTATTCGCGCTTTCCAGACACAGTTCCCAGTTAATACACAGAGGAATGTTGGTGAATTTTGTTCATCTTCCCTGAGTTGCACTGTGTATACTCAAGAATTAAATTCTTCTGAGAGATTAACAGTGGTGGGTGCACAACAAGAAGATGCGCCTGTTAAGCTTCCAACTCAGTGTGCTTAGCAGAGGCATTTTGTTCTTTCTATTTTGTCCAAACGCTTGTGGAACGAAGCTAGTTGTGAGTGAAACGCAGGGAATCAACATTAACCGCCTAAATCGGACAAGTTGTGTGATAGAAGTGCCCTCATCACCAAGCAGTGACGAAAATCTCAGCTGCAGGACTCACCTAAAAATTAAGTGCTTCTAGAAAGGCACCGTCACAAAGGACGTAATTTTTCTGAACTATATATTCACCCTATATCTCTTGGTAGAGAAAATAAATTTGATTCCAATAGAAAAGTCACCAGCAGATTATTTATTTTAACCTGTTAATATTAATTGATTGGTTTGGAAATGTCTGCAGAATGGGAGAAGATCGGCTACCACGACAAGCATGGGAAACAAAGAGCCAGGGATCCAGACCTCCAGGACGACACAGAGTCCGCAGGGAGGACAACATTAGACAATCTTTGAAGGACCGAGGACTAGAATGGAACCAGGCCAGGAAGAAGACAGCTGATGAATAGTCTGGCGCTCTCTCTTCCAAACCTCTACACCTCACGGTAGAAGTGGAACGACTAAGTAAGTAAAAATATTAATTGATTATTAAATTTGTTACCTGTTTTGTTAAAACTAAACCATCATAGTCGATTAAGTTTTTTATATGTATGAAAGCAAACGTATGAGCCAGAATATTATATATATATATATATATATATATATATATATATATATATAACTATATATATATATATATATATATATATATATATATATATATATATATATATATATATATATATATATATATATATATATATATATATATATATATATATATATATATATATATATATATATATATATATATATATATATATATATATATATACCTAGACAAATATTTACGTCTAAACAGAGTTATTACTTATAAGAGGAATTTCGTTGGATTACACCAACTGAGGGCTTGAACGGCTAAACCATTGCTTGAATCCTTCAAAACAGGCTACGGACCAGATGTAATGCGTTAACAATTGTCCAGCCCAATGCAACGTTTTTCGTGACTTCTGGAAATGTCTCATGAAAGCTCCCCTAATGTAAAAGTGTCATTAACCTTCCTTCTACATCTCTGCCAAGAGTAATCTTGCGCGCAGGTAGATACCTTGGAAAACATACTCGGAGTAACCTAGAAGGCATGTTCACCATCATAGCTGGCAGACGCTGGAGTGACCACTTATCAAAAGAGACCCCGATGCCATCACAATAACAGCTATGCTATGGACCCCCGAAAGAAAGCGAAAGAGAGGCCGACCAAAAACATCTTGGTGGAGAACTGTGGAGGCCGAGATGCAAAGAACGAACCAGAGCTGGGGCATTGTACGAAGGATGACCAAGGAACGAACAAAGTGGAAGCAGTTTGTTGCTGCCCAAAAAGACGCCACCAAGCGTGATGGCCATGACTGCTTTGACAGTCGGCGGTAAAGGATCGAAGATGAATACGATCTTTCTAAAATGAGAATGAGTATTTATTCATTAATTTATTGTTATGTGACACATCTTCAATCTTTATTATAATTAGAGTGTTTAGTTTATGTTGGCGTGTATAATATGTCACCTTTACTGTGACGGATTTACAGATGTCTTCCTTAGAATAATATTTAGTATTATGTAACAATCTATAATAGACACGGGTATACTTAATTCAGAATAATCTGACCCAAATACACCAATAACTTGATGTTTATCGTCTGTCAATGCGATGACAGTTTAAAGTAACAGACTCCGAAACAAGAACATGAATACACTTCACAGAGACACAAATCTTTAGACATTACTGGTAAATGTAGGAAGAAATAAATTAGCGTCATAAAGAACACGGAGCTCCAAAGACCGCAGAAATAAAGGAATGGTGAAATGAAACACAACAAGTTCTTGTGTTCGTCAATGTGAGAGACTCAAAATCTCGTAATATTGATAGGATAAACCCTTCAAAATGTGTGACATAGTCAGTTTGTTAAGCACAACATATGTGAGGTACTCAGCGTGATAATACGTGCTTTGATTAGAGTGTCAGGCATAACATGTATGTATCGTTCTATCAGATACAAAACAAAGTATTATGATAAGTGTGTCAGGTACCAAATACGTAAGAATGTCAGTACATTATGGTAAAAATGTGTGAGGTTGTCATTGTGTCCGGTACAAAACATGTTAGGTTGTCAATGTGTCAGGTACAAAACACGTTATGTTGTCCATGCGTCAGGTACAAAACACGTTATGTTGTCAAGGCGTCAGGTACAAAACACGTCAGGTTGTCAGTGTGGCAGGCACAGAGCTTAGTTTGTTGGGAAAAATGCGAGAGGGACCTATTCGAGCTAAGGAGAACATAATGCGAAGATGAATTCTCAACAATAGTTAGTGACACCTAAGGAATCACAAAGAGCCAATTCTGTATCCTCGGGACATAAACTTATATAATCGCGACAAAGAAACAGAGCCCCCAACTTCACAGGAGAAGAATTATGTCTATGAGTACAAAGATAGCACAACTGTAATATACTACTCGTCAAAAGTCAAGGGCCACTTAGATAAACCTTCGTTGAAACCATAAGACAAATCTGATATAAACGTAATTGGTATCAGTCAAAACGGCATTTATTGAATACCAAATTGACATGTCACGTAAAGAAATGGAAACACGCATTCAAACGCAATGAAGCTGTGAAGTGTGTCACCCACCTTTTCAAAAGTCACACAATAGATATTGGACAAATAGACATTTCAAAATCGGGTATGACCACCGTTTGCAGCAAGGCATTCAAGACAGCGTAGACGCATTGAATCCACAAGGGTCCGAAGAATATCCTGAGGAACAGCTTGCCATTCCTGAAGCAGAAATGCAGTCAGCTGTGCAACATCCATTGGCAGGGGGTGATTTGTTGACAACCTTCGACCAAGGACATCCCAGAGGTACTCAATCGGAGAAAGGTCAGGTGAATGAGCTGGCCAGGCCATCCTGGTGATCCCATGTTGCTGAATAAACTCATTCACCACACGAGCTCGATGGGGTCGAGCGTTATCATCTTAGAGGAGGGCATTACCACCTATGGCCTCCAGAGCAGGCTGAACAATTGGTCTCAAGATTTCGTTCTGGTATCTTGGGCCGGTCAAGTTGCTTTGGATGATGTAGAGTGGGATCCTGCCGTGTCTGTAGAAGCCTCCCCAGACCATGACAGAACCCCTACCATAACGATCCACCTCTCGAATTGTGTCATCAGTAAATCGCTCTCCTGGTCGTCTCCAAACTCGAATCCTGAGTAGTATAGTAGGGAGGAAACGGTTAGTATTCAGGCATTGGCGCATAACTTTTATATAGCAAAATACGCCGATCGATGCAGGCGCTGGCGCGGCAGGCGCTTGGCACATGACTTTTTATATAGCGATATATGGCGCTTTCAGGTGGCACGCAGGTGGCGCTCATGACTTTTATATAAGGAAATACTCATTGCGCAGGTGGCACGGCAGGTGGAGGTGCATGACTTTTTATATAGCGATGTATTTTAGCCGAGGTGACTTCCTCTGACGAGCAGCTTGCGTCCTATATTGTGTGTAGGTTGTTGTTGCGTTATGTGTTACAGCAGTTAGACAACAGTTATACGATATATTTATACATATATTACAATAATTTTATATTACAACAGTTAGACAATATTTAGTTAGACATATATTTAGACATATATTACAATATATTACAACAGTTGGACGATATATATACGTATAAAAGAAGAAACAATAGATACATTTTATATATTTATTGACAAAGTTAGTTGGTCTTTGGGTGTTGTAGGGTGACGTCTATCCTCACTACTACGGTCGTGTCGGCCATACGCCTAGAATGTATAAGCGGTGTGGTGTTGGTGGTATTGCTTTTGGCTTGCTTGGTGTTATATGTTGTTGTATTGTGTGTTGTTGTGTTTGTTTATACAAAATACTTACACAATATATATAAAAAATATAAAAATCGATAATGACGGAAAATTAAAAACAAAAATCGATAATATTGGATTAGGTTACTAAGTGGGTTTTTGAAGCGAGTGGAGCCTTTTTGTGCTGGCGTGGGTGACGATGCATGTTTGGTGTAGCTGGCGGGGTGGGTTAGGGGGGTTTTTGTCTGTGACTCAGCAGTGTGTTGGTGTGTTTGTTTATACATATATACATACAATATGTATATAAAAAATATAAAAAATTGATAATGACGGAAAAAAAAAAAAAAAATCGATAATGTTGGATTAGGTTACTAAGAAGGTTTTTGAAGCGACTGGAGCCTTTTTGTGCTGGCGTGGGTGACGATGCATGTTGGGGTGTAGCTGGCGGTTGTAGGTTAGGGTGATTTTTGTGTGTGTGTGACTCAGGAGTAACGTGTTAGAGACTTGCCTATACCAGGGACAGCATCTAGAGGTATGTTATACATATATTTATGTTACAACAATTAGACATATTTACATATTGATAAATCTCTCTTTTGGTCACCTCGTTAACAATGTGTAGACTCTCACTGCTGGTGAGATTAAGTGGTCAACTCAAACCCGGCACAGTGTTGGTCATATAGGTCACCCTGTTCCGGAACGTAAAGAGGCCCCGACAAGAAGGTATTGTTGACAATGAGTGTTAGTATGAGTGTCAACACGCGAATGCATAAATGGTTCTGTAGAGTTGACAAGTTGGTAATAATGCATTCATACCCTCACGGCTGGAAGTCAATGATAACTGGAACTACTGTAAACGTTATAGACAGTTTAATGATACACACTCTGACAGCACGGTTGACAGTCATTGGAACAGGTTGACACAACAAATCATTGGATACTTGACAAATGGGTGGCAACAGCAATTTGGCAATCTCATAGCATGTAAATACAATCGGACGATAGGAGCAAATATATAGTTATGATAGTCTATCGTCTCATACCTCCACTGACTAGTCGCATCAGTTTGAGTTCACAATAATAATGGTCATCACAATGCTCCCTTACAGACCCTCTGCTGACTACGTCTTTCAGGCTAAGTCTTTTAGGCTTTAGCTACAACAGGGTCTTTCTTTTAAGGTCGACAATCTCAAATAACAAAGAGTAGACTTCAATACAATGTAGGTCCTGGTATCGCCATCAGGTAATAAGATATCTCCGTTCTCCGATTGACAATTCAAACAGACTAACAGTGGGATTCAAAATGGCGCCGGTCCCAGTGAGCGGTGTTCATCCAAAAGATATCCTCACTACAAATGAAAGTTCCGTTCATTTGCTCATCTAATGTCTTTGGGTTTTCCATACCCATAAGGAATGTTACATATGTCTACTCATAGTGCTGCTAGTACAGGAATCGTCTACATACGATCCATCAAATATATAGATAGATAATATAACATCTATGGCGTCGTTAGGCCTAGGTAAAGTTTTAGAAAATGTTTCTTCTTTACCTTAAGTTCAGGAAATACTAGTAACTAGCACACTAACATATATATTCTGGGAGAAGTATCGACCATTATAGTATACTGAGAGAAAACTCCTCTCTTCCCCAGAATCAATCACAATGACCAAAAACTTCGGACTCTCATATGTCCGACAGCCTTCAAGATCCGTCCGTCATCACGGAAGTGCCAACGACGACTAATCGTCTCATTGGGCATGCGCTAATGTTAACCTTTCAACTATATTCAAGTGGGGCGACTATATATTTACTTTCACTCGAAGCAAAAAATGAGTATTCGCCCTTTGACTAGAGTTCTAATTTCAGACTCAAAATATTATTACCAAATATCTCCAAACATAACAAGTATACAAACAAATAAATATCTTTCTATATATATACATCTCTATCTTCATTGTCCCTAGTAATCTGTTGGTAACATATATATATATATATATATATATATATATATATATATATATATATATATATATATATATATATATATATATATATATATATATATATATATATATATATATATATTACAAAAGGTTTATAAATAGAAGTATATAGTTAATGATCTCTTTTTAAAGAATACTTGAGTTAAAATGGAAAATATAAAAAAATCGATAAATTCGCTTATATATGATTTTATAGAGAAAGATGTCTAATGTCCGGGGTGTGGTGGTGCTTTTTCAGTGCGCGGGGGTATTGGTTTTGGCAGGCGGGGTGACGACGTATGTGTGTATTGTGGTGTAGCAGGCGGGGGTACCAGCATCTAGAGGTGGGAGTGAGGTCTTAGAGACTTTACTAGGTCTAACATTTAGAGGCGGGAGTAAAGTGTTAGTGACGTGACTAGACCAGTTCTAGCATGAAGAGGTGGGAGTGAAGTGTTAGAGACTTGGTTATACTAGGTCTAGCATCTAGAGGTGGGAGGGCAGTGTTAGAGACATGACTAGAACTATCATGAAGAGGTGGGAGTGAAGTGTTAGAGCGGTGTGGTGTGGGTGGTATTGCTTTTGGTTTGCTTGTTGTTGTGTGTTGTTGTATTGGACTGTTAGTGTATTGGTGTGTTTGTTTATACATATATACATTCAATATATATAAAAAATACAAAAAATCGGTAATGACGGAAAATTTAAAAAAAAATCGATAATGTTGGCTTAGGTTACTAAGAGGGTTTTTGAAGCGAGTGGAGCCTTTTCGTGCTGGCGTGGGTGATGATGCATGTTGCGATGTAGCTGGTGGGTCGGATTAGTGAGTTCCAGTTGCTGATTCTTTACTGATATGGGCTCAGGGTTGCTCACATTGATCGTCATGACCTATGTCTTCTTTAGGTTGATGTTCAAGCCCACCTGCTGGCTATACTTATTAAGTCTATCCGTCTTTTCCTGGATGTGTTGATGTGAATGTGCAAATAGTGCAATGTCATCTGCGTATTCCAGATCTTCCAATGTAGAAAATGTAGTCCATCTTATTCCTCTTGGATTGCCCTTTGTTGTCTGGCGCATCACCCAGTCTATGACTGTTAAAAATAGAGTGGTTAATAAGGGGCATCCCTGTCGTACTCCTGTCTTCACTTCAAAGTTTAGGTTGCTCTGCCCAAAGCTACACGTAAAGTATTTTGCTGGGAACTGAGAGAAGAGTTATTCCTCTCCAATTATTGCAGTCTGCAAGATCTCCCTTCTTGGGCAGTTTGACAATTATTTCTTTTCTCCACTCTGTTGGTGTTGTCCCTGTTTTCCAGCCTTGTGCAAATAGTGGTTCTAATAGTTCTGCAGCTAGCTCTGGGTCTGTCTTAAATAGCTCTACATTTAAGTTATCATGACCAGGAGTTTTTCCATTCTTTAACCCTTTGGTTGCTGTGATGATTTCTTCTTTTCGTGGGATGTCTGTATTAACATCTAGATCATTTTCAGCCTCAGGAACATTCAGTTGTGTCTCTAGTTCCTTATTTAGTGTTTCTCTGAAATGCTCTGCCCATCTTTGTTTTCTGTTCCTCTACTGTCGTGATGAGATTTCCGTGCTCATCTCTTACTAATGTAATGTTGTTTGCACCTCGTTTTCCACTGATGATTTTAGTTATTTTCTATACTGTCTTTTGTTCATTTCTCAGCGCTGCCTCTTCTGCCTGTCGTGCAAGGTCATCTAGAAATGTCCTTTTGTTAGCACTGGTTTGACGTTTAACTTTTGTCCAGTTGACTGTACTGTTCACTATACATTGCCTTTAACCTTGTAGACTTAGCTTCTGTTTTCTTTCTTTTCATTTCCTTTCTCCTTGCTATGGTGTTTAGCATATCTGGTGTTATCCAGTCTTGGCTCTTTCTTTCCTGGAATCCCAAGCATGACTTGCTGCTTTCCTTGTATATTGTTGAGATGGTGTTGAATCTCTGGTCAACATCATCGGTCTCTGTTCTATCCTGGCTTTTGATAATCTCATGTCTTCTCTTTACGTCGAACACGAAAGCTTTTCTTGTGAGGGGATCTTTCAGTTTCGTGATGTTGTATCTTTTCTGTTTGACTGCAACAGGTCCAGCAGCTCTGAGTTTCACTTTCAGTCCTGCTACTACTAGGTGATGATCACTTCCCTCATTTACGCCACTTCTTACTTTCACTTCTTGTAGTGCATGTCTCTATCTGCCATTGATCATTATGTTACACCACTCCACTTTAATATTATTCTTGTTCGGATTTTCTTCTTGATTTTGTTCTTAATAGACCTTAAGCTATTGGTGTTGGTCAAAACCTCCCCTGACCAACATCGAAGTAGAAATTGCCCGCATCTGACGAAGAATAGCAAAACTGGTCAAATCTGTTGACCTCAAAATAGGAGGTTCAACAAAATTTTCCTAAAAATTTAGTGAACGCGGTATTGTCTTCTTCAGTCCACGTAAATTCATAAGCATGTCTATCCACAAACAAATAGACAATATACTAGACCATGCAGCATTGGCTGAGCATAGTCGAGCAATCAACAAATTTACTGTCTATCGTAGGCATGTGGAAAAACAAAATAACGTAAAGATAAAAAGACAAAGTATCATAGTAGACAAGACAACTAAAGTGTTATCTACAAGAAAATTCTATACCAATTAATCTATGTAAGAACAGATGAATATGAAAGAAATGAAATGATGATTGACTATGCTGAGTCATCAAGAAAATGTGATAATAAGTCTAAGTATCAATGGGCTAATATCTGCGTGAAGCAGAATTAGGTACCAGTTGTAACTTGAGAGAATGATGTTGAAAATATACACCATTGTCTCATTCAATAGCTAAAAGAGCGTCTCTATTAGTACTAAAAGTCACTAACGCCTCACCATACCTGTTATTGGTAGGTGGCAACAGACGTACAAACTTAACGTCTGTCGTGTAATTAAAGAAATTGCCAAGTGCCTGCCAAGTAGTTCGCTGTGGCAGATTGCGCACTAGAATGGTGCGAGAATATGCACGTTTACCAATATAGGTAGTCTTATTGTCACTAAACTGTGAACAAGTGTCATGTGTATTTTTAGTTATATGAGGAACATTTACTTTTTCCCTTCTCATATATGTATTATCTTTATTTAGTGATGTATCATACTGATGAGACTTAGTATGATACCCATTAGTTTGCAAAGCAGTAGGTTTAAAGCATTTATAACACATATATAAAGCATGTCGTTGACCGCTGCTTGCTAGGCAAAGTGAAAACTTTGCTGATAGACTTATGTGTCTTAATTTTGTTATCCAAGTTCATCCTAACCCCAACACTATTACTCTTTTTAGTAAAATTCTTTACACTATTACCCACTGCAACAGTTTTCTTAGGATCTGTTTCCTTTTGAACATGTCGCTAGATTTGTTCCCTGAATTGGCAGTATTATTCTGTCGAGGGAAGGTGTACTTGACTCGAAATGATATATTTACTTCCTTGGGTTGAGCTGACCTGATCTTAGCACATGAAACATCCTTGGTATGTCGTACAATAGGTTTATCAGACCTGTTGTTTAATAATAGTTTCTTGCTCAGTACGACATCTAGTAGATCACCAACTCTTGTTCTACCAATTTCAACATCCTTTAATAAAATATCATTAATCTGCCTTTTATTTATTTTATTATATGTTCCATCTTCAACAGTTGTTCTATTGTACTATGATGGCTTTTAAAGCTCACCTGAGTTGGGCTGTACAAATTATGCTTTTGTAGGTGAAATTATAGTCTGTTGCTAACTAATGTTTCTAAAATTGTTTCCTAGATATGATGTTAAAGATATTGGCCTGTATGAGATGACATCATGTGTTTCCTTATCTGGCTTTAGTATGGGGATGTTTACTGCTGTCTTTAATAAACATGGTATTTTTCCCGTGTGCCAGATTCTGTTGTAGAGGGATGCAATCACCCGTAGAGTTGAATTTGGTACCTTTTTGAGGATTTCATAGCTCAGGATGTCTTGATCAGAGGTGGTATTGGTTTTTCCGACTAATGCTCTTTTTATTTCATCTACTGCAATATCTGCATTTAAATAATTAGTGTCCTGTGTACTGCCCGTATTTTCTTTGTTTAATTTTTGTAGTAGAGTTTTTCGCCAATTTATCTCTTCATAATCTAAACTGTCTTTTAAACTAACCTGATAGAAGTATTTAGATAGTATGTTAGCCTTTTCTCTGTCTGTTTCAGCTCGCTCTTGGATTTTATTTGTTGTGAATATAAATTTCTTGTGTTTTCCTCCTTTATTTGCTTTTAATTTTCTCCAAATTGTAGTTATTTGTGTCCTATGAGTTAACGTGCTACAAAATGTTCTCCAAATTGTAGTTATTTGTGTCCTATGAGTTAATGTGTTACAAAATGTGCTCCAAATTGTAGTTATTTGTGTCCTATGAGTTAACGTGTTACAAAATATTCTCCAAATTGTAGTTATTTGTGTCCTATGAGTTAATGTGTTACATAATGTTCTCCAAATTGTAGTTATTTCTGTCCTATGAGTTAATGTGTTACAAAATGTTCTCCAAATTGTAGTTATTTGTGTCCTATGAGTTAATGTGTTACAAAATGTGCTCCAAATTGTAATTCTTTGTGTCATATGAGTTAATGTGTTACAAAATGTTCTCCAAATTGTAGTTATTTGTGTCCTATGAGTTAACGTGTTACAAAATATTCTCCAAATTGTAGTTATTTGTGTCCTATGAGTTAATGTGTTACATAATGTTCTCCAAATTGTAGTTATTTCTGTCCTATGAGTTAATGTGTTACAAAATGTTCTCCAGCTCTTTTCCTTAGCTCTGAATATTATTTTTTTTTGATTCAATTGTTTTTGTTTTATAGTTTATTTAATTCTCTTCATTTCTTGTTTTTCTATACTTGATTAACTCTTTGACTCCGCAGTTATTTTTTACTCTGTGCAATACTTTTAATTCGTGATAGACTAAAAACAACGCTCAGAGAGTTTTTTTGGCACGGGTGTCAAATCTGACCAACGTTCTGAGAGTTGTTCCGGATTCAAAGAGTTAAGTCCCTTTCCTTCAATTTCAGTTGTTCTGAGCATCTTTCTGTCCATCAAGGTACTGGACTTTTGTCCTTGTTTCTTTGCCTACCTTTACAATTTTGTGTTGGTTTTAAGTGATGAGGCACATTCCTGTTTTACATACTGTACATTCGATTGCTATTTTAAAAATCTATTTTTTTAAATCTTTCTGCAAAAAGATCTACACTGTTAGACTCAGTTTGTTCTAATCTCAGTTTATTTAGTTCTAATTGTAAGGACTTCCAGTTTGCTTTTTTGAAATTGAATGTAGGTTTAGATCTTCTTGCATTATGTCTGTACTTATCGTTTAGGTTTATTTCTATGGGTAAGTGGTCTGAGCTGGAGTCATTCAGTACTTCCCATTTAGCAAAGGCTAGGTTTGATGTAATAATACTTATATTTACTGCTGTATCTACTCCACAGTTGCATGGGTTAATCCTTGACAATGAGCCTTCATGTAGTATGATTAGATGTCCTACATTAAGGCTCATTGTAGTATGATTAGATCAGCTCTTTCAGTGCAGCTCAACAGTCTTTTTCCTGCTGGACCATTAAAGTTGTTACACCATTTATTGTGGTGGACATTGAAATCTCCTATCAATAATGTTCAGCTACATATTTTGGTTCTTGATAGCTTCTATATCTATTTCTGTTATATTTTCCCTCGGCTTTATATGTTTATTATCTTAAAAATCTTCTGGTTGGCTGACTATATTTATACTTATTCCTTCCATAATATCTGTAGCAAACTGCTCCTATTTTAATATTTTGAAGTCTTCATGTACAAAAAGGCCACACCTCCTCCCCGTCCCTCCGGTCTATCATTTCTAAGTATTTTATATCTTTGGTAGTTTAATTTCTGTTTAGAATTCAACAATACAAAGACGGCTATCCTAGCTAGACACAGTAGACACAAGGTTGGTGGACTGGTTGAAGTATACAAGACAGCACAAAGACGGCTATCCTAGCTAGACACAAGTCGTGAAACGAGTGTGTAAACCCACTACTTTGTTAAATCACTATGTCGAGATACAGATTTGCTTCAACCAATCAACGAGCAACGTTCACCAGTCTCTGAGACAGAATAAATTACATAAAGTTACGCCAGGAAAAACTTAAGCTCTGTTTTTTTTTGGATGTGGGTCGCGGCCATCTTGTTCACGCAATATGGCGGAAGAAAACAGAATAAAATTAGGCTGTTCGAGGCATGGTACTAAACCGCAGAAAACCAATCAGCTTGCACCGCCAGGAACCAACCAAACGCTTTCCTTAAGCACTTCACCTGCCTATATAATCGGGCGAGATTTTATGCAAAAACACGCATCACCAACACGAAGCCAGATACCGACCGACTGGAGAGGAGAAGCTGTCAACCTTGATTTATTGCTTACCTGAGTGCATTGACCTGCAGCCTGCTTCAATAGTCGAGTCAAAACCTGGCCTGTTTAAATCTTAGAGGGTAAATATAAATTTACTATAACTTGTAGGAAAATAAATTGTTTCAATGTGAACGTATCAGGTTACTGATTGTATCTTGGGAAATTAGGTATAATAATTGTATTTCCTGATATGATTGATGAAGACGAAGACGTATAGGACTCATACCTCAATCTATTGTCTCCTATAACTCAATCTATTGTCTCACATAACTTCAGTCTATTATCTCAGATAAAACCAACTGAAATATAACCAAAACAGTCCTTGTTAGGACTCAATCTATTGTCTCACATAACTTCAGTCTATTGTCTCAGATAACTCCAATCTGGAATATAACCAAAATAGTCCTTGTTAGGACTCAATCTATTGTCTCGTATAACTCCAATCTAGTGTCTCCTATAACTCCAACCTGAGATATATATATATATATATATATATATATATATATATATATATATATATATATATATATATATATATATATATATATATATATATATATATATATATATATATATATATATATATATATATATATATATATATATATATATATATCCAGACAGTCCTCGTCGCATATACTCCTATATTCAGAACACAACAATATTGTTAGGATTATGTTACCAGCCAGTTTAGCACTTGTCAGAGAGGGCCTGGTATATTATAGGGGGAAGCAAATGGTTGTATCACACCTATGTGTACATATTATTGGATGTATTCATGTATTGAAGTTATATTATGGGATATATTCATGTATTGAATTTATATTATTGGATGTATTCATATATTGAATTTATATTATTGGATGTATTCATGTATTGAATTTATATTATTGAGTGTTTCCATGTATTAATTTATCAGAAAGAAGGTTTTGCAAGTAGACACCTGTCTTGTCTCGCTATTGCTAACTCATACTGAGCCATGTTGTCATTCATCCTACATGCAGACACCTGAGATACGCTCATATCATATACAATAGAAATAGGTGGGCTTGAGGAAAAAAATTAGCCCCTATTTTTCCTTGTTACAGGTTTTATTCGTGTCATCAAACCTGAGGTCGCATGTCGTGTCAATCCAGCTGCCTGGAACGTCGCGGGAGCACAGTGATTGCACAGGATCAACCTCTTTAGTCCCCCTCAGTCTTGGGTGGGCTAACGAAACAACCATCAGCGAGTGGTGTGTGCGAGAAACTAAGGAGAACAGAACGTTTTGAGAGATGAGTACACATTAGTACCATTTCTGTCAGCATTGTGAGCAAATTAACTGTCAGTGACGAAAAACTGAGTAGCATAGCAAGAGACAAAAATAACAGCATAGCTGATAAATTTTATATATTTAATTAACAGCAAAGACGATACATTTACTATAAGTGATTAACAGCCCAGCTGATATAAATTTGTTTTCTATAATTGGAAGACATGTAATATATATAAATATATAAATATATGTGAATCATTTGTAAACTTACAAATCCATTACATTCCATTGTTTCAACATCCAGCCTTCAGCACAAGAGTAGATAGTGTATATACTAAATAAATAATAAGGAAATTGTATTTGAAGACTTGTCAATTTTATCATTGTTAAGTAAAATCTGTTTCCTTGCCTTAATATCACAGTTAGTTATACAGCGGAGGGGGCAAGTTATGTCGGTCTCCTCTCTACTAATTTTTCGAGATTAGATCATTCACAGCCGTAACTAATTTGTGATACCAGTAGTTCTCTCAGACACTGGGACTTCACCATTTTCTGCAGAAATTCTATTTCTGTAATTGTCAGTACTATACTGATCCTAGAGCCAATAAAAACCTCACGCCACAACACAGTAGACGCCAGGTTGGTGGACTGGTTGAAGTATACCAGACAGCACAAAGACGGCTATCCTAGCTAGACACAGTAGACGCCAGGTTGGTGGATTGGTTGAAGTATAGGTCGAAAGCCTAAACAGAGCCATACTACAAGCAGCCACTGATTCTATTCCCAGAGGGGCAAGAAAAAATTACAAACCTTACTTGACTGAATAACTTCAAAGGCTCGAAGATGAAGTAACAGAGATCAGAAACACAGCAGAAAGAGAACAAACAACCGAAGCAAACATATTACTCAAAGCCACCACTGCGAAATACCGAAAAACATTAAATAAAACAACAAGAGACTGCTGGAAAGAAAAAACAGAAAATCTAAACTTAGATAAAGACGGTAATAAGCTATGGAAACTGGTTAGAGCTTTGAACAACGAAGGATCTCATTACAAACAAATCGCACTGAAACACGGCGACAATATGCTGATAGGAAAAAAAGCTGCAAATGCATTTATAGAATACTTTGCTAGCGCAAATCACATTGATGTCCCCGCTGACAGGAAGAAAATCGTCACAGATGAACAGTTGATTCATGACAACACACAGATTGCACCTGAAGAGCATATGATGACAAATTTGACAATGGCAGAAATGGAAGAGGCAATAAAGTCACTAAAGAAAAAGAAGTCACATGGAAAAGATGGAATAACCAATGAAATGTTAATAGGTCTCGGCACAAGGGCAAAAAAGAAGCTTCTGGCAGTACTTAACTACAGTTGGAAAAGAGGAATTGTCCCGCAGGCATGGAAAGAAGCTATACTGATACCTATACCAAAGAAAGACAAGGACCCGAAAGAACCAAATGGTTACAGACCGATCAGCCTATTAAGCTGTGTAGGAAAACTGATGGAGCGCATGATAAATACCAGACTGATGTGGCACCTGGAAAGCAAACACCTATTAAACCACCAACAAGCAAGATTCAGACAACACAGATCCACTGAGGATCAAATCACATATATAGCTCAGGAAATCGAAGATGCCTTCCACAAAAAAAAAAAAACACACGCTAGTGGTTTGGGTAGATTTAGAAAAAGCTTTCGATACAGTATGGAAAGAGGGATTGAAAGTCAAACTGCAGAGAAGTGGTGTATGTGGGCGAATGTACAAATGGATTGGTCACTACCTGAAAAATAGAACCGCAAGAGTACAGCTGCAAGGACAGACTAGTAAAAAGTTTATATTAGAGCAGGTTGTCCCTCAAGGGGGAGTCCTGTCACCTACACTGTTCCTTGCATACATAAATGACATAACTGACAATATTCAACAAATAGCACACAATGCTTCCTTTGCAGATGACTTAGCGTTGTGGATCTCTGAAGAACGTATCACTACTGCAAACATTCTGATGCAGCAAGCACTAACATCACTGGAAGAGTGGGCCAAAACATGGCTCATGAAGATTAATGAAGAGAAAACAACGTACACTGTATTTTCCCTCTCAACTAGACCTCAGAGCTTCAAACTAGTACTAAACGGAGTAAATCTTCAATTAAATGAAAATCCGAACTACCTAGGCATTATCTTTGATCGCCGTCTGACTTGGAAAAAACAGGTTGACAGAAATCGAATGAGAGCAAGACAAAAAATGGCAATTATGAAAAAACTTGCTGGAACAACTTGGGATGCAGATGAGAAAGTGCTTAAGACGTTGTACACAGGGCGAGTGAGGCCAGTTCTTGAATATGGCATGGCAGCATGGGCAACAGCAGCTAAGACAAACTTCGATAAAATTAGCAGACTCCAAAATCAAGCAATGAGAATTATAACGGGAGGCATGAAGTCAACACCTATAAAAGAACTCGAAAAGATTACTTGCCTCCAGCCAATGACAGATAGAAGAGACTGCAGGGCTCAGCAACAGGCCGAAAAATTCAAAAGACTAACAGACCACCCAATGTGCCATAGAATAAATGCTCTTAAAAGGCAAAGACTCAAACGAAGTAATTTTGTAGAATCAACCAAACCACAAATGAGAGCAGTATACATAGATGAAATATCCACTGTTAAACCCATCTACACTGCACACAAGCTTCTAGTTTGGAAACAAAATCGTTTCCCTAAAATGATAGAAATCATTCCTGGAATTGAAAGTAAAAAGAGCCAAACTGCAACAGATAGAAAATCCATAGCGACAAAATACATAGAGAAACATTATCCACGCAACACCTAGACCCATGCATACACAGATGGATCAGCAACCAATGCAACAGAAAATGGAGGTGGGGGTGTCTTTCTGACCTTAAGCACTGGTGCAGAAAAAAGGCTGTCAGTGGCGACAGGACGATTCTCCAGCAACTTCAGAACAGAGGCAGAGGCCTTAAAAACTGCAGCAGAGGTTATATTGACAGAAGAAAGGGCAGAGAGACAAGTTGCTTTCTTTACTGATGCACATTCAGTAATTGCAACGTCGAAAAGCCAAAATAATACAGACCTGGATGATCTCAGAGTAGTGCTCCACAAACTTTGTTGACGATTCAAAAGTGTTGTGATCCAGTGGATCCCATCTCATTGTAACATCGCCGGCAATGAAGAGGCTGACAGAATGGCAAAAGAAGGTTCACATCTACCTCAGCCTGATGTAAGCATAACTTTTGAGGAGGCAAAGCGTTTTATCAGAATCAGTTACAGAAACAAATGGAATGTAGAACATCCAGGGCACACACAGAATGATGCTTACTACCAGCTCCACCTAAAAGAACAAGTGGTAATCTTCAGACTCCACACTGGCCACAACAGATTGAGATACCATCTATTCAACAAGCTAAAGATAGGAACTACCGATCAGTGTAACTGTGGCACTGTTAAAATGACTGCTGAATATCTGCTTCAAAGTTGCCCCTTATATGTGGTACAGAGAAAGTGCATATGGCCGACGCCAGCTCCTTTCGTGGAAAAGCTTTACGGGGATTCAAATAGCCTCAAACTGACTACTGCTTTCTTTGAGAACATTCAAGTGGACGTCTGAGAGTGTACGAAGAAGAAGAAGAAGTATACAAGACAGCACAAAGACGGCTGTCCTAGCTAGACACAGTAGACGTCAGGTTGGTGGACTGGTTGAAGTATACAAGACAGCACAAAGACGGCTATCCTAGCTAGACACAGCAGACGCCAGGTTGGTGGACTGGTTGAAGTATACAAGACAGCACAAAGACGGCTGTCCTAGCTAGACACAGTAGACGCCAGGTTGGTGAACTGGTTGAAGTATACAAGACAGCACAAAGACGGCTGTCCTAGCTAGACACAGTAGACGCCAGGTTGGTGAACTGGTTGAAGTATACAAGACAACACAATAGGTTGCTCTACGCGAAAAGAATCGGACATCAATAATCAAACGGTTTAAAGGTCTTCTCTGCATAAACAAAATACACTTAGCAGAAGGAGGATATTAACAATACTGAGAGCAATGAGACAAAGCCTAATCTATATGGCACTATGTTAATATTTGTATATATGTATATTGTGATGTATGCCTTTTGCACACCACGTGTGAGTTGTAAAGAAAATAATTGTAGTGCTCACACGTGTGGCACCCTTTTTCAGTAGCTATGCTTAGTTCGCAAATGACGTTAATTTGTTTGACTAAGCGACATGATTATTGTTTATGTGTCCATTGTAAGGACTGGCTGTGTTTTGAAAATGTTCCTGCTTGGAACCTTCATAGGATTATTTATGTTCTTTTTATGGCAATCATTAGTACACAAGAATGATCATATTGTCAAAGTGTCGTAGGAAGATGTTTCATGCCAATGCTGAATTATCAATGCATCATTGTAACGAGATTAAAATACATGTGTGTTCGACCAGAAGCTTCTGAATATCTTCTATACTGTTGACTCGTTTTGATGCCATTTTCTTCATTGAAAAATATAGCCTCGTATCACCTGGGAACGTTAGACAGCAAGCCTTACTTATTGATACATACATATAATTGACCCTGCCATATACTGTTGGTGTCGTTTTCATAATGATGAATTGAAACGCGAATGGTTACAATGGAATAAATGTCAACAATGTCTTTCAAACGAAAAACCAACAATGTATCTTGAATTGTGTGAACTGGTCAAGTATTGGCATCACACGAGTCGTTGGTAACTTTACATAGATTTTATTCACCAGGACACGAAGTGGACAAGACGGACATCGTCACAGGCGCAAAGATCACACGACAACATATTAATTATTGCTGCTAAAGTTCCTGAAGATTCTCTTCTAGTAAAGACCTCTGTCCATAGACTAAGGATTACAAAACTGTTACCGTATAATATCCTTCTCAGTCACGACCGTTGACCTTCTTTCAAGGACGTCTATCATGGTAACGTATACATACTCTGGGGTGAAATCTTCCATATTACATTTGTTAAAATTCCCAGACGTTCTTCATACATAGCGTTGTACATCATATAATTTTCACACAAAGTCATATACGATAATCCTAACAGTAAAGGCTTTCAGTTGGCTAACCTCTCTTTACATCCAAGCCACGACTTTGGCATTGAAGCATGTACGGCATATAAAACATGTGCATAAGGTAAACAATATAACTTCTTCTACTCGTAGGAATTCTCCGTCTACGATCCAAATCTTAAAGGCAAGCGACTCTGTAGATCCATTCTAGGAATGATAACATTCCCGCTAGATTAGTAGTAGAGCGGCCTTTTTTCATACAGCATTAAAATAAGAAGTGGGACGATAACTCACGTGACATTCCTGATATTGGTTTCGACCTGAAGACCAATACAGATCACTAGAAATAAATGGCTTCCTTAAAAATGCCATTGAATACGAAATATAAAATTACTATCATGGACACAAGCCAGTTCCATGTTTCCACTTCAAAACCTGACGTCACAAACTACTCAACTAGGTTACACGTGCGTCCAAAGCAACACTCACTGCTTTGTGCACGTCAGTGCGCGAATCATTCGACCGCACAAATAATATAACTACATAAAACTGGTGCGTACATTTGGTAGGACCGACGACTACCCCCTTAGGTAATAAATGTACGTAACAGCTCCCTTATTACCTCCCCTTAAAAAAAATTAATCCCATTAATTTTTTTCGAACTAATTACTCGAGAGAGGTGAGTCAAAACTACAACAAAATTTATGACATGCATAAAATTATCATATTAAGAAAAGAATATTGACTTGAAATTAATATAACTAAATGACAGTATGCATTAAAGCACACATCCACCATCGACCTACTTTGGAACGATGTGGTAATATTCGAAGTAAAAAGAAGTTGAAAATGAAAATGAAGAATCAACAAAAAAGATGATAATAAAATTCAACTAAGTTTTCAACAAAATTTGAAACATATGATTTCAAAAAATGAAAATGAACAGCAACACTGATGATAATCAATGATAAAAGAATCAGTGAAACAGAAAATTTTGAAATACAATGTGCAAAAATGAAGCAATGCAAAATTAAACACTTTAAGAAGCAACGCACCTACTGTTATCTAACACTAGTAAGTTTGACTAGTTATCTAAAAGTAAAATATCATGTAGTGGAATACGTGAATACACGTATTGCGAGACACTAATAACGTTAGTAGATGTGTGATTTATAAACAATCAAATTGATTAAATTGAATTAATCTAATTCTAGTACTTAATTACACATAAATAAATAACTAGTAATTTATTCTAAGTAATTCTAATTTCAGTCATTGTGAATATTCGTTCAGAACTATTTAGAGTCAACAAGAATATGTTCCTAATGTTCCATGCACGAAATAAGTTTACGAACACGATATGTAGTGTAATATGTTCCATAACACTAACGAATGTCTGTTTGTTGCTTTTTACCAATGTTTCCATACTAAAAAAAAATGTTACTTTAATATCACTGTTCCCGTTCTAATAAAACGTTACTTCACAAGAAATAATGTTATAATCCATATGTAAGTATGTTCTGAAAATTATATTTATACGAATACTGTAGAACTACACATAGTCTTCACAGATGTACAATTAATGACACTGTACAAAGTTATTCATGTTTCGGTGAGGACGTTTCTCCATCTAAAAGTGGTTTAGTTTCACCAAGTTCACTAGGGCATCTTGAAAGACAGTCTGCAAATACATTCTGTACTCCAGGAATAGCTCGTATCTCAAAATGGAACGGTTGAAGCGCAATAGCGTAACGCGCTGACTTTGATGACTTAACGTTTCCTGTATTCAGTGCTGTAAGAGCTTTCTGGTCGGATTCCACCACAAAGTGTGATCCGAGGAGATAACGATCCAGTTTTGTGATTGACCAGACAAGAGCGAGAAGCTCTTTGTCTAGAACGGAGTATTTCATCTCGCTCGTTGTAAGCTTTCTGGATACGTACATAATTGGAAATAAGGTGCCTCCGTATTCTTGCATCAAAACTGCCGCGATAGCGTAGGAAGAAGCATCACTGCGAAGAACAAAGGTGAGATCTTTGTTAGGCAACCTTAAAAAAGGCTTATTTGAAAAAATTTGTTTTATATAGTCTAACGCCGTTTGGTGATCCTGCGACCACTTTATTACATTAGGTGTGCCTTTCTTCAGTAAAGACGAAAGAGGTGCAGTTATAGTAGACAAATGAGGGATGAATTTAGAATAGAACTGTATTAGTCCTAAGAGTGACCTCACTTTTTTTTTGTCTTAGGTGCTGAGATGTTTAAAATTTTAGAGACGTTACTGTCTTCTGTATACATTAAACCGCGACCTATACGGTGACCAAGAAATGAGATGTCATGAAAACCGACAAAAGCCTTTGAAGGTTTCGCTGTTAAGTTATAATCCTGTAAGGTAGAAAGTAAAGATTTTAAACCCTGAATATGTTCATCCCAAGAGTCACTGAAAAGACAGATGTCATCTATATAAGTAATGACATCGGGACGATGAGACAATATGCGGCGCATCATGCGTACAAAGGTAGCTGGCGCATTCATTAACCCGAAAGGCATAAAATTATATTGAAAAAGACCCCGTGGCGTCGAGAAAGCGGTGAATGGCTTTGCTTTCGTAGTGAGTGGCACTTGCCAATAACCCTTTGAAAGGTCAAATTTCGAAAAGAATGTAGCATGAGATAATTTCTCTAATAAGTCGTCTAATAGAGGTAATGGTTCCGCATCGAATTTTGTAACTTTGTTTAACTTCCTGTAATCTACGCAAAGACGTATATTGTTGTCTTTCTTCCTAATGATTACCATAGAAGAAGAATATGGTGATGAAGATGGTTCAATTATATTCAATTGGAGCATATCATCCAATTCCTTATCAACCTTATCACGAAAGTGTAAAGGAATAGGATATGGGCGAACTCGAATCGGTGTATCGTCAGTCAGAATAATGTCATGTTGGATGACTGACGTATGACCTGGGATGTCGGTGAGGACATCCTCATACGTGTGTAGAATATTAGAGACTTGCTGACGTTGATCATCAGTAAGAGTAGATGAGATAGTAACATCATTCCATTTCTCAGTGGAATGGAGTGGTACAACTGGTATTGGTAGTTGTACATCATCGAAAGAAGATTCCTCTTCTTGGATGACTGACAAACTAGAATAGTGTTGAATAGGTGGTGTAGGATCGTCAGTTGCTTGGAACACCGATTGTAGATAATCAGGACGTGAGTAATACTCCTTCAACATGTTAATGTGGAAGGTTTTATGTTTGCCATTAACATCAACGATGTAGTCGACATCGGATATTCTTGAGATGATCCTGAAAGGACCTCTCCAGGTAATTAAAAGACGATTGTTATGCGCAGGGAGTAATACAAAAGCTTCATCACCAGGTATGAGCTGGCGAAGACGTCTATATTTGTTTGCAGATAGACGAGCTTTTTCTTTGGCATGTTCGGATGATGCAGTAGCTAGTCTACAAGCATCTATGATTTTCTTTCTAAGAGAGATCACATACTCATAAGAGGATTGAGTTTCCTCTTCAATATTCTCATCCACTAATAAGTCGTGGATTAACGACATCGGACCGCGTGGTTGCATGCCAAAAAAAAGCTGGAACGGAGAAAACCCCGTTGCTTGATTTTGTACCTCGCGATACGCAAAGAGACAAGCGGGTAGGACCCGATCCCAGTCTTGGGGATGGTCTTGAGTCATCTTACCCAATAACTGCTTGAGTGTCCTATTGAGACGCTCAATTAACCCATTTGACATCGGATGATAAATAGAACTAAGAGATCTGTCTATACCTAATGTCTTCATAACTTGAGACATGGATTCAGAAATGAACTGAACCCCATGATCCGACAAGATTTTCCGTGGAAAACCAATGCGTGAGAAGATTAACATCAATGCCTCTGCTACACTGGCAGATGAAGTGTTCTTGAGAGGGATGGCCTCAGGCCAACGAGTGCACATATCAATGCACGTAAGAATATGCGTATGCCCCTAGCAGATGGAAGCATTGGACCAATAATGTCAATGGCCATTTTATCAAATGGTCTAATCGGGATGTCCGCAGCTTGAATAGGAGCCGCATGAAATGGACCCCGTACCTTAACTTCTTGACATATCAAACAGGACCGACAATAGAGAGTAACATCTCTATGGACGCCTGGCCAGTAGAATGCCGAAAGCACTCTGGATTTGGTACGCGAAAAACCCATATGGCCCGCACATTGCGAGTCATGAGCATGTCGTAATATACGAGATCTCATACAGGATGGGACAAGAATCTGAGAACATAAGGATAAATCCTTTTCCCGTATGACTCTAACCAAAATCCCATTTTTAAGTATAAAGTCATGTCTAGATTTTGCAAGTTTGTTGCTTGTATTCTTTTTGTTAACATACTGAAAGAATTTTTTTAATGAATTATCATTCTTTTGCAATGTTGCAAACAACTCCCGTGAAATAGGAGCATCATCATCACAAGTGGTATGAACTGTAGGTTCAATAGGTGTATCATGCGACATATTAGTAGCTTGCGCTCTAGTCACTACTGCATTTGCAGTTTGAATATGTCGCTCTTCCCATTCAGCAATTTGCTGTGGTGTACACTCTTTAATACCATGTATGCGACCCAGTATTACATCACAAATTGGGTTAGGCAGAAGACATGCTTGGATCTTTCCTGTAAAGAAAGGTGTGTTAAGATCAATAATAGCAGTGGGAAATGTTTCAATAGTGCCACCAAATGTTACACATTTGACAACCCGGCCCGTGGCACAACTTGGGTTGATCAGCGAAGTCCGGACACCGATTGTTGTACAACCTGAGTCAAATAGGAGAGAGCATGAAATATTATTGACAAATCCCTTGTGAAACTTAAGAGAGCCCTGTCCCTGGTGTACTGACGCAGCAGTGGCTGTACAGACTGCAGGCAGGCTAGGCAAGGTATGTCCGCAACGCAGCGTCGTGATCGCCTTAGGCTGGAAAAGAGTCGAGCATTCTGGGCAGTCTGTCACCTGGGTACAATCGAGAGAACAAGACATAGCATTGTGAGTTTCAGCTACTTTACCCTGTTCAATGTTAGCCTGTGTATCATTAAAAGCAACATTAGAATGTCTACCCATATTACTCGACGATCTATCTCGTCGGCGCGATCGATTGTGATTTTTGTCATTAAAATTGCCATAATTGTCGTTTCTGCTAGAGTTAAAATTTGGATTAGTCCAATAATTTGTAGAATGATCGTTATGATGTTGGTTAAATGGTTTATTTCCAAAAAATTGTTTGTTTTGCGGACCCTGAGACCTTGATCTCCAGTTTTGTTTATTATAATGTCCTTGATTATTTTTAAAATAATTGTTACCAAAATCTTGCGATCTGTGAGTTTGGTTCCAAGAAACATTAAATGGAGCAGATTGTTGAAATTGCTTCCCTTTGTAAAAGTTATCATTGGTGAAATTATGATTATTTCCCTTATTGACATACCTATCAGCACTAAAAGAACGATTGCGTGAAAAATTGTTTTGTTGTGCTGCAAAAGCAACAGGCAATTCACTCTTAATCTGCGCGTTACTTAGATCCATGTTTGGGTGAGCAGTGCAAAAATTTTTTGCATGTTCTTCTAAATTTTTCATAGATAAAGGTTTCCGTTCGTGTAAAAATGCGAGAAATGTAGGGTTTACCGACGAAAGTACCTTATCGCGCATCAGTAAATCAAAGAGACCTTCATACGACTTTTCAATTTTGGATAATTCGATCCATCTTTCTAATGTTAGTCGTATCTGTGACAGAAAATCACTAAAATTTCTGCCAGATTGAGGTAGTAATGTGTGAAATTTCAGACGATATTCGTCTTCTGTCATTTGGAATTTTTGCAGAAGTGCTGCTCTAAGAGCATTGTAGTCATTTTTCTCACCAATGCTGGTGGTATGATAAACTGCTAATGCATCTCCTGTAAGTAATCTGGATAAATATGTACAGTATAGAGCTTTATCCACGTTATAAGACCCACAAGTGGCCTCAAACCTATCTAGGAAGAATATTACGTCATCAGACGGGGGATTAAATTTTGGTAATTTAAGGTGAATTTCCTTAAAATGATCCTGTCTGGATGAAGTGTGGCTTTCAAAAGTTCTCTGAGAATTAGCTTCCTGAGTTAACCTAAGTCTCTCATATTCTGACTCTGCTAATTTCAGTTCATGCTGTCGTTTTCTATCATTCTCTTCCATCTCAAGCTGAAGTCGTTTTGTGTTTTGTTCAGCTATTAATCTCCTTTCTTCTATTTCTTTTTGTTTCTGTTCCATTTCCTTGTGTTTAACTTCCATTTCTTTTTCAGCTATTAATCTTTTTTCTTCCATTTCTTTTTGTTTCTGTTCCATTTCCTTTTTAAGTCTTTCTTCAGACTCCTTTTGTTTCTGTTCTGCCTCTCGCTGAAATCGTTTCTCTTCCAATTCAGCGGCTAATCTCATTTTTTTCTCCTCTTCCTCAGCCATAAATTTCCTCTTCTTTTCATCCTCCTCAGCAGTTAATCTCATTTTTTTCTCATTTTCCTCAGCCTCAATCCGTTTTTGATCTGCCTCAAATTTCAAATTTTCCAAACGTAAAGTTTCCAATCTTCTCTGATCAGCTTCTATTTCTTGAGCTTTCTTATATTCTGACAGTGCAAATGCTTTAGCTTCATCAGGAGCCATCTGAAGAGCTTTTGCTTGCTTAATGAAATAGTCTAAGGTAGCCATTTCAATATTATTATGTAATAATACTATTTAAAAGTGTTACTACAACTAGTGTTCTTCGTTCCTGTTCTAGAACGGTAAAATCAATTTATATAATAGGCAATAATATTAATAATTAATAATGTAATTTATAACATGTAATGGTGTGAAAGCAATAACGTGACAGACAATAGCACAATAATGACAAGACAAGATATTCAAAACAAACGAAGACGTTCGCAGAAATCCAATTAAAATAAAATGAGAAACTAAAATGGAATGTCGTAAAGAATTACGATGATAACTGCGATTAAATTCAACAAGACAATAGACACCACAGTGTAAAAACAAAGGTTTTGTAAAAAACTAAACGACAGGAAAGGTGAGACGGACGCGAAATACAAACAAAATTCATCATAAAACCAAGGCACAAGTAAAAATTGCTAACAAAAACAACAATTAAACGTGACGAAACAGCTAAATAGATAGTATTATAAGAAGCAACTAGCGATCGGAACTTCGGCAAGGTTTCTAGCCTTGTACCGGAACTATCGCTCAATTGAAACTTACAAAATGATCCCTACAGAACGTCTGACGAAGAGCCCGAATTGGCTTCGAGATGGATCTCGTTCGTCAGATCTACATCCCAACCTCCCGCGAAGAATACACAAAACATAACACATAACATAGAAAATATATAAGTGGACATAATCAATTAAGGCACAGCTAATAGTAATAAAGGGTATAACGGATACAAGTTATACTTAGCTCGCGTGCAGGTAAAAATTAAAGTGCCTTGTCCCCGTGTATGTACGTAAGAGGATGCAATACTTCGCTCTGCGTATCTAGATTACAGCTCGCACGCAATAATGATGAAGAGATGGAGGTTGATTGAAGACCTTGAGTATTTGAGTTGATTTTGATTCATATTCCGCCAGGATCCACATTGAGATGATGTCGCCTTGAAAGTAAAAATTCTTCTTTTCAAACGATCAATTGGATGGGTACGTTCCTGAAATTACTTCCAGACCGCACTGGCCTACCAGTTATTGTTGGTGTCGTTTTCATAATGATGAATTGAAACGCGAATGGTTACAATGGAATAAATGTCAACAATATCTTTCAAACGAAAAACCAACAATGTATCTTGAATTGTGTGAACTGGTCAAGTATTGGCATCACACGAGTCGTTGGTAACTTTACATAGATTTTATTCACCAGGACACGAAGTGGACAAGACGGACATCGTCACAGGCGCAAAGATCACACGACAACATATTAATTATTGCTGCTAAAGTTCCTGAAGATTCTCTTCTAGTAAAGACCTCTGTCCATAGACTAAGGATTACAAAACTGTTACCGTATAATATCCTTCTCAGTCACGACCGTTGACCTTCTTTCAAGGACGTCTATCATGGTAACGTATACATACTCTGGGGTGAAATCTTCCATATTACATTTGTTAAAATTCCCAGACGTTCTTCATACATAGCGTTGTACGTCATATAATTTTCACACAAAGTCATATACGATAATCCTAACAGTAAAGGCTTTCAGTTGGCTAACCTCTCTTTACATCCAAGCCACGACTTTGGCATTGAAGCATGTACGGCATATAAAACATGTGCATAAGGTAAACAATATAACTTCTTCTACTCGTAGGAATTCTCCGTCTACGATCCAAATCTTAAAGGCAAGCGACTCTGTAGATCCATTCTAGGAACATCTTAATTCCCGCTAGACTAGTATTAGAGCGGCCTTTTTTCATACAGCATTAAAATAAGAAGTGGGACGATAACTCACGTGACATTCCTGATATTGGTTTCGACCTGAAGACCAATACAGATCACTAGAAATAAATGGCTTCCTTAAAAATGCCATTGAATACGAAATATAAAATTACTATCATGGACACAAGCCAGTTCCATGTTTCCACTTCAAAACATGACGTCACAAACTACTCAACTAGGTTACACGTGCGTCCAAAGCAACACTCACTGCTTTGTGCACGTCAGTGCGCGAATCATTCGACCGCACAAATAATATAACTACATAAAACTGGTGCGTACATTTGGTAGGACCGACGACTACCCCCTTAGGTAATAAATGTACGTAACATATACATATATTTGCACTGCTAGAGGATTCACATTAACACATCCAGGAAAAAACGGATAGACTTAATACGTATAGCCAGCAGGTGGGCTTGAACATCAACCTAAAGAACACAGAGGTCATGACGCTCAATGTGAGCAACCCTGAGACCATATCAGTAAGGAATCAGCAACATGAACAGACAGATGCCTTCACATACCTAGGATGCATAGTAACACCAGACGGCGGAGCAAGCAAAGACATCAACAACAGAATGAACAATTCAAGAACAGCATTTTTTAGTCTAAACAACATCTGGAAGTCCTCTCAGTATAGCACAAGCAAAAAATTAGGATTATATCAGAGCTGTGTGCTTTCTGTGCTTCTCTATGGCCTGGAGAGTTACAGAGAAGGAAATGTCGAAATTGTCCTCTTTTCACACAACATGCCTAAGAAAAATTCTCCGAATTTTTTGGCCGAATACCATCACCAACCAAGATCTGCTTACTTGGAGCAAGCAAGAGGACATGCACACCATCATAGCTGGCAGACGCTGGAGCTGGGTTGGTCATGTCCTCAGAAGAGACCCCGATGCCATCACAAGAACAGCTATGCTATGGACCCCTGAAGGAAAACGAAAGAGAGGCCGACCAAAAACAACCTGGCGGAGGACTGTGGAGGCTGAGATGCAAAGAATGAACCAGAGTTGGGGCACTGTACGAAGGATGGCCGCCGACAGAGGAAAGTGGAATCAATTTGTTGTTGACCTACAAGATGCCACCAGGCGTAATTGCCACTGACTGCTTTGACGGTCGGCGGCTAAGGATCAAAAAAGAAGAAGAATATACATATATTACAAAATGATTACCAACATGCACATATTCTAAACCTCATAATGATAAGACAACTTTTACTGTTACCTTCATATTTTATATGTAATATCTAAGAATTTCTTTCAATAAAACTATATTTCATGCAACAATGTCAGCTACCGCGATTCCATCATTTATATCGTCACTAGCAGATTGTCAAGAAACAGTAGTCATGTTGTATACAATATTTGCTGAGTTTCTAGTAAAACCACTTATGTGCGGATAGTTATATGAATGAACGCATAACTGTGTGTATATACTTTATCTTATTTTCTAGAAAATACTCTAATTATTTTGCACATCTGTGTGTCGTATCATCACCTTCCCCGTTTGTTGCTCCTAAGTTGCTCCAAGAGCCAAAATTTTAAAAAAAACTCACGCCAAACATTCCAGTCACGTGACATTCATTCAAAGTCCATGTATACCATCTTTATCCCTGTCATATCTGTCTACAGTTGTCTTATCCGTGTGTTATCTATATATAGATATGAGAGACATTTGGGGGTATCAATGACCTTGTTTGTTGATGTTTCCTAACACCTCAGCATGGGCTCAGCATATTGATGACCTTATCATACTATATATTCTCCATTACTCTTAGTATTTTACAAGTTATCCTGATTTCTTTGCATATTGCCCTGTCGATCCTAAATTATGCCGATTCTATTTACTCTATTTTCTCTGTTTACGTGTCTTACTGTCCTTACAATGAGCGAATTACGTATCTCCTACGTTTTTCTTTTTTCAAGGACGCAACAGTCAAAGCAGACGGCTGTATCAGCGTTTACAGTTTCAATGCTCACTCCTAGACGTCTAACCTCACCTATATTTTAAGACTAGACACAAATGGCTGAACTCACACGTTAATCTTCACATGATATTTCGACCGTTATTATAAGTTATGTGTGAATATTTCGAATACTTATGCTGTTTACTCTACGTAACTAATGCTTTGTGAATTTGTAATAACTTTTCATAACTGCTACTATCAAAGAAAATTTCAAGCTCTGATGCCAAATAATTTTAACAATGGAGAAAAAATATTAACTGTTTTTCTTGTGACATTATTTTGCTTGTGTAAAAGTATTCTAATATAAGGGTACATCTTATTTGTTAAATTGTCCAGAATACATGTGAAGTTTTGTTTGTACCTAAATTGACAGTTCATAATTACGGCTTTGATTTAAGTAAACACTTACGAGTGAGGAATAAAATAAATAAAAATTAGACATGAAAATTTTGTGTTCGAGTATTTAATTGACAGATGTAAAATAGTATCATATCATTGCCAGAATGTGTATGTGTCCATCCGGCAGGTTCATACGTAAAATGCTCTAGGTTCTATCAAAATGTCATGTTATGCTTAGCATTGAAAGGAAACGCTGAACGTTGTAGTAATTACGTTGCGTTAAACCTAAACGACCTCCATCTTTGATTTCACAGAAGTCAGCTGTCCGCATTGAGACAAAATGTACACATTCGTTTTTGTATTAACTTAAAAGTGCATGATATTTTGTCACCGTTGTACCGGCTGTTTTAAAGACTGGTCCAAGAAGGCACCAATTAGAGATATGTGACAGTGTGCTATCTCTTCTTATATCTTCCAGAACTGGTGACGGTACACTTTAGAGATATGTGACAGTGCCGTAGGTGGGTGTGAACTCCTAGGACTGGTTGCGGCATCAATTAGACTACGTGTCATAGTGTTATCTCTTCTTATTGTAGTAAACTAGGTGACTGGGGCAGGCCTAGTTGTCTACCATCTATTTGTCAATTTGATCCATTGACCTATCTTCCAAGTAAGAGTATATCTTAGTACTGGCCCTCACCGCCAGAGTTATTGATTCCTGGATGATATTTTCTCAAAACTTCCAACCTAAACTCGTTCCATCCCTTCTTGTGATGTTACTTAGTGACAACTTCGTATAGTAGTTATTTTCTTTATGTCTATTATCTTGTTTACTCTAGCACTCAACAACCTTTTAGAGACTTAACCCAACTTGAGCAACGTTCCATCAAAACAAACATTTTATTTACATCTCATAAGTTCATCATAACAGAGGCATGTGGTACTAATTCCAGGTACAAAAATTTCCTAACTATCTCTTGTAGATCCCATTCCCCCTGGGTATATATTCATGTACCTTTATATATATATATATATATATATATATATATATATATATATATATATATATATATATATATATATATATATATATATATATCTAACTCTCCACCTGAGAACACCATCAGATATGGTTTATACCTATTTTCTTCCCTTAAGGCTTTTCTATTTATTCTGGCTTCTCCCAAGCCTTTCATCAACTCTTTCCTGAGTTGGTTTCTTTCATCTACTAATCCTGTCAGATTTGACTCAAATTAATCAAAATACCATCATCTTAAAATTCATATATGCCAATTAGCACATTGGGTACACCTGTTGCAGTATCCTCATATTTATACCTGCTAGATAGCGCATGTTTCATCTTGTAAATACAATCACCCTTCAATTGCTTACTCATCTTACTTGTAGCAGTCGATGTTGCAAAGTTCATTATACAATAGCCCAGCACGGCTATTAAATCCATGTTCTTCTGTAAATCTTCTCAGATGCTTACTTAGTCTCAGTTTATTCACCTCAAAGTCAATTTTGTAGCTTCAGCTTCGTTTCTCATTATTCTGCGCTCACTTGGTTGTAAGCGTCGTTAACCTTGTAATACTTTATTTCAGGTTCTGAAATAATTCTATTCAATGTCTATCAAAAGTTATGAGCCAAAGAACCTACTTACTTCAGTTTTATGGAATCCTCACAACACTCATATTTCTGACTATCACCCCTTATCACTAAACCTATATTTTAAACACAGTTCTGTCTTTCATATGTGAATAGATTCTACTACTCTAACTAGGTCTATAGGATTCTTCAGAAGTATTCATTCTGTTTCCCACAGAAATTGAACTTGAGCCTGGCAGAAAACACATTCCTGCCACTCTACGTCCTTAACTAGGACTGCTCCTCAGAAAAATGCGACCGCTCAACTGCGCGTCCAAGTGGGTTCTCCTTATAAAATCATTACCAGTTGATCTGTCCTTGTTTACTGTAAATTCATTGGTTCCTCCTATTCTTCACTCAGCTGGAATATGTTCACGCTTATCCGCTGTGTAAACAACTCAGTGAAGTGTCATCCGTTGTCCTGGTAAACTTTTCACGTGCATATTTTTTTTCTCTCAACTCACTTAGCATATAAGGGAGGTAATTAACCGTTGTCTCCCTTTGCATAATTTGAGTTAACCTTATATTGTCTTCTCTAAAGCTTGCTATACAATTCTTATATGTACATTTTCTAAACCATAATTACCAACTCACCAAATCTACTTAAGTGTAATTAAGCGTTTTCCTCCCCTGACTTTAATAATTAGAGTCTTCTCCCTTTGATCAAAGTATTACTTCACTTATATTATCCCCCTTTTAGCAAGACAAAAAGTCTTTATTCAAATCCATTCTTATTTCTTAAACCATTTTTTTATACTTTCCCTCCTAACCAAAACCAAATCACCGCTTATAATTCCTGCTTGAGCATTTTATAATGCTCCTAGCAAAGTCAACGGTGACAATTTTTCAAATTATTATATGACAATACGTTTTAACCAATCTGATGATGATGATGATGATATAATCCCTTTAGCTGTGAGCAGGTAGCTCTTGACAGCCCATTGCCTCTCTGACAAAGGTGCAAGTCTTCCTCAGTTGTTGTGATGATGTGTAGAGTGTATTGTGGATGGTTGGGTGCGATGGGAGTAGCTGGTGTCGCAGGTCAGTTAGTCTTGGGCACTGTAACAGTTGTTGTGATGATGTGTAGAGTGTATTGTGGATGGTTGGGTGCGATGGGGGTAGCTAGTGTCGCAGGTCAGTTAGTCTCGGACACTGTAACAGTAGGTGTTCAACTGATTGCTCATGTTAGTGGCAGTGCCTACAGTTTGGTTCACGTAGTGGGTCTATTCTATTTAAATGTTTATTGGCGGGGGCATGGCCTGTTCTCAGCTGGAAAATTAGACTCTGGTCTCTTCTTTTCAGTTGTTTAACTGGATCTTGAGGGTTTGGTTTAGCTTGATGTTTGAAGAATTTACGCCTTGTCTGGGAGGTAGCCCCCTGGTTTAGCCATTCTTGCCTATAATTGTTTCTCAGGATCTGTTGGCAGGTTTGCAGTGTGGTACTTGATGGGAACTGGGGCAGTGCTGCTCCTCTTTTGGATATGTTATCGGCTTTTTCATTTCCTGGGACTCCAACATGCCCAGGGATCCACTGGAGTGTAACTTCAACGCAATAGGTAGTGAACAGTTGGTCAATAAATCTACAGATGTTATTAATATTAGGAGACATTTTGCTTTCTAGGGCTTTGAGTTGTTATTTTGAGCACGGCTGTTTGTGCCCTATACCAGAGCGCTCTTTTAGTTTCGGTGACCGGAATTCTGACACCGGGTATAAAATTTTCGTGTGCACCGTAAAAGACTATTTAAGTTTTTGGCGGGGAAAATCAGCTGTTGTGTGTGTAAAATCTGTAAAATATAAATCATTACACACTCGTTCTGGATAAACACAGCGCTAAAATTCTTTTGTGTGCAATAACTTTGTTCTCTGCTCTATTTTTGATTGCATTTTTATTTGTTTGAAATTAGTTTTGACGGAGTTACAGACTTTTGAAAACAGCGTCATCATTTGAGGGCACAATGGGCTAATCACATGTTTGCCAAGTCACTTCGATTACATGTCCCACCCATGGGCCTTGTGCACTTGGGTCACCTCTACACCTCGTTTCACGGGGTAGAAGAGGTTCCGATTATGAGATGAGTCATCATTTGAGGAAATTCATAAAATAAGTAATCTTTTTATTAATTTAATATCTAAAAATCGGCCCATTCGTTTGAGTTTATAATTATAAAGACTTCTCGAAGGGAAGCTAAAGATTATTTCCACATACCTTTTTTTTTGGTTTCATATCTTTAGAATGTGCGGTAGTCAATTTTGTGAGTTTGGCATTACAAGAACAAGCATATTGTCACCAGATTTTATAACATTTAAATTACTGTAAACGCATTCCTGATACTCACAAATCTTAAATAAGGTTGTACAAAAATAACTTTTTGTAAAGCACCATCTGTTTTTGCATTTTCATTAATTTATAATGATATTTAGCTACGTAAATAAGTGTCAGAAAACATGTAAATCTATAGATAGATTACTTCCACATACTTTGTTCTATCTTTCAAGTCTTGTTAATCTTGTATTTATAATATGAATTTTTTTTTAATTGTGTGTGAGATAAGGACTGTTCCATTAGTGTTCTTTGGTAGACAATCCTGTGCACACGACGGCTGCCAAAGAATTCTAAGTAACTGTTTGTATATCTTCTTTCATTCACAGATAAAGCATTCTACATCCTGGTGTTAGACTTGATAGTCCCAAATATTCCTCTATCTTTATACATACACAAGTAAACTATACTACATAATAACGAAATGGAACATACTGTTTTGCATCATATGAATTGTGCCAGTGCACTGTGCAGAGCCTGTGGCAAGAGAGCATTAACTTCCAAAACAACACGTTCAATTCAGAAAGCACTGAACTGTTCTAATTATGTTTATGATCTGTTCTTTGTGTTTGGAATTAACGTATCAGATGATAAACCCACACAGCATTCGACTATATTTTGTAAGAAGTGTTACTTACGAATACAAAACTCAAAAAGGAGGCATAATGAGAAGTGTCTTGAAACAGCCAAGTTACTATCGGAAAACAGTCAGCACATCTGGAAAGACTAAAACCATAATTTAACTATAAGTGAATGTCAACTGTGCAATTATGTTGCAAAGACATCTTTTGGTGTTTTAAAAACAAAAAAGCTGCTATATCCCCTGTGATGTTCTTTCTGACCCCTCCATGTCTAGTCAGTTATTTAGCTGTAGTCAGTCAGTTAGTTTGTAGTCAGTCAATTAGCTGTAGTCAGGATAGCTCTGTACAGTAGGAGGTTGATGTGCCTGCCCACATTAGTGATGATATTGTTCAACTGGAGGTTGATGTGCCAGCTCACATTAAAGGCGATACCATTATTCATTTGGAGGTGGATAACACTACTCACCCTAGCATGCCAGTTTTTGTTGCCACATCTACACCTACCAAGTCAGTTATACATACGACAAGTACATCCACCTCGCCTGTCTTCAAAAGCGAAATCACAGTACAACAGTTACTTGCTAAGCCACCTTCACAACCACTAACACAAAAGGAAGAACCCCTATTCACATCCATTGTTAGAAAAAACTAGAAACAGCAAAAAGTAATATCATAAAATGCAAAACCAGAGGACAGCCTATTGTACTACAAAAACTAATTAAACATAGAAGAGAAACATCAGTCACCAGAACGCCAACAAAACGTAAGCGATCTCCATTGCTCCACACTGTTAGAAAACATATTGCTGGAACATCAACTGATTCATTAGACCTGCAGCAGGCACATGAACTACAACGCTGTTCAGAAACGTCACGTCAGGAAATTTGCAGGAAAGCAGGCATTGAAAGTAGAGTTAGAATATCCAAAGAATTAGCAATAGCCATGAAGGAAACAGTAGGTTTTACGTGGGCACAGGAGAGAAAACAGCGAAGATTGAAAATTGAAAGACGCGCCAGCGGTATTAAAAATATAACTTCACAATTAAAATTTATAATGGAAACTCATTTGTTACAAATTTCTCCATCTGTGAATGTACAGATTCATCCTATTAAAAAAAGGAAGTGTGAATGATAATTGAGCGAAATTGTGGGGCTAGAGCAAATTATGGCAGTTGTTGCTTGAGATTGACAGAATTAACAGAGTGTGGAAATCATTTAATATATGTATTTATTAAATACACCTATTTATCTATTAAATTGAACATTTCGTTTCGGACCTCAAGACGCAGCAATAGAGACCGCAGTCAGCGACTCATAGCTTGACTGCCTGCGTCAGGACCAGCGAACCAGAGCTGGTCAAGACCGCACTCCACCTCCACGTGGTGGTCCTGGAAACAGTCTGCAGCTGTGCAGTCTGGCTGAGCGAGTGTGGATCGAAATGGGAAGGCAAACCCGGTCCTAAAAAATGCCTGCAGAAGTCGGATGTGTCGACCGAAAGGTGCAGATATCACAGCTTAGGCGTAAACAGACCCAACGCAACCACCGTCCTTTTCAGGACGAACGAAGAAGAAGACGAACATTTCGTTTTACTCATGACCATACTCATTTTTACATGACAATCGTGATGTATGATTAAGATAATTGTTAGCTCTCATGTTTTTGGGGACAATTGGGTGTGTTATTTTAAGGTAATAAATGTGGACTTGCAATTTAATGTTTCAATAATTAATGTTTGACGCATGAAACCAAAACAAAACTTTGATATCCATTTTCTGCAGGTTTTCTACTTTTGATTTCTGTAATTTAATATGCATGTTGATTGTGACCGATTTAGTGAAAATTGCATTATAAACAAACCATAACAAAATATTAAAAAAACGTAAATTTTACACTATTTCAGACTATTATATCTTCTGTTCTAATTGTGATAAAATGTTTGTTCTTGTTCTAAAATTTACTCTAACATTTCTAGTCTAGCTTTACGCAAAATTAAAGCCGGTATTTATAATAATAAAGTAGCCTAAAAGCATTAATTAAGCCCTATCAAAAGTAAACATCGCCACATGTTTTTCCCATAAGGAAGTTGACCACGTGACCTCTGTCAAGTGGGCTATAAATAGCGCGGTCGGGGAAAAAGGGGAAATAACTAAAAGATCGCTGGCAAACAGCCGTGCTGAGAGTATAACAATATCCTCACGTGGAGTGATGCCACTTTCAAAGTCTGAGATTATCCGGCACAATGCTTTCGCTAGTGCGGTTATTTCTGCATCATAGCTGGAAGAAATTTCTCCGCAAGGGCCAAGGATGTGAGGGTGGTCTTCTGGGAGGAGGTTGGGGTATTTTATCACTGCGCCATATCCAGCATTGATGGTAGCTTTAAATGCATATACATCTGTGTAGACATGGATGATGTCTTGTGGATATGAATCTATAGTTTCTAAAGCGATGGTTTTCAGTAGTGGTCCTAGAGTGTTCTTGTCTGCTGAGGGGTCAGAGAAATCAGTTCTTACTATGGGAGTAGTTGCCTTCCAACAAGGTGGTTCATCATTGACAGTTACCATTGGTTTTCTAACTGCTGGTAGGTGGTGTTTGATGCTAGCTTCTTTTGCATTTTTAAGAAATGATGTCTTTTCTATTATGTGTTTTTGGTGCCACTGCTCTATCATTTTCCTATTCTCCTCCTTTGTGTCCATTCTCAGATACCTTTCGAATATTTCCACTGCTGAACGTTCTCTTCTTAGGTTTAATGGTTCAATATTGGTGTTGATTTTGCATGCATCTGTCGGCGTTGTCTTCATGGCATCACTTATAAACCGTAGAGCGTGATTTTGGACTTTGTCTAGCTTTTATAGGAGGGTTTAACTTGCAATAGTTTGGAGGGGGAGCGAGTAGTCAATTATTGGGTGCACATATCCAGTATAGAGTTGGCGTAATGAGTGCTGGTCTGCTCCCCACCCACAGGAGGAAAGGTGCTTGATGAGCCTGAGTCTTGTGGATGCTTTCTCAATCAGTTTGTCTATGTGGGGTCTCATGGTAAGTCTACGGTCGAGCTCGACTCCAAGATATCTCGGGCATTCTTCGTATGCTAATTTCTCTCCATTCATCCAGACCTCGACGTTGTTCTCATTAACTCTCTTGTTTAGACTGAACAGGCCATACACAGTTTTCTCTACATTGATTTCAAGTTTCCAGAACTGGCAGTATGCAGAGATGGTTGTCAGGTATTTGTTCATATTTTTGGTGATGGTTTGGAGGTATTTTCCTTTTGTCCAGATGACTAGGTCATCAGCGAATAGTGCTTTTTGGCAGGTGATGACATCTGGGAGGTCATTTATAAATATAAGAAACAGTGTACAACTTAGTGCTGATCCCTGAGGCAGTCCTTCCTCAAGGGTTCTTTGTTTTGATGTTGTTCCATTGAATGTTGTTTGGATTGTTCTGTTGTGGAAGAAACCTTTTAACAGTTGTACATTCGCCCAGATATTCCCATTCTTCGCATTTTGAAGAGGAGGCCTATCCTCCAGACTCGATCATAGGCTTGTCTAAGATCAATAAATGTTGCAAGCACATTTTTTTGTCTTGGAAGGCATCACCTATCTCTTAATTGAATCGTATCAGCTGATCCATTGTCTGTTTGTTTCTTCTAAAACCTGATTGATTGGTGTTTAAGATCTTATTGCTTTCTAGCCACCAATATAGCCTTTCATTTATCATCAGTGATCTTGCCTAGGTTTGATGTCAAGGAGATCGGTCGATAGCTTGTTACTTCATTGGATGGTTTGTCCTTCTTAAGGACTGGGATGATATTGGCTTGTCTCCAGTCTGTTGGTAACTTGCCTTAACTCCAGGTCTTGTTAATGAGGTCGAGGATGGTGGAGAGTTCATAATTTGAGAGACTTGAGATCATCTCGTTAGTGAGCCGATCAGGTCCAGCAGCTTTTCCTTTCTTGCATTTTTTTATGGCCATCTTGAGTTCTGAAAGTGTGAAGTTCTTTTCGAAGACCTCACAGCTAGCTGTTGGTTGTTTCTCCATCATTTTGGTGAGTGATCTGCTTGCACTGTCAAGTCTCTTGCGTGGTTGTTTTTTGTTTACGTTAGCAAAGTGCTTATTGAAGGCTTCTGCTTTCTGTGCATCCCTTGTTAAGCGGTTCAGTGCTTGTAATAATGGGTTCAGGGTTTTTCTTTCTTTTAATTCCTGAGAGATTTGATAAGAGGCACCATGCTTTCTTTCCGTCTTTCCGCAAGTTTAACTCTCCACATTTCTTAGCCCATGTTTCTCTTTTTGCTTTTTTGCTCAGACATTTAACTTTAGCAGTTAGACGGTTATAATTTGCTTTGTTGGCGGGAGTTGGGTGTTTCTCAGCTTGCTGACTTGCTTTTTTTCTCTCATTTACAGCGGCTTCCAGTTCTGTACTCCAGTAAGGTTTAAACTTTCTCTTACATCCTTGTGGAATGGCTTCTTTTGCAGACTGCAGTAGTGCTGTAGTGATTTTACTATATACCTTGTCTATGTCTAGCGTCATGTCGATGGCCTCGAATCGTTGTCGTACTTGTATCCTGAAGAAATGTCAGTCTGCCTTTTTGTAGTTCCATGGGGGTGATATTAAGCAATTTCTTTTTATTTCCCTGGTGTTTGTGATCTCAAGGAGGATGGGTCTGTGGTCACTTCCGATGTTATCGAGCACTCTAACTGAGCAATGTGGGTGGATATCTGCTGTTACTAGGGTGAGATCTGGTCTACTTTTTGTTCCACTGGCGCGGTGGGGCAATGTCGGTGGGGTGTGAGCATTCTGCAGTAGGATGAGTGTGGTAGTGTTAGTGAGTTCTTCTATAGCTATTCCTGTTGGGTTCCTGTCTGTGTAGTCCCCACAGAGGTCAATGACCATTCATGTCACCAGCAATGATCATTCTCCTCGTGGTCTAGAAAGGCTTCAGGGCAAGGTGGGTTTTTGGCGGGTTGTAAATGTTAATGATTTTCAATGGCTTTCCACCACTCCAGACTATCACTTCCTGTAGATCTGTTTCGTCATTGGTTTCAAGAGCGGAAACCTCAGCCTGTGTATCATTCTGGATAAGTGTCACTAATCCTTGACATTTTATACACTTGCCCTGGTACACTGTACAGCCTGTGATATGGAAGGAGGTGTCGTTTGGTAGCATTGCTTCTTGGATAACTGCAACATGGATTTGTAGGTCCAGTAGAAGCTTGGTTAGTTCTAGTATTTTTGTTTCGGATTCCTGATATGTTGAGTTGGAGGATGCGTAGTGAGTCTGTGTTATATATATTACTGGTAGTATACTTTTCACTACCCTCCCCAGGTACCGAAGGGCAGCGTGGGCCTTGATAACCGAGGCGACACCCGAGTTCGTATATAGGCTGTTGTCTTTGAAGCATGTACATGATTTGGGGGGGGGGGGGGGGATGGATGAATTTTTCAGTATCCCCGAAGGGAGGCAGTCCAGTGTATTGGCATCCCAGGATCGTCACGTCCTTCCAGAAGGATAGCATATACATCTGGGTCAGCTAATTCATCATTCTTCAGTCAGCTTTGCCAACCCTTCTGCAGTGATGGTATATCTGACGTTCACCGCCACCTAGGAGGCTGTCACAGAGGGACAAAGGTGCAATGTCTGCTGGCCTGCATCTCTTCGTCATCCATGGGGATTATTGGATAGGAGACAAACAGTGAAGAATGAGGCAAGAAAGCATTTAACCCATGAAGTGGGGGTGGATTGGTGCAGACCAGAGCATGTACCACTCGCCGGTGGGTTCTGCATCTACACCTATAGGGTTCCATCAACTCCACAGCCCTTTTGTCTGGCCCCTCACCAAGAACCTGTCCGGCTTGGGTGACCCTGCCAGGAGTAAAACTCCAGCCGGCATAGCTCCTGGGATCATTGGGGCACTCAAGCTCTCCAACCAACTACAAGGTAGGCTTAGGTGTGAAGAGTTTAACCAATACAAAGCACTATAAAATTTGCATAAAATAATATTACTTTACAAAAAATAACTATATCATAACTGTACATAAATAAAAGTCATGATATTACAACATGTGTATTATATATATATATATATATATATATATATATATATATATATATATATATATATATATATATATATATATATATATATATATATATATATATATATATATATATATATATATATATATATATATATATATATATATATATATATATATATATACGAGGGGCGTTCAGAAAGTAATGCATCACATCGTTTTTCTCAGGAGCTGTTTATTCAAACAGCATGAAATTTATACACATTATACATGGATATGTCATGTAAACATCGGTATTATTCAACATAATCCCCATCAACTTGTACGGCTTTATGCCAGCGCAAAATAAGTGCCTGTATTCCTAGCCCGTACCAGATTTTGTCTTGATCATGTAGCCATTTCTTCGCTGCATTAATCACTCCTTCATCATCTTCAAACCTTGTCCTACGGAGTGCATCTTTAAGTGGACCAAATAGATGAAAATCAGAGGGTGCAAAATCGCGACTATATGGTGGATGGCGTAGGACAGTCCACCCCAATTCGGTGATTGCTTCCCGTGTTGCTAGACTTGTGTGAGGTCGCACGTTGTCGTGAAGGAGAAGCAGGTCTGCTGGATTCTTGTGCGGCTGAACTCTGCGGAAACGTTGATTGAGTTTTTTTCAATGTCTTAATGTAAGCTTGCGAATTGATTGTCTCTCCTCTTGGCACAACGTCCACAAGAATCACACCTTCAATGTCCCAAAAACAGTGATCATGACCTTTCCAGCTGAAGGAATTGTCTTGAAGTTCTTTCTTCGCGGTGATTGCGGATGATGCCACTCCATTGACAGTCTTTTTGTCTCAGGTTCAAAATGATGTGCCCAGGTCTCGTCACCTGTAACGATCTTAGCCAAAACGTTCTCTCTATCAGCATTGAAACACTCCAACAATTCAGAAGAAATTGCTTTCCTTTGCAGTCGGTGGTCATTTGTGAGACTTCGAGGGACCCATCTTGCGCAAACCTTAGAAAATCCGAGAGTTTTTATAACTGCATTTGCACTACCAATGCTGACTGACAGCTGTAAGGCCAATTGTTGAGTAGTGATTCGCCTATCAGTAAGAATAATGCCCTCAGTGCATTTCAACATTTCTGCTTTGGTGGCTGTGGCAGGACATTAAAAGCGCAGCCGATCAAGCAGCTCCGTACCTCTATTTCCTGATTCTTTGATTGTCTGAACCCAGCGACTGACTGTACTCCTGTCGACTGCAAAACTTCCATACACATCACATGGACGCTTCTGAATGTTCACAACAGTTTATTTCTCTGCAACGAAAAATTCTATAACAATTCGTTGCTTATAACGCAAGTTGCTAACAAGCTCCATTTTACGGTTTAGGGCAGCCATATTATTTAGCCGGTGGCGGTGCAATTTAGTGCACACAATTAGCACATGCCATATTTAAAGTGTGCTAAATTTCATGCTTCTGTCTTCATTATTATCTAAGGAAAACGATGTGGTGCATTACTTTCTGAACGCTCCTCGTATATATATATATATATATATATATATATGTGTGTGTGTGTGTGTGTATATATGCAGCAATAGTGAATGCAGTCAGCGACTCATAGCTTGACTGCCTGCGTCAGGACCAGCGAACCAGAGCTGGTCAAGACCGTGCTCCACCTCTACGTGGTGGTCCTGGAAACAGTCTGCAGCAGTGCAGGCTGGCTGAGCGAGCATGGATCGAAATGGGAAGGCAAACCCGGTCCTTAAAAAATGCCGTGCAGAAGTCGGATGTGTCGACCGAAAGGTGCAGATATCACAGCTTAGGCGCAAACAGACACAACGCAACCACCGTCCTTTTCAGGGCGAACGAAGAAGAAGAAGAAGAAGAAGAATATATATATATATATATTGTGGTGAATTAACACAGGGGAGGTTAATGATGGTATTCAAATGCAATTTTATGTGTCTACAGCGTGAGGTCAAGCTATGTAAGACCCTGAGTCTAATAGTTGAAATGGTGTTGATGAGTTTTCAAGGGACCTATCGCTACCTCCCTCAGATCTCACGCTGCGCAATATTTGTATCTATTGTGGGATGTTTGTTATATGGCTACGTGTCTAGGGTAATGCAAGTGTAGTGATAAATGCCAGAAAATAACAACCACAAAGTTAACTTAATGAAAAGTAAATCAACAAGACTTATGTTAAATTTAAAATATATGTTACAATTTTAATTTCCTGTACCGCAAATTTTTTGGGACAGGAATGTTTAAACTTAAAAAAGAAGTGTGTTTATATACAACATTTAACTGAATAGGAAGGACATCTTGTCCAAAATTGTCACTACTATAATATTTTTAGAATTGTTCTTCCTTGTTGAAACCATACAGTCCTATGAAGTGTCACTACTGTGAAAGACTGGGTGTCTCATCATCTCACAAAACAGTTTATATTATCAAGTGGAGAATACAACTTCATGAATTTACATAAGCCCGCACTCTTATGGCGTATCTTTGAATCCTTGGAAGATCGATAACTTGCTTGAAAATACACAGTCGTTCCGTACAGTGTTCCTTGGAGGCAGGTAGTATTTCACATTCACACACACAGCATGGAGCTTCGAACTCTGCAGCTCCAGGTTTTGGCTCACTGGTTAATAGTTGATTCAACCCTGGAACAAGAGGAACAAGCCTCCCTAAGTACTCTAGTTATGTATCTCCAACACTAACAATTTAACACCATTAAACATGTAATGTGATCACATAAAAGAGCTAACCAAATTAGCTACAGTCCCTAATTTTTATTTGTGACTGCTTCATACTCAGGGGGTATCTTCTTCTCCCCACATGGTTTCAACGCCCCTGTCACTATAATCTCTGTTATCGGCAGTATCATCATCTGAGGGACAATCTTTTCTTTTCTCTCTAGTGAGTTGTTAACTCTGGTAGTATGACATTCTATTTATTTTTATAAAAATTATTATAACAATGTGATCTGCAGTAGACTGCCAGTGGCTTTCTGGTCTTAAAGTCTTTATATTATATATATTCATTTCCAACACAATGTACTCTTATTTGCTTCCTAAGTCTACTTAGGCATGCCTGTGCTCCTTGTATATCGCAAGCTTCCACAAAGGCAAAATGTCGTACAACCAAAATTTATGAGGGGCGCCCTATCTGGGTTGGCCTCTACATATTAATAATAATATAAATACATTAATAAAATTGGTCATCTTACCACAATCAATGAAATATTTCACAAGTATAAGGTTAACTAGCGATTAGTGGCACACATTCAGATTGCCGAATTTCCGAACTGCAAAGGCAATTGGTCCCAAATTTACTTTGCGTCTGCTCTTAACCTTTCTTGTAGAAAAAATTTTTCAAGTGGCATTTATGCTTAGCAAAACATTAGTTTTATCCCCTCTTCTGCATAGACTAACCTCAACCAATGAAATCAAGTTACGCCAACTTGACTGTTCAAAAACACGTCCCCTAAAATGTAACTCCGAAGATTTTTAAAGTTGAGCGGTTATCACTGTGTATGTCTGTATGTCTTCTATTTCTATTTTCTTCGATATCTCCGTTATTATTAAAGTTATTTTAAAAATAGAAAGTGATTATTAACCAGACAATTTTCCTTTATCTAGCCAGTATATTTTCATTTACTTCCTTATCATAGTTTTCATCTTAGTACTTTTCTTCTTTCTTTATTCATAACAACTTAGTTTTACTCTAAAGCAAAATAACATATTCTAGGTGTTATTATGGTATTCTAATAAACAATATTATCATTTCTGTCCTTTCTTTATATTTCCTTCTATAGAATCCATTACATTATCTACGTTTTCTTTGCCCCTTTTTCTCCCCTGCACTCAATTGGTTCGCTATTTTCAGTTTCACAATGCGCAAGTTAGGTTAAATATTTTTCAAGTTACTCCCCTCCCTTGCCATCTCTCGCCCGTTCTTATAAACGATAAAACGCGTTGGCCAAGGGCCAAACTGTCTAATGGTAGTTTTAAATATTAGGACGGGTGGAGAAAAAGTGCATGTGATGGCGGGTGGGGAATCGTATGCTTGGCATTAGTTAATTCAAATCGTGGACCAGCGATGGCCTTGGGCAAAAAAATTTCAAACATGTTGTAGCTATTTATAGTTACAACCTGTCTCTAAATACTAGGAGGGGTGAATGCATTTGCGGGTGGTAAAGCTTTTGAACGACATAAGTAAAGAAAATTCAAATACTGTGTCCAATTCTTAGTAACAGTGTGACCTTGGTCCTCAACGTTTTTTTCAAATCTACTAGTGGGGTTATAGTGGAAAATTTACGTTACTAGGTTTTTTTTAAAAGAGGAAATTGAGCGGGGTGAAAAAAAGGAGTGATTTTATCAAACATCTCCCCTGTTAAAAGCCTGCATCCCAATGCAGCTTTATAATCCGTTTTAACAATCCCGCTTAATTTAACTCAACTTCTTCTTCTTCTTCCATCCTTAGCCACCAACCGGCAAAGCAGTATGTGGCCAGTACGCCTAGTGGCGTCTTAGGGCAACAACAAATTGATCAATCTATTGCTGTTTCCACCACGCCTAGTGGCGTCTTTGTGGAACAAAAACAGACCAAACTATCTATCGTTGTTTCCGTAATCAGATTGGTTGGCAAGCAGGTGATCAGCCCACTGTGCGAAGTTTTTTGCGGGATGGGGTAAACAGCCGCCCCATGCCCAACCCTCCTTAGTCGCTTTTTACGACATGCGTGGTAGGGTGCAGTGTTACTATTCTTTGCTCCCCTTTCGGGCCCCGGCAACACACGGGTGTTAACTCAACTAGGCTTGTGATTATCCTGGGTGTCTGCAAGAGGGTGCCTACTCAAAAAATCTGCCCCAACGTTGTGCGATCCAGGAATGTATTTAATGGTAAACGAGTAAGGTTGAATGAGCAACGACCCACTTAACAAACGTGCGTTACCATGTTTCGCCTGGGTCAGAAATACCAGTGGCTGATGGTCGCTTTGTACCACAAATGTTCTACCATATAGATAGATCTGAAACTTCTTGATGGCCCAGACTAAAGCCAAACATTCTTTTTTCAAAAGTTGAGTAATTTTGTTCCGCTATGTTTAACTTGCGGCTGGCATAAGCAACTGAGTTTAATTCCCCATCTGGTGAAGAGGACCTTTGTAACAATGTGGCCCCTAATCCAATATTACTAGCCTCCGTTCCTACCACGAATTCCTGACTCAAATCAGGTAATTTCAATATAGGCTTACTGGTGAGTTTTTCCTTTAGCTCATTATATGCCAACTCGCATTCTGCTGACCATTCTATTTTGTCTGGTTTTCCTTTACGAGTTAAATCCGTCAGAGTAGCACATACAGAGTTAAAATCTTTTATGTACTTTTGGTAAAAGCCACAAAGTGACACAAAGGATCGCACATTCTTCTTAGTCTGTGGTCTAGATGCTCTCTTTAATTTTTCCAGGTTCTTGGGGTCAGGGGTCATGCTACCCTGATGTACAGTATGTAGCAAGAATTCTAATTCCTTGCATCTAATGCAACATTTTGTTGGTCTAGCAGTTAAGTTTGCCTCTCTGAGTCTATCAAATAGCAAATTCAAAGAGTTAACGTGTTCTTCAAATGTTTCCGTAGCGATGAGGATATCATCCATGAAATTTGTAATAAATGGGTTTTTCAGGGGATCCAACAATTTTCGCATCTTTCTGGAAAACACACTCGGGCATTTTTCAAACCAAACGGCAGCATGTTGAACTCATAGTGCCCTTCCGAGATGCTAAAAGCCAGATAAGGTCTAATCTCAGGCTTCACTGGAATCTGGTAATATCCCTTGTTGAGATCTACCTTAGAAAAATATTTTGCCTTATTCAGCCTGGCAAACAGTTGGTTAGTATCAAGTAATGGATCCACCTGACTTTCTGTGATAGCATTTAGTTTCCTGTAATCTGTGCACAGTCTATGTTCCCCAGAGGGTTTCCTCAACAATACCACACTGGAGCTATACGGCGATTCACTGTGAGAAATGATTCCTTCCTGTAACAGATAATCTATCTCCTCTTTTAACGCTTTCTCCTTTGCGAACGGTATAGTATAGGCTCTCATACAGATGGGTGTTGGTTCTAATAATTTCATGTCATATTCCAACAAGTTTGTGTGCCCCGATTTGTCCGTTAACACGTCTGTATGATTTTCCAGAACCTTCTGAATCTTCTCCCACTGACCTTTTGTCAAATGTTTACTGATCTTTACCTGTGCAGGAGTTCCACAGGGTCTCAGGGGGTATTCAAAAGAGGTGAGAGGTTCATTCTTCATGTCAGTAGTTATGGCCAAGGTCATTAAATGTGCATCTTCCTGGATTTGTCTGTCCTGATATTTCTTTAGGAGGTTCACGTGATAGATTATTTCCTTACCTTTCTTATCTATCTTGTAGTTTGTTCTAGATACATTTTCTAGAACTGTATACGGACCTTGCCATCCGATCTGAAGTTAGTTGCTGCTGCAGGGTAATAGAAGAAGCACCTTCTCCCCCACAGCAAGCTCCCTATCCTTCGCTTTCTTATTGTAATATGCAGCGTGTTTCTTCCTGTCTTGTCTTAGGTTATTATTCGCGAGTTTGCAGCCAGTTTTTAAGCGAGTGGTCAGCTCGTTCACATACTGATACGATGAGGTTACAGTTTCTTCTTCCTTCTCATCTGTCCACGTCCTCAGTAAGGCTTCCAATGGACCTTTGATTGGTCTGCCAAATAGCAGTGTTGCCGGTGCCATTCCGGTCGAACTAATTGGGACTTCCCGGTAAGCAAACAGGGCCGCGGGTAAGTATTGATCCCACGTATCAGGTTTTTAATGGGCGAGCTTTCGCAGGTTGGAAATAAGTGTCCCGTTAAATTTTTCCACCTGTCCGTTCCCTTAGGGGTGATACGGACTACAGTGAAAGTGCTTGGCTTGGAATATCCTGAAAACTTCCTCAGTTAGTCTCCCCTTGAACTGTGATCCATTATCAGTCAAGATTTGGTGGGGAAAACCTAACCTCGTGAATATTGTAAGTAATGCCTCTGCCACATGTTTCGAGTCGATTGATGACAGGGCTACCGCCTCTCCCCACATAGAGCAAGTGTCCACCAGAGTAAGAATGTAACTGTTTCTCCTCTTGGTACGTGTGAGAGGTCCCACAATATCCACTGCAACTCTTTCTAAAGGGGTTCCCACTATTGGCATCTCCCCTAAAGTTGCAGGTGCAGTCCAATGCTTTGGAGCTACCCTTTGCCATTCTGGACAGGATTTAACATATCTTTTTTATATCTTCCGTTATCCCTGGCCAGAAGTAATGACAGTCTATACGTTGTCCTGTGGCGCTGATCCCCATATGACCACGGAAGGGGATAGCATGTCCTAACTCCATCACCTTTTCCCTATATCATGGATGCACCCCCGCTCCAAACAGTGGCATCTCGTGGATTATGTCATCACGAGAAGGAGCGACATACGTGATGTGAGAGTGACCAAGGCCATTTGTGGTGCTGAATGCTGGACTGACCACAGGCTGATTGTATCAAAACTCAACCTTAACATACAGCCCAAACGAAGACACCAGAGTCAGAAACCCATGAAGAGGCTCAACGTCACAAAACTTAAAAGCGAAGCAATCGCAGAGAGCTTCTCAAGGAACTTGGACAGCCGTCTGATGGGGACGTTGAGCTCGGTCAAACCACTATAGAGGAAAAATGGGCCACTCTAAAGAACACTGTGTACTCTGTAGCCTCTGAGATCTTGGGATATACAACACGCAAGAACCCTGACTGGTTTGATGAGAATGATGTAAATATTAAAACACTGCTGGCGGAAAAATATCGCTTGCACAGAGACTATCAAAGCAACCCTTCCTCAACATCCAAAAAGGCAGCCTTTACCAACTAACGCAGAGTTGTCCAGAATAAGGTTAGGAAGATGCATGATGCTTGGCTCAGCAATAAAGCAGACGAGATACAGAGATATGCAGACAGAAATGACTCAAAGCGCTTTTATGATGCCCTGAAAGCAATTTATGGCCCTCAATCGAATCAATCATCACCGGTCCTAAATGCTGATGGCATGGCATTGCTCACTGATAAAACGCACAACACTTCAATGCCATCTTAAATTATCCATCAACCGTGAACGACCAGGCCATTGCAAGCATACCGCAAGTTACAGTCAATGATAGACTTGACCTTCCACCCAGCTTGGAAGAAGTCAAGAAAGCAGCCAGTCTACTGTCCAGCGGCAAAGCCCCTGGATCAGATGCTATTCCTGCTGAGATTTATAAAGCTGGAGGCAGCATGCTGCTGCAGAGACTAACAGATCTCTTCCACTCATTCTGGGATGAAGAACAGATACCACAGGAATTGAAAGATGCCACCATTGTTCACATATACAAGCGAAAGGGAAATCATCAATCATGTGATAACCATAGGGGAATCTCCCTACTATCTATTGCAGGCAAAATCCTGGCTCGAGTCCTGCTCAATCGCTTGACTGTTCATCTTGAATCGCAGGACTTACTTCCAGAGAGTCAGTGTGGTTTCCGAACAGGCCGCGGGACCGTCGATATGATATTTGCCGCTCGCCAACTTCAGGAGAAATGCCAGGAACAGTACAGTGACCTATACACAACATTTATTGACTTGACACTGTCAATAGGGATGGACTATGGAAAATCATGGCGAAATTCGGCTGTCCCGATAAGTTCATCTCAATTGTCCGCCAGTTTCATGAAGGTATGATGGCTCGTGCATTGAATGATGGAGAACCTTCTGAACCCTTTCCGGTCACAAACGGTGTCAAACAGGGATTTGTGCTCGCTCCGACACTATTCAGTATGATATTTGCTGCCATGCTGTCTAACGTTACGCATGGCAGTAGTGACGGCGTACACATCAGATACAGGACAGATGGGAAGCTGTTTAATTTGAGACGATTACAGTCCTTTACAAAGGTGAATGAAACAATGATCTCTGACCTTGTCTTTGCGGACGACTGTGCCCTTAACACCTGCACAGAACTAGACATGCAGAACAATATGAGGAGGCTTTCTGTAGCGTGTGATGACTTTGGTCTTACCATTAATACGAAGAAATCTGAAGTAATGTTGCAACCTGATCCTGGGAAACCTTACTGTGAACCAAATAGCACAGTAAAGAACCAACGTCTCCAAGTGGTGGACAGCTTCACTTATCTAGGCAGTACCCTTACCAAAGATGCGAATATCGACGCTGAGGTCAACAACAGAATTGCAAAGGCAAGTGCAGCTTTTGGAAGACTAAGAGTAAATGTCTGGGATCGACAAGGAATTAGTGCCGCCACCAAGATAAAAGTATATCATGCAGTAGTGCTCACTACCCTCCTGTATGCCTGTGAAACATGGACAGTGTATAGCCGACACGCCAAGAAGCTTAATCATTTCCACATGAGCTGTCTTCGCAGGATACTCAAGATCAAGTGGCATGATAGAGTATCTAATTCTGAGGTCCTCAACAGAGCACATATCTCAAGCATCTACACATTGCTGCAGAGGGCCCAAACTAGATGGGCCGGACATATTGTTCGCATGCCCGACAAACGCCTCCCAAAGCAGTTGATGTAGAGCGAACTCTCTATGGGTAAGCGAACAGTAGGGGGACAAAAGAAACGCTTCAAAGACACACTGAAAGCATCGTTGAGCAGCTTCAAAATTGATGTCTCCTCCTGGGAGACTATCGCACATGATCGCTCTGCCTGGCAGACAAACATTACTCAAGGCGCTCGCATTGCAGAATAGAATTTAGCTGATAAGGCAGAAGGCAAGCGTGCTGCAAGAAAAGTCAGAATGCGCAGCAACACTACTATCGACTCTAACCATGTGTGCCCCGTATGTGGCATAGCCTGTAGGGCCAAAATAGGACTAATTAGCCACATGAGATCACGGCACTGATGTCTCACAATTCAAGTCTGAAGCTGTCGCCATCTTCGCTTGCGATGGAGCAACTATTATACATGGAATAAAGATAGACACCTTGTAAAGTTTCTCTTCTTCTTTCCACTCTGTAAAGTGTCAGTCTGTATGCTCTGTAAGGAAGAGTGGTGTGTTGTTGAGATCAGGCATGCCCCAGTCTACCCAGCTGTAAATGGGTAACTCACCCTAGTCCTGAGTTAGGGAAGGCAAAGGCTCCAGGGGAAGCAGGCCCTAAACTTGGTCACTCCAACCGACGCAGGATGGTGTATGTATGAAGTAGAAGTGTAGAGTGTGATTACCGCGAATGGTGTACTGTTCGTGTGCTGACCAATATAACCACTCATACACTTGTGTCTACAAGGCACCAATGCAGACTGCTGGAATCTTTGTTTACTCAATTTATTCAGACGTACACACTGGGACATACAAGTACATCATGGTATGTTGACATATCAATTTGTAGGTATACATAGCAGATCTGAAGTCATGACACATTCAGAAATAATGGGCAGTACATCAAAAGTTCAATTGTCATGATACATTATGGCCGCATCCCCCTATCTGACTAAACGCGTCAGTGAAGGCAGATCGGTAAATAACTAAAGTTACTTGACGTCCATAGTTTGTAGCATATATTATGAAACCACGAAAGAGGGGGTTTCTAGCAAGATTGAGATCTCCCTGTCACTGTCCGATAATAGGATAAATAATCTGTTCTCTTGGCAGTGATCAAAACATATGATGACCGAAATCTAACATGGCCGCCTCCCTGAGTTGTCGTTCACTCATTCATAGGAAGGAGAATATAAGCCAGAGTTAATTTATAATGGGTATATAAATGATTTCATAAATGTTCCCATACAGCTCTACGGTGATCAGGTTAGTTCACGTAGACATAACCGCTGTAGGAAAGTCTGTCATATTTGTCGATACAAAACACGACCCTAGCGATACGAAGCACAATGTTCCATCTAGGTCGAATCGACATGAGATCATCAATATAGGGTCTGGCAATACATGGAGTCCGAATTATACATTGTACCGTACCTTAGGAGAGTCTCTAACATAAACTATAGTAGAGATACCATCTCCCTTAGAAGAAAACCACTTCATGAATCATATTTCCTTAAGAATCTACCAGCCCTTTGAAAAGTGCGTACCCGCCATTATCACGGTACATCGGAACTCATCACGACTTGTCAAGACAACTCATACTTCCGCTAGACCGGAATAACAAGAATCTAGTCCCTCCTACCCATCCAAAATATACAATATAGGACTGATTCTACTTGTACTAATAATATGTAATACATATGAATTCAGGCCATAAACACAATAAGCAAATTAATATATTTTCTGGCCCTAAAAAATAAGTACAAACGTAAGCGCAATATCCTTGCGCCGGATCAATATCCAGAACGATTACTCCTATAATCAAAAGTGTGAATCAAACATGGATTCTCTCGCTTTTACCATAGACAGCATTTTCATACACAAATGAATGAATGTCTATATTTTTCCCATATTAAATAGCCATATCGATTTTTGTAATATGTGCGTCAAAATATGCACGCAACACGCCTGTTTGCCGCAAACAAAATGTACCACGTGATCCATCCAATTGCGGACGATTATAAATATCACGTGTATTACATTATTTTTCTTTCTTATACTCTCTCTCACTCTCTTTTATTCTCGCTATTTTAGCCTGCTTGTTACATTCTTCTTCAACTCTCTCTCTCTCTCTTTCTCTCTCTCTCTCTCTCTCTCTCTCTCTCTCTCTCTCTCTCTCTCTCTCTCTTTCATTCTATCTCTTTCACTCTCTCTCTTTTTTAAGAAATCTCTATTTTACTCTTTCTATTTCATGAACTGTTTATTATTCTCTGTGTTTCATACATTCTCTGTTTCTTGATGTCTCTAGACCATGACCTGGTAGCAGTGCTTGCTATCAACACTTTTGTTATCTGATACTTTTTTATTTATAGAACGGTTTTACAACAACAATTTAGTAGATAGTTATTATTTATAACAGTAGCACCACAAGACAAATCATGCTATGAACATCCTAGCTCTTAGCGGAATTTGATAGGAAACTCAATACAAAGAGATGCAACAAGTGCAATTTGATCATCAGAAAAAGTCCTCCCCCCCCCCCCCCCCCCCCCCCCCCCCCCCCCCGTCGATCAAGTGTTTCAGCCCTATAATCTCCTTTACACACTGAGGGGGGAGGGCCCACGTAGGTCATGACTACCAAGTGTTAGCTTCATGTTGTCATGACTACCAAGTGTTAGCTTCATGTTGTCATGACTACCAATTGTTAGTTTCATGTTGTCATGTGCAAATGATTTAACCCGCTCCACCTTGGTTGCGGCTTTCAACTTGACTCCTGTATTTCTGCCAGCTGAGACAAGAGTAAAAGTAACCGTTTTGTTGAAAATATACTACTGTCCTGAATTCCATAGCCCGTTGCGGTTTTCTACAGCCTACACGATGGCTTTTCCGTAATTTCACTGAGACTCTTAAGTACCCTTGGCCTTGACTGTCCTTTCAGTAGGTCATACACTGAGGCCACTAGACCTCTTGCATCTACCTGTCACAAGTTGAATTTTGGTGCGTCCTCGTTCCGATCTCTCTTTCACTACGGCAGTATCAGTTACAATTTTGTATTGCTTTTATTGCGAATTTTTTGAGCCGCAACCTTGTGTATTCGTTTTCGCGATGGAGAGAAAAGACTGTGCAGTCAATTGTGGTTGTAAATGTTTAGTCTTCGTTGTTCTATGGTGGCGTAGATATGTATATTTTCTTGATTTGTCTGTATTTCCAGCCCTGGTCAAGGGTGAAGCTGTCTGTCCTCTATTACGAGCCCAAAACGAGTTGTCAGGATAAGATTTGGGCAGATAGCAGAAAGTGCCTTTGGATTATATTTATTTTGTTCCATGTTCGCAGCCCCAACTTATTCCGACAATACGGCTTTTCAGCCGACCATTCTAACGGATGTTTGTTTCGCTGGTGTGAGGTAATTTATCTGTCACCCATCACAGTGCCTACGGGCCGTTGCCATCGCCCTCCATCCCGTTGGGCAAAGTCGGGATAATCCTTTTACACACTGTCACAGTGGATTATACTAGCTTTCAGCCAAGAAGAATAAGCCAACGGTTTACCAGTCCTAGATCTTGTGTAGGTTTTAGTCAGGTTACTTATCACCCGCGTCAGGCAAGTCAGGCATGGCATACATACGTGTTTTGTGAGTGAGTCTTTGAACATTGGTTCAAGCAAATGTTATCTTGCTGGTTTCTTCATGTAAGTAGACCAAAGTCTCGTATCGCCTTTTTAATTTTCAGCCCAGCTTGTCTGATATTTTTATAAAAGGCCGAAATGATGCAATTAACGAAGAATTGAAGGATTCCTGAAAGAAATTCCAAAACTGCAAAAATATTAAAAAGGAAAACTACAGGTGGTAACCTACACAAAAGAGATATGCAACCCTGGCAAAATTATAAATGATTGAATCAAGGATATTGACGATAAGATTGAATATTAATCGCCTCTATGGATTTGAAAAGGTGATGGAAAATATAAAGGCCACAATGAACATTGTGGGATAGCTTGAATCAAATGACTGATCAGATTCTGTACTCATTTCTGTTGATACATTACTTGCAATTTTCTGTTCAAAATAAAATGCAAGTTAACCTGATCCGGCTGTTGAATAATTCCTTACATGTTGGATAATGTAGGAACTTATTATTTGCAAAAAGGTACGCCACTATCTCTCTCCAAAAACTTAACAACGATAGAGGAACAAATGGACTGGCACCCCACAATATGAGCCAACAAACTTTCATCTCTGGCAGACTTCAAGCCAGTAAAATATCTAACTTGGAATGAGAAAATAATCAAATAGAAGAAATACAATACACCTACGGCCACATAAAAGCTTAATTGATGCCGTGTGTCGTATATTATCGATAGGGAAATTAAGATCAATTTTGGTCCTGCCTGAATATGACTAGATCAGGTGATAGTTCAGTGAGAGTTAAAGAAAATAAATAGAATTTGACAAATGAAATGGTGAAAGGTACAAATCTGTCCCTGGAGTTGAGAGATAATCAACCAAGCCTATCGATCACGACTGAGATTTTCAGATCGGACAGGTTCCCTATAAATATATATATATATATTGATATAATTAACCACTCACATCTACACACACAGAGATACGTGACGACAATTAGACTCACGGCCGTGAACAATCCTATATCTATGGAATAGGAATCTCTTTTGAAACAACCTGACTAACACTCTTAATAAGTTTTAGGTAAATTTTATTTATCATAAAGAATTTACAACAGCATACAATTTTTGAATATCAAGCCAAAATACAATAAACATTGGTTAATGAGTTAATTACAGAGTTAGACTCATAGGTTTAATCCTCCCTCCCTCTGGTGATACAAGATCCAGTTAAGAGAAAAAAAAAAGTTATTAACGCCCAAAAGAGTCAGAGGTTTTACACTATGGTCTGAAATTTCCCTCTACAGTTAAGAACAGAGTTGATACTTTAGTCTATTCTAAGAGGAAACAGCATTAGCAAATCTTGCATATAAGAAATACAAAGTGGGTGAATGCATTATACGATAAAAGAGTCACTCATTCCTGCTCTCATTCTATTCATACAACAGTGGCCACTGTCAATCTTTCTTACCTACAGACTTGATGTTTCTTTTGTTTCTGGAACACTCGTTGGGACATACACACATACAGCAACTCCCGTATTAATTTTGGCCAAGAGAACCCCAGCTCCTCAGAAAGACCGAATCAAATCCACTGTTCCGGGTAGCGTTCCCTTGATGATTATTATTAAGAATACTGTTTATGTCTCTAGAAAAAATCAGTTCAGGTAATAGATGCACAGGGCTCACAGTGTCAGAATCTTGAGGTTTCCAGTACTTTAGGAAATGTCAGGTCGATAACTTCCCTCAGTATAAACAATTTACTGCCCCACCACAATTTGTCAAACGTCGGAAATATTACTGGTTGCTTTAGTCGCCACAACAGGCTGACTGTGTATGAACTTTGGAAAAAGAAATCTGGATATTCTATAAGTCCAGTTATCATTTATTCCTAATAATTCTTTTGGGCCGGTACTTTGTCTCTTTCTGGGTGTAAAAACACGAGGCTAGACAAGTCACATGGAAAACCCGATAATTATAGATGTTTATCAAGTTAACACACTTGAATAGTGTCCACACATAGGACCTATGCAGTCAATATATAATTAAAGAAGCGAACTGTTTTGTTCGTCTTGTCTCCGCACGGGAGTCGTTTACCACAACATTATTGAAATCACGAATGAATCAAGTAGAGCTCAAAATATACTTCCTTTCAATAAATATTTCATCTAGCAATCACACACATTGCTAATTCCTCATGAAGTAGAATCACACAGCAGACATAGAATATAATTTTTTTTTTTTTTTAAACCAGCGGCACTTGGGCTTTCAGCCCTTCGGCCCAATGACATGTCATTGCGAGGCTGGGGAACCTGAGGACTTTCCTTCCAACCCGGTCAGGAGCTTCGCTCCTTCCCATCCACAGAGGGTTTATCACAGGAGCCGTTCAGGCTATTCAGTCAAATTTCCGGTCGTAAACATTCCTTCAAACGCTGACTCCCGGGTTTGAACCATGAACACCTGGTCGCCAGTACAACGCCGAAGCCATTACACCAGCGCGGCTCCCAGAATATAATTCAAGAAACTACACATCCCACTTAGCCATTCCAGCTGAATACACTGCTCTGTAAGTTATCTCCCCTTTCACGCAATCACTCACTGCCCGACATCACCCGACAGTTTCCCCCCATTCACGACTTACATTCTTCCCACGGACTTACCCTAGATCACACTCACAAACATACCCACACACACCCTCAACTCAGTTCACAATCTATTCCCGTGACACTCTAGTTGAACACCGCAGCGTTTCAAAATAACGAAACATTGAGGTGCACAAAAATATGTGTAACATTATTACCCCCCCCCCCCCCCCGTCAAGAGCAAACTACCGGTTTTCCAAGAAGGGTGGCCAACAATGTATCTTGGACTCCTCTCGTGACAATCTAAGTATGTCTTATATTGTTTCGTCACTGACTGAAGTCAAATATAATCATAATAAACACATGTCAATAATAATCTAAGTGTAGTAGTGGATGTAATGCAATATATAGAAAATATAATTACCAATACAGTTCACTAATTTACTGAAATGTTCTCTTGTAAGTAAATAGAAAAAATCCATGAATAATACTAAATGTTCTTGCAGTAATCACGAGTTTCACCATTAGCATAGTTCCGAAATAGTAAGGTTCATAAGTACGCACTCAGTGTAACTATCACTCTGTGTAATATGTTTATGTCACGTTACTGTCCTAATCATGTATAACACATCTGGATAATATGTCAGCCAAAACATTCCTGCTACCTGTTATAGGAAAAATCTTATAATCATAAGATTGTAGAAGGAGAGCATATCTGGCTACACGCTGATTTGGAAACTTGGCCGTTTGCAAATATGTCAATGCCTTGTGGCCAGTTTGCAGGACAAACTGTGCACCCAGTAAGTAGCGCTGAAGCTTGGTCATACACCATACCAAACCCAACAATTTCCTTTCAATGGCGGGGTACCTGGATTCTGTCGAACTCAGTTTTCGGCTAACATATAAAACTGGATGAATAGCTCCGTGAATGTCTTGCATCAGGCACCCGCTAATTCCTTCCGAAGATGCGTCAGTCCTGAGAATGAATGGTAAACGCATATTAGGCAATCTTAAAATGGTGCTTTAGAAAAACAAATTTTAATGTGGTGTAATGCTCTGTCGCAATGTTCATTCCATAGGATTTTACTAGGAGAGCCCCTTCTAGTTAAAGAAGATAGAACTGACGTGATGGACGAAAAATTTGGTAAAAACTTATGATAGAAATTCACCAAACCAAGAAGACTGCGAACTTGCTTCTTTGTTGTCGGTCTAGAGAGGTTTAGGATACGTGACACAGTAGTATCCTCAGGTTTCGGACAGCCGAGACCGACTCTGTGTCCTAAGAAGGTAATTTCTTGAAATCCTATCTGAATTTTGGAGGGTTTTGCTGTGAGATTATGTAAGCGTAGAGTTTGGAGCAATGACCTGAGACCAGCAATATGTTCCTCCCACGAATTGTGAAAGAGACATATATCATCAATGTAGGTGATGACATCAAATCTATTGGACAAAATCATCCTCATCATATGCACAAAAGTAGCTGGTGCATTCACCAGACCAAAGCACATGTAGTTCCACTGAAACAAACCTCTAGATGTGGAAAAAGCTGTGAAAGGTTTTGACTCTTCTTTGAGTGGAATTTGCCAATACCCTTTTGACAAATCTAATTTACTGAAATAAGTAGACTCAGAAAGTTGGGACAGTAAGTCTTCCAGCACCGACATGGGCTCAGCATCAGTGATTCTAATACTGTTAAGTCGCCGAAAGTCTATGCGAATTCGAACTGATTTATCCTTCTTCCTAATGACGACCATTGGAAAAGCGTAGGGTGAATTAGAAGGAGATATGATGTTAAGCTGGAGCATGTCGTCAAGTTCTTTTTCCACTTCATCACGAAAGTGCAATGGAATTGGATATGGTCGTAGTCTGATAGGGTTATCATCTCTAAGTTTAATAGAATGAGAAATGATATTTGTTCGTCCAGGAATGTCAGTAAGTACATCTGGAAAAGACTGTAAGAGACTTCAGACTTCGTCTTGACGATTACAAGAAAGTTCAGTGCATATGGACACATCTTTCCAGGACTCTGTAGGTTGAAGAGGAATTAGTGGTAAATATAAAGGAACATCATGGAAAGAAGTTTGTTCTTCGTTAATAACCGCGATAGAAGCAAGACAACCTGTAGGTTCCAGGACAGAATCAAAGACTAACTGTAAATTATCAGGTCTTGAGTGAAATTTTTGAAGCATATTTATGTGGAATGTTTTATTTTTCCCTTTTACCTCAATGACATAATCCACATCTGTTCTTTTAGAGATCACCCTGTACGTGCCCCTCCACGAGATTAAAAAACGATTTTCCCTTTGTGGTAATAGCACATAGACTTCATCTCCAGGTGCTAATGTTCGTAACTTCCTATGTTGGTTGTAAAATGAAGGTGCTTTTTCATTTGCCAACTCCGATGACTCCGTTGCGAACCGACATGCGTCGATTAGTCTCTCTCTAAGATCTACTACGTACTGATATGAAGATTTCACCTCTGGATCTTTCTCCAACCCCAGCAGTAATTGCTTGAAAATGGACATGGGTCCTCGAGGTTTTGCCCCATAAATCAATTCAAATGGTGAAAATCCTGTTTGCTCATTCGGCACGTCCCGATAAGCAAACAGTACTGCTGGCAGTAATCTATCCCAGTCCTGACGATGCTTTTCAGATACTTTTCCTAGCAGTTGCTTTAATATAGAATTTAGACGCTCTACCATGCAATTTGACATCGGGTGGTAAATTGAACTCAGAGATCTTTCAATCGAAAATAAGCTCATCACCTTAGACATTGCCCCAGATACAAATTGTGTACCTCTATCGGATAATATCTCTTCTGGAAAACCCAAGCGACAAAAAAATGAGAAAAAGGGCATCAGCTACGTCCTTAGTCGCAATATTCTTCAAAGGAATAGCTTCCGGCCACCTTGTGCACATGTCAATGCACATTAGGACATATTTGTGGCCTCGCGCCGATGCGACTGACAGAGGACCAATAATATAGACTGCCATTTTAGAAAAGGGGCGCACAGAAACATCTGTTGCCTGAATAGGTGCCATATGGTAAGCCCCCTTACGCGCCGCTCGTTGACATGTAACACACGAGCGACAAAATATTTTAATGTCCTTATTAATGCACGGCCAGTAAAATTGAGCTAAAATGCTATACTTTGTTCTCGCGATACCCATGTGACCTGCGCAATTTGCATCGTGGGCATGTCTCAAGACTAAAGGTCGATAAGGTGTGGGTACAATTATTAGTTTCTTTACTGTTGTGAAATCGTCGAAGTTCCGGATCAAGATATCATTTTTAATTTGGAACCAATATCTCGATGTTTTTGTACATTTAATATTTTCTGACGTTGACAAATGAAAAAAATTGTCAATGTGGTATCTTTTTTTTGTACAGCACTAAATGATTCTTTACTTATCATGGTAAGCTGCATTTCATCATTGTTCATCTCATTTTCGCTCTGTGTCTGGGCCTTTTGTTGTGCTCTAGTACTGACAGCATTTGTAGATATCATATGATAACATTCCAAGTCCGAGATGTCCTGATTTGAGCAGTCCTTTATGCCAGTAATGTTCCCCAAAACAACATCCAAAATTGGACGATCGAGCATACAAACCCTAACCTTTCCCGTGAAAAACGGTGTATCAATAAAAACATCCGCCATGAGATAGTACTCTACTGTACCCCCGAAGTTTACACACTTAACTTTAGTACCTGTGAAACAAGATGGATTAATCAATGACTTTCTAACACCTACAGTGGTACATCCGGTATCCCTCAAGACTGAAACAATTCTGTTATTGAGAAACCCTTTGTTAAAAGTCAAAGATCCTTAGCCATCATGTACTGCCAATGCAGGTAAAGGATGCCCGCATAACAATTTTGACGTTACATCTGATTTAAAAAGAGTTTCACATTCCGTGCAACATACTTCATTGAGCAAGTCTGCACTGCACGCATTAGCATGGTTGGTATTATTGTCTTCTTTGTTTTCCCTGTCAGGAGTATTATCTTCACAGACATTCGTATATGTGCGTTCTACACTCCGTGAACGACTGAAGTAGTCATTACCATGGAAGTTTCTACCCCTGTTTCTTCCATTTCGTGGATTGTTAACATCTTTGGGACATGTACATCCGGGACAATGTTGAGAATTAGGTGCATTAGTGTTTTGGTCTCTATAATAATTTATATTGCCTCCATTTTGGTATCGACGCCAAGAGTTATTGTTTCGATTATCATTATGTCGAGGTGATTCACTATCATAATAACAGTGGACATCACTCCGGTGTGGAGATTGGCGGCGAAAGGTTATAGCGCCCTCGAAATGATCTGGTATTTTGATCGAAGTTCCTATCCACGCTTCGAGTTCGAGACCTAATATTATTCGTTTGCATGAGACGAGCGGAGCACACAGATAGATCCTCCTTAACATTAGTGTTACCAACTGTTTTACCTGGATGTGCCGTCATAAATTGGCGCCCTAATAATTCCATCATTGTAAGAGAATCCGGCTTCCGTTCGTGTAAGTAGGCGAGTAATTCTGGACTTATAGATGATAAGACCTTATCCCTCAGCACTAGATCCATTAATACCTCGAAAGTGCGATCAATTTTTGCCAGTTCTACCCAACGATTGAAACACATCTTAATTGATGAGATGAATTCTCCGAAATCCTTGTTAGTTTCTGGTATCAATTTCTTCAGACGTTGGCGATAGCCTTCCTCATCCAAATGATATTTTCTTAACAAGAGTGTTCTGACTGCGTCATAATTCTTTCTATTTTCCTCGTCCAACGTGTATACCGCTGTTATCGAGTCCCCTGTCAAGTAGGATTCTAAACGATTTGCCCATGATGCTCTTGGAATATTAGATTCCATGCATAATGACTCAAAACGGTGTAGGAAGCATGACACGTCATCTACCCCTGGAGAAAATTTCGGTAGCCGGAACTTAAAATTAGCTGTGTGGTCCTTCTTCTCAGACCCAGAATTTCCAAGATTCCTTAAGTTATCTTGTTGCTGAAGTTTTAGTTTCTCAAGCTCGACAGCTGCCATTTTCTGTTCATGTTCCAATTCAGCTAATCTTGTTTCTCTTTCCTGTGTCTCTCGTCTCTCGTCTCTAGCAATATCGTCTAATCTTTTTTTTCTTGTTTTTCTTCTTTTTCTTCAGCGACACGCAATTGCGTGAAAGCAAACTCTTCCAAAACCTGTCCTTCCTTTCCTAGGGTTTGTCCTATCTTGATAAAATGTTCTAAGGTAGCCATGTCTTACCGTTAATGTTTACTCTTACTTACTCAATCGTCAATTAATACTGGTTCTTTGAACCCAAATTATAAACACTTATTTACAATACGTATGATGTACTAAAAATCGTAGTTCTTTAGAGCTTGAAGATTAGTAATAAACAAATAGAATACTGCTTTATATATACAACCGCAGGTATCATGAAATCATCATAAGGATTGGAGTAAGAACAGTACAAACAAAGACGATATATGACAATAGTGGAAGCAAAGAAATGTAGATAATGAAAGAAAACCAAATGCTATGAAAATAAAATAATCGCTACCTATACAGTGACAAGACAAAGACGCAAACAATATTAATATATATGTATCAACTAAATGATAGTAAGATGTGCGCAGCAGGTTACAAACAATAATGCTGAAGATTTAAATGTAAAAACAGTCAACACCCACGAACTACAATCAAGAACATGACATCACACCTAAGATAGAAATTGGATATAATAAATTCGAAGTGAGCGCTATAATACACAGCACTTTTCGCTCTGCCTCACTTAGAAAGAAGTATATGCTGGCCTTGCAGAAAATTTGATTTTTGGACCGTCCTAAGAGGTATTCCAAAATCCACATAAAGTCAAAAAAAAACATAAAACATAGTAACATATAACCTATATAGACATAAAGAAGGAGCTCTACCACGTAAAATATAGGAAGGACTTATGCCACAAAACATTAAACCACTTATCTTATTTATGTCCTCCTCCTGGACCGACGAATCAACGTGGAAATACACTATTGTGGCTCCTGTCTTTGACTGTCTCTGTTGTAGATCACACTCCTAGCTAAGGCACTATTGATTGAAGACTGTGGGCATTTTCCCTGCTGCTGAGTAGAACTTGAAATATGGAGAATTCACTTTTAATGCAGTTTTTCATACAGTTCTCGAAACACAATATCACTATGTTCTGTAATCTGACTTGATGTTTGGTATCCACGATGCGTTGATGTATTTGGTATACCAACCTAGTATACGCACGAAAAATGTTTCTTTCACTCTGTTGCAACCCTTTGTTGAAGTCGTTGTTTTGCCGGCGTTGTACAGTTAGTACCTTCCTGTGTGCCCTCTACAGCTGTAGCAGATATATTCGTCTTTGAAATTGATAGATATTGAGGCCATCAAAGTTAACACGGCAAAAAAAAAATTCCATCAACTAGATCGTTGGAATCCGTGTAGACATAAATGTTGATTGAAAGCTGTAATTAATTATAGTACTTCATTTCCACTGGCTAGGCATGTACAACAGAACTGTGGGAGTGTTGCTAAAATGAGCTGTAGTTGTTACTGTCTACTTCAAAATCTCCGGCTTGGCCTTCCAATTAACTGTGGCGTTCTCAATGGTATGTTCATTAAACTATCCAAGCATACGTCTAGTAGGTGTAACGCCAACAGTAAATCATCAAGTAACTGCTCCAATGACAGATACGATACAAACTTTATTGTTGATACATTACTCCAATATAATAGATGTTTATCAAGTTAACACACTTGAATAGTGTCCACACATAGGACCTATGCAGTCAATATATAATTAAAGAAGCAAACTGTTCTGTTCGTCTTGTCTCCGCACGGGAGTCGTTTACCACAACATTATTGAAATCACGAATGAATCAAGTAGAGCTCAAAATATACTTCCTTTCAATAAATATTTCATCTAGCAATCACACACATTGCTAATTCCTCATGAAGTAGAATCATACAGCAGACATAGAATATAATCCAAGAAACTATACATCCCACTTAGCCATTCCGGCTGAATACACTGCTCTGTAAGTTATCTCCCCTTTCACGCAATCACTCACTGCCCGACATCACCCGACAGTTTCCCCGCCATTCACGACCTACATTCTTCCCACGGTAAATTAATATTAGACAAACATAAAGGTATGTTTTCAGGCACTCGTAAGAAATAAAGAAGTAGAACACTTGGACAACAGAAAAACAACAGACGTGAGTGGCTTACCCAGGGTTCGAACCCCGTACCTTCCGTACGACAACTCCGCCTAGCTATCAAGCGAATCACACACACTGGAAGGTACGGGGTTCGAACCCTGGGTAAGCCACTCACGTCTGTTGTTTTTCTGTTGTCCAAGTGTTCTACTTCTTTATTTCTTACGAGTGCCTGAAAACATTCCTTTATGTTTGTCTAATATTAATTTACTGTTTACAGGCCTCGGGTTTCCCTTCCTTATGTGTTATTCTTCCCACGGACTTACCCTAGATCACACTCACAAACATACCCACACACACCCTCACCTCAGTTCACAATATTTTCCCGTGACACTCTAGTTGAACACCGCAGCGTTTCAAAATAACGAAACATTGAGGTGCACAAAAAGATGTGTAACACCAGTCCTTGAATATGGCATAGCAGCATGAGCAACAGCAGCTAAGTCAAACTTTTATAAAATTAGTATACTCCAAAATCAAGCAATGAGAATTATGACGGGAGGCATGAGGTCAATACCTATAAAAGTACTCGAAAAGATTACATGCCTCCAGCAAATGAAGGATAGAAGAGACAGCAGGGTTTAGCAACAGGCCGACAAATTCAAGACTAAGATACCATCCGATGTGCCATAGAATGAATGCTCTTAGAAGGCAAAGACTCAAACGAAGCAACTTTATAGATCAACCAAATCACAGATGAGAGCGGTTGGTTTCCATAAATGAAATATCCAATATTAAACCCATCTACACTGCACGCAAGCTTCCAGTTTGGAAACAACATTGTTTACCTGAAATTGAAAGAAAAACTAGCCAAACTGCAACAGATAGAAAATCCATAGCGACAAAATACATAGAGAAATATTACCCACGCAACACCTGGACCCATGCATACACAAATGGATCAGCAATAAATGCAACAGAAAATGGAGATAGATGTGTATTTCTGACCTTAAGCACTGGTGCAGAAAAAAAGGCTGGCAGTGGCAACAGGACAATTCTCAAGTAACTTCAGAGCAGAGGCAGATGCCTTGAAAACTGCAGCAGAGGTTATATTGACAGCAGAAAGCACAGAGAGACAAATTGCTTTCTTTACTGATGCACAGTAAGTAATTGCAACGTTAAAATGCCAAAAATAATACAGACCTGGATGACCTTAAAAAAGTAATCAACAAACTTTATCAACGATTCAAAAGTGTTATGATCCAATGGATCCCATCTCATTGTGGCATCACCGGCAATGAAGAAGCTGAAAGAATGGCAAAAGAAAGTTCACATCTACCTCAGCCTGATGCAAGCATAACTTTCGAGGCAGCAAAGAGTTTTATCAGAATCAGATACAGAAATAAATAGAATGTAGAACATCCAGGTCACTCACAGAATGATGCTTACTACCAGCTCAACAGAAGAGAACAAGTTGTAATTTTCAGACTCAGCACTGGCCACAACAGATTGAGATACCATTTATTCAACAAGCTAAAGATAGGAACTACCGATCAGTGTAACTGTGGCACTGATAAAATGACTGCTGATCATCTGCTACAAAGTTGCCACATATACAGAACAGAGAAAGCGTATATGGTCGACGCCAGTTCCTTTCGTGAAACAGCTTTGCTTGGATTCAAATAGCCTCAAACTGACTACTTCTTTCTTTGAGAACATTCAAGTGAGTGTACGAAGAAGAAGAAGAAGAGTACAATGTAGGAAATGCAAGGCTAGCAACGATGCTGCGCGAGTCAGCAGATGGCGTGGTTGAGTCAATTCAGCCCACACTGAAAATGGGAAGGAAGTGGAAAGTGGATGAAGCTGTTGATGCTGACCAAGAGTCGCTCAAGCTGATGGAGGTAATCGAATACAAGCAGATGAATATACGGGGATTTCGCCACGGAGACATCCGTTTGTGGTCCAAGGCATCAAACAGGGATCGCAGAGACATGGTAGTTCACGAGATACAAGGAGCTGAGAATGATAAGAGGTTGCGAAAAGCGGTGTAGCAGGTCCAACAAAGCCAATGGACTAGATGGGAAGGAGCCCTGCAAAGGCCCTTGACATTGAATGATATATGGCAAATGGCACCTCTTAGAGTCAGCATCATTATCACATCAATGCACTACCTCCTGCCATCGGCCACAAAACGTGTTAGATGGGGAAAGCCGGATGATGCTCAGTGCATCCTGTACCATGATAGGCAAGCACGTGAGCACGTGCTCTCAGCTTGCAATGAGTCATTATGGCAAGGGCGATATACATGGCGCCACAACAAAGTGCTAAATGAGCTGGCTGCTACAGTAGACCTGGAAAGGGTGAAGGAGAACAGCAAAGTCACGCCGAGCACCCCAAATACATACTTTCTGGGAGCAGGAAAGGTAGCACACCCCAAACCGAGTAAATCAGGTAGCAGTTTACCATCTCTTCTTGACTGTGCAAATCATGCATGAAGGCATATCTGGAGTCATCCTTCTTTGACCCCCAGCTATGCACAGTGCTACTATATATGGACGTGAAAGTGAACCTATATCTGTGTGGCTAATTACATCCTCGTTGACTCTTGAAATCATCCACACACTTATGGTGATTCTAGAAACTTGTTGAGAAACCTGCATTGTACACTAAGCTGGGAGAAGTCACTTGAGCCCTAGGCGCAATTCTTTGGCTTTGTCTTGGTTTACTGCATGCAGAATGATCTCACTGTAGGTCCAGTGATTGTTACGGGAAGCAGAGACGTGGTTCTGTGCAGGACGTGACAATTCCTTGGGAGAGCCCAGAACCAAGCTACAGTTTTTTCAGCTCTGCATAGTTGGAGAGCCCCCTTGGATGTCGGGGAATGCACAGTATGCCACACACTTCATACTCCTGGCTTTGGATCAGAAGTGACGATCCTTTAAATGCAAGCCAAGCTGCATAAACTGGAGCTCATAACTTTAAATCAACACGTTTCGCAATGGCAGAAAAACTACATTAAAAACCTAGATCTACAGAGTAGATAATACCAAGGAGTCTTCAATTCGGTATTGGCTGCTAAAGAGCGAGAGGCTCAGCAGCCCTAGCTAATTAACACCAACAACTACAACTGTGCAAATGATTGGGAATTGGCATTAGACCTACCTGGGTTAGGGACATATCCAGAGAGTATCAGAAAATCCCGAAGACGGCCGGATATAATGATGCATTTTTCATCATCGCATCAGGTTATATTGATTGAGCTGACTGTGACGATGACACTCAGCTGTCCCTGAATTGTTAGATGATATGGTAGAACCCTCGTATAACATCAGTACCCCTGAATATTGTTGTAATTTTTCGTCAACGTGGAACTCTACCACCTGGGTTCATTAGTATGCAGCCTTTCCAAGTGGATTTTCAACACGTTGGATAATTAATATGTAGACTGTTATATTCTGTGCATTCTGGAGATCGCATGGCCTTAAGGGGAGGTTAAACCACGAACACGGCTATCTCTAGAGCAATTGATAGCAGTTAGTTTCCTTCATCTGTGCATTCAGCAGAGTGCATCGTCTAAAGGGGAGGTTAAGCCACGCCTTTTGCTTTACCTCAGAGCGGTCTGAATCAACTACCGCCTTCACCTTTCTTTATTACCGCCTGAAAAGGGCGTTGCCTAAGTCCAAACGAGGGAAGCGGCACACGATCAGAGATAAAGGAGAGTCTCAGAGACGGACGAAGCAATTTCACATCTCTGTGTTACCCACAGAACCGCTCGCAAAATAGAGACGAACGGGAAAGACGAAGCGGCCAGAGAGTTGGGAAACCGAACGGGGACGGGCGGCGTAGAATCTCGAATTTTCCCTGAGTTCTTAAAAGGTGTGAAATTTTAACGTGTCCCCCCGATCTTTCATTACATTTCATATAAATAGAGACCATTGAAGAAGGCAAGTTATCATTCGTTTGCCAGAGATTTTAAACGGCCCGTCTGACATTCTGCCCTTCCTTTCTCTCGTCTTTTATACTAATTTCATTTATTTTTACATACATTTTACCCATCAATGTCAAGGAATTCAATGTTGTAAAGGTAAAATAATAGCATACTCACATTCATAGAATCTAATTATAAACATGAAATAAAATATGTTGAAAAGTACAAACTAAGTATTACCTTGAAACAAAATATGTTGAAAAGCACTAACATCATCATTACACCTACAATCGATATTATATCATTTGTTCTGACAAATAATCACATTAGGGGGGCAGATAATTAAAACTCATAAATTATTCGAAAAGTTTACGATTGTATGGATAGGGAATGAGGTTGTTATGTTTTAGATCATGTGGAAGATAGATCCAAAGATGAGCAGCAAAGTAAGCTGAGTTTTTCTTGAATAAGTCAAGCCTAGGCTTGGGCACTTATATTTTGTTAAGGCGTTGACTGCGTCTGTCATTGTATTTGAACATTGGCCACAGATATGCTGGAGCATTCTGTGACAGGATTTTGTGAACAAATTTTGCTTTGTTGAACAGAAAGCGCTTTCTTAGAGGCAGTATTTTGAGATCTTTATATATACTAGCCGCCATTAAAAACCCATCGAAATCATGAAATGTTTTCACTGTTGAAATGTTTATGCAAGTGAGCGATTTTCAAACCCCGATAGTGTGCACGTGAGGAAGTTCATGTATTCCCATTTTACTGTCGATGTGATGTTTACTTCAAATCTTGCGTGCTTCACGTGCAAAACAAGGTTTTTGATAAAGCACACGCATTAGTCAAGTTTCAGCGCGTAAAAAGCCATTATCTGTTTTCATCGAAAGAAAGTCTGTTAATGATTTTGTCATACCTCGACTGTCGTCACAAGAGCGATGGCAAGCTGTTGGTATGCTTAGCAGTGGAATGGCGACCAGAGAAGTTGCCAGACATTTCAATTGTGACCAGTCCACTATAGGGAGGCTGAACCAGCGATTTCGGGTGACAGGTACCACCAATGACCGTCCCAGGCTTGGTCAACCTCGTGTAACAACACTAGCTCAAGATCGCCAAATTCTATTGTTACATCTGCGTAATCGCTTCCAAACAGCAACTCAGACAGCAACTCATTCTGCAATAGCATGAGACGCCGATGTCACGCCTGTATTGATGCTGTAGGAGGTCATACACGGGATGGCTGTGACTGAATGACAGTGAGTGCGACTTTTGTTTTTACACCTAGGGTTGACAACTGCTTAGGAGCCGGTTCTGAATGGTCTCATGTTTAATAATACAGAAAATTTGGGTTAGTAAATGGATCAGAAATGTAAAATCAGTGGTTTCATGTATTTTAAAGTTAGTACAACGAGTTGTGGTTCATAAACTAATGCGATGCGTTTTTAATGGCGGCTAGTTATAGATCACAACACTGTGTTTGGTAGTGGTCAGAAACTAGACGAACTGCATGCTTTTGTAGTGAATGGAGTCTTTTTGTGTTGGACATAGAACAGCTATCCCAGATTGTGGAGCAATAGTCAAGGTTAAGGGAGCGGTGCTGGTGTAACGATTACCACACTTCGCTAGCGATCAGGTGTTCAAGGTTCAAGCCCTGGCACGGCATTTGTAGGAGTGTCATCGACCGGGATTTTGACTGAATAACATGAACGGCTCCTGAGATAAACCCTCTGTGGATGGGAAGGAGCATCGCTCGTGACTGGGTTGGACGGAAAGTCCATAGGCTCCCCAGCCGCACAATGGCATGAGAGCCCATGTGGCGCTGGTTAAAAAAAAAAAGGGAGGTTAAAAGCATCCATGTCCTTGTGTAGTAATTGTTTATTGTCACGAAGAGTTTTGACGGGTTTTTGCATGTGTGAATATTCTCATGCTCCAGCGGGAGTTTATTAGTCATTTGAGTTGTTGTGAGTTGGGAATGCTTGCCTTGCAATAATTTAGCTACAAGCAATGTTGTGAGCAGAGATCAAGACAAGCTGCTAGCTATGTTATGCGTGAATGAAGCTCAGTGGAGCGTGGAAGGTTTTGACGTGTTTGGTGAATACGAATGAAAGGGGTCAGTGAGAGAGAGATGTGTGTTGGGTTAGTAGTATGTTGGTTTAGTAGAGAGTTGACAGGAGACAGCGAAGAGCGTAGAGAAGAGAAGGGTGGATGTCTGTAGTACACTATTTGTGGTCGTAGTTATTCCGAGAAGCAGAGCATGTGCTGGATATTCGGGATGTGTGATGTCTCTAATATTTGTAATGGCCCTGCGTCCATTGTGATTTATTGCTAATACAATATATTGTTGGAGATTGATACTGGTTGCTGCAGCTGGTGGATTACTCCTTAGACAGTGAGCTAGACGAGCGGGTATAAGTGTTGTCTGACCTTCTACATACACCCTACTCGTCACATTTATGTGTCCATTAATTTTTATATGATGATCTTGAAAGACCTTTACACAACCTCAAAAAGGCGCTTCCTACATCATTCATCAGATAGCAGTATTTTTTCTTTGTCTCCATAGAAAGCACTCCCCCCCCCCCGAAATTTAAAAAAGGTCAATGATCCCGTTACACGCCCATTGAGGCATATTAGGAGTATGGTATTAGGCATTTTCTTGACCATCGGCACACTACAGGTGTTGTGGTCAGCATCACGCTGGCCTTCCCAGAGTTGCTCTGGTACAAAATTTATGAGGCTTGGTTTATCCCCGAGCAGTAACTACTACAGGATAAAAAAACAAGACATAAGTGTCTACATTCGGAGAAGAAATACCAAAATTCATTTTTTTTTCATTATGTAATATTACGTCAGGATGTACCTGTTATGAGCAAAGTTCATAACATGTATGTCGATATCAATTTAGTTCGACATAGAGTTTATTTGTTTACTGCCGTTGACCCTGGTTACAGGAAGTGACGTCATTACTTTTGTTAGCCGAAGTGGCAGACGCCAGATTTTGCTGTCTGCTGAGTAGAGCATCCCTTGTCTGGGATTTGCGGTGTGTCTTTCCAAGGTGTTGGACGTATGTGTTTTATGCTCCTGAATGTGTGAAGATGTATTGGTCATATTCCTATGTATTCCATCTCTGGATCATCCATACGCCTCCGTGCGATGATGCCAGTATTTATGTAAGAGGAATGATTTTTGACCTGTTGCACGTGAGTTGAAGTATAATAAAATTATATGGAAATGTCCTCGACGTTGTTCCAGTTACAAGACTGTACGGCGACGTTAGGGACTGTCTAGTTCATGCCATAACATTATGTGCATATCATTCAAGATTTGTTTGGAGCTACGATATGTATATTAAATATTTATGTGAATGATCCAACCTGGCCTTGGAGTATCATTCATTTTGAAGAATACGGTTTTGGGCGGGTACTGTATGGTCATATCCCTATCGGCACTTGATCTTTATCAGTGTCAGATTTATTGTGTAATAATCACATTATATATATATATATATATATATATATATATATATATATATATATATATATATATATATATATATATATATATATATATATATATATATATATATATATATATATATATATATATATATATATATATATATATATATATATATATATATATATATATATATATATATATATATATATATATATATATATATATATATATATATATATCTGACGGACCACGAGCCTAAGATAACCCAACTACCGTATCAGTAACACTTTACATAAGTAGGTCATGTCAAGTTTGTATATAAACATGGTTATTTTCAAGATTATGATCGTTTCTACCATTGTTTTTGTGACAGTCTACAGCAGCCAGTGATCTTATTATTTATTTTCTCAATTTGCATCAGAAAATGATGTCGCTTAAGGCTGAAGGTGTAATGTTCTGTGGCTTCCTGACATTTGTTATTCACAGTCAAGGTATGTCAGTCAAATGTACTCACAGTGAACGTGTTTCTGTAATCTTTACCTCCACACAAAATGCGTCAGTCATGTTAAACCTATATTTGCGGATTTAAACTTCTAATTGCTGTTTTGATCTCTTATCATCATAATCCTCAACCTCATCATTATCATAATTATCATTTTCTGTTGCGCAACTTACAGAACATACAGCCACCACTACAGCTGACCCGCGTAAAGGAAGCCTGCACAAAGCGGTTATATGATGTCGCAGCTGTGGTTTCTGTGCAAGTTTATTTTACAGCCACATGTACAACATGATATCATTCGCCTGGTACGACATGCCTGATAGCGCAGTAATCCTACTTCTGTTTGTATCTTCGGAGAGCCCATGAAACTTGACGCTACCGATCTCATTTAACTAGGTCAATTTAATTAATATATTGAGTGATCTGTCTCAGGCCCCTCTCTTTGTTCTAATATAACAATAACTCAATCATAATCTGGTTTATTAGTTTCAAAATTATCTCATCATTTTCATTTAACCATATCTATTTGCCGCGTGAAGCTGACACTCAGTAGCACGCATCAAGCAGCTCCTCTCCTTGAGAGGACACAACGTACGAACATGTTCTCTAGTGTTGTCGTTTTTCTATCATGAATCTACATCTGTAAGCCAAATTGTTACTCACGCAATTGATGAACTCACCTCCTGCACTGACGCAGTGAGTAGCTAAACTTGTTGGTTTGAACTTGATATCTTAGCCAATTACTTGTGACTAAGTGATCTTGTTAGGTAGACTGATAAACGTGTGAATATGTCATCTTGATTAATAAAATACGCATTTGAACGTGTGTAGTGGTTTTTGATGTTATTGTATGGTTGTTATGTTACCTAGTGTACTGGATGAGGTCAGCTGTGAAGGCTCCTGAGATAAAAGTTTATGTGAATTACAGGAGGCCCTTCTGATACCACTTACGACCTCAGACAGACCTATTCTACTATAATGAGTGTTAGCTACGTTAAAAGTCTAGGGTACTGAAATGTAATGTGTAGGTAATAAATACACAGACACACACATGTAATTAATAAGTCTAATAATAATAATAAACTCTATAATACACTGAACTAACACTGGCTGTTAAAGTTTAAGTTTAAAAAATTTTTTAATTTATTAGTCCTGAACAAATTGTTTCTTTTGATCAGAACATATGAAATGATAGGTATTTATCAATGAAATGCATATATATATATTGCATAATCAAATACAACTTTTGTACATAGGTATATTATTACAATGGTTAATATTAAACATATTTATAATGTCTTGGGAAAACTAGCACTGGATGGTTAGTTGGGGTGGCGTCATCATGCCCAATCTATGGTTACAAAGTTCAGTGTCCTTGACATATGGACTGATATTAATGTTTTTATAACCAGATTTATTTCTTTATTGATGGGGAAAATAGTTCATGAATCTCCAGCAGGCCAGGTTGCACTTTACTGGCCTGTAACGATGTAGTACAAAATTCTTGTGGCCCACTCCTCTCAGTAGCTGGAGTAAAATGTTAGGCTGCACAGACACCCGCTCTTGTACTTCTACAAGAGCATCTGGCACAATCGTAGTGCCAGATCAGAAACTCTGAAACAAAATTTATGCCATGTGTCAGTACTCTATTTACTGAGCCACTCTTACACACAACACCACAAACAACATTACACAGATTGAGTCAGATCTCTCTGACCAACGTAACACATCTCACCCAGTTGTTATCAATTAGTACCAGTTTCCCAAGACTGCATTGCATCCGAAATATGTTCAATAGTTTCCTCTTCTATTCAATAAGGTGGGTAATATGTTCCCACTGATGTCAATAATAGATCCGCCTTCCATAGTCTTAGATAGGTTTTCATATATTATTAGTTTGTCTCTAGGCCCTGGACTGCTGCTGGGGACCTAGAGCAAGCACTCAATTGTCGTAATCATTTTTCATGATATGGCAGTATCAATCACTCAAAATATTAAAATAAACAAGATAAATGCTTTTTTCCTTACCACAATTCAGAATTGAGAACACAGTTACTTAGTACTAGCAAAACTCAGCTGAGCTGCTGGCTAGATTAGGGCGTCCCACTGATTTTTATTTATTAATTCCGGGAAATCACTTCTAGCAGTCAATAACTGTGTTAATGGACAGTCTACTATCAAATGGCAGAAGTGTGCGTCTCTCATTCAATAATATAAATACTTCTGACCAATCAACGAACTTCCCCTCTAACTTTTTCAAATATTCAAACCAAAAGTCAAATTTCAGTTAAATCTCAGTCAAGTGTGTATTATTTTCTGTTGGTCCGTCTGTCTCTATTTGGCTTTTCACAAAAATACACTTGTTTTTTTGGACTAACTACATGCAAAAGCTACACAAACCTGCCTCCCTAAGTTATTTTTAGCTTCTATCCTCCGACTTTGCCCCCTAGTTCATTTGCAGTTTGATTTTATGCGTTCTAAGTCTCAAGGACGCCAAAATGTAACTTTAGTGAAGTATGCACAAAAACTGTTCGCTAGTCTGATTGGAACAATACGGTCTTTCGTCAATATCTTCCGTTTTATCTGTCCGTCTGTATAATTAAAAGTATATTATTTCTCTGCTCAAGATGGGCTATCAAACTAGTTAGGTTTTATTTTCATAACTTTATTATTAAAGAAAACCCGACTTTTCTCTTGGTTAGTTTTTGAAATTTGTTTTTTTTTTTAAACCTTCGTCCACGCGTTTGCCGCTGTATTAAAAAAAATAAAACAACCAATTACCGTAAAAACGTCCAAGATATGACTGTTTCTAATAAGAGCCAAGGTCGTTTTTCTACCAATTCCTTACATTGTGTCAACTAGTGGCGTGATTTTTTTCTTTAAACTACAAATTGCGTCTTTTTAGCATTTAGATTTAAACACGTGTTCCGACTGTCATATTTTTCCTTTTTCTTTTATCTCCGTTTCCCCCCGTCTAAAAGGGTAAACCGTTTTGTCTGCATGTCTAACTAGTTAGTTTCAATGGCGGTAGAAAGCGCTGGCGTAGGTGAGAATGTATCCTCGTATCTTACGTATAATTTTATCCCTACATGTTATCTTACCCGTTATCTTTATAATTGGAGGTATTTTAACGTTGTATCACTGTATTTTTCACCACACATCTCCCCACCTGAGAACATGCACTAATGCAAGTTCCAAAACCAGTGATACACAGAGATAAAATTACTCCCCACGCCTGCCAACTACTCTAAGTTTGATCACAGGGGTGCCTACTGAGGAAATCTGCACCGACATTCTGTGACCCCGGGATATATTCAATAATAAACTGATAAGGTTGCAACAATAAAGACCATCTTAACAATCTTGCATTTTCATGCTTGGCCTGAGATAAGAACACTAAGGGCTGGTGATCCGTCTGGACCACAAAAGTCCTACCATGCAGATAGATTTGGAACTTTTTTATTGCCCAGATTAACGCTAAACATTCTTTTTCGCTTGTGGAATATCCCTGCTCCGCTTTATTCAACTTGCGGCTTGCATAAGCGACTGAGTTCAGTTCCCCATTGGGTGAAGAGGACCTTTGCAACAGAGCCGCCCCCAGGCCTACATTACTTGCATATGTTCTCACCACAAAGTCCTGAGTCAAATCAGGCAATTTGAGAATAGGCTTGCTAGTGAGTTTTTCCTTTAACTCTTGAAATGCCAATTCACATTGCGCAGACCAAACAATTTTATCTGGATTTAATTTGCGAGTCAGATCAGTCAGAGGAGCACATATAGTGTTAAAATTTTTGATATATTGTTGTTAAAACCCACATAACGACACGAATGATCGCACGTCTTTTTTTTGTTTGTGGTCTATGTGCTCTCTGCAGTTTTTCCAAGTTCTTGGGGTCAGGGGTCATGTTACCCTGATATACAGTATGTCCCAAGAATTCCAACTCTTTGCATCCAATACAACTTTTTGTTGGTCTAGCAGTTAAGTTTGCTTCCCTAAGCCTATCAAATAACATATTCAGAGAGTTAATGTGTTCTTCAAATGTTTCCGTGGCGACAAGAATATCATCCATGAAATTCGTGATACATGGATTATTCAAGGGATCCAACAATTTGCGCATCATCTTAGAAAATACACTCGGAGCATTTTTCAGTCCGAATGGTAGCATGTTGAATTCATAATGTCCTTCCGAGGTGCTAAAAGCTAAATAAGGTCTAACTTCAGGCTTCACTGGAATCTGGTAATAGCCTTTGCTAAGATCCACCTTTGAAAAGTATTTTGCCTTGTTCAATCTGGCAAATAACTGTTTTGTGTCTGCTAATGGATCCACTTGTCCTTCTGTGACAGCATTCAGTTTCCTGTAATCTATGCACAGTCTATGTTCCCCAGACGGTTTCCTCAACAAAACTACACTGGAGCTAAAAGAAGATTCACTGTGTTAAATAATCCCTTCTTTCAACAAATAATCTATTTCCTCTTTCAATGCCTTCTCCTTCGCGAACGGAACAGAATAGGCTCTCATACAGATTGGGTTTGAGTCTACCAGCTTCATGTCATACTGTAGCAAATTTGTATGTCCTGGTTTATCTGTTAATACATCTGTATGTTCCTCCAGAACCTTTTGAACTCTCTCCCTCTGATTTTTAGTCAGATGCTTACTGACATTTACCTGTGCGGCTGTCTCAGGGATGTAATGGGTATTCATGTGAGGTGAGTGGTTCCTTTTTCATTTTAGTTGCGATAGCCAAGGTCAGTAAGGGGGTGCTTTCCTGGAGTGGTCTGTCCAGATACTTCTTTAAAAGGTTTACATGATATACCTTCTCCTTCCCATATTTGTCAATTTTATAGTTTGTTCTAGACACCTTCTCTAGAACCGTATATGGACATTGCCATCCAATTTGCAACTTATTCTGGCTGCCGGGTAGTAGAAGAAGCACCTTCTCTCCCACAGCTAATTCTCTGTCCTTTGCCTTCCTATTAAAATACGCTGCATGTTTCTTCCTGGCTTGTCTCAAATTATTATTTGCCAGTTTCCATCCAGCTTTCAGACGAGTGGTCAGCTCGTTTACATATTGATATGATGAGGTAACAGTCTCTTCTGCTTTCTCATCTGTCCAGGTCCTTAATAAAGCTACATCTGGACTTTAATTTTCCATACTTATTTTTCATGGCACCCGTCGGGTTCTTTTCCATTAGAAGCCTTATAGTGAGGACTTTTCTTCCTAGAATCATCACTCACAAATCGACTGCTACCAATTTTATTCTTGGGTTTGTCGCCCCACTTTAGATTACTTGTGAGAGATCTTCGCTCTCGTTTAGTTTCCTCCAGTTTATATAATGCTGACCGAGGAATTGTCAGCTTATTCTGGGGTAAAATTACTCTTTGTACTCGTCGCATAGTGGCCATGTTAATCCATTTAAGTGAAGACTGGGTGTGAAAAGGGGGCTCCCATTCCACTTTGTCTACTTTATGATAAGTATTTTTCCTTCCAGGCCTAAGTTTGCCCCGTGGCGTTTTTAGGTCCTGCACATTTTCTCCCTTTGTGGGTGTTCCCTCATGAAATATGCCACATGCTTCTACAAAGTTTTCAATATCGACATTTACGTCGGGCCAATAGTATTTTCGAGCAACCTTTTGGCAGATGATACCTACCTTCTCATGGTCACCATCTTTTCCAACATGTAAGCTCCTTATTAAATTTGCCCTATATACCTTGGGATAAACCAACTGTCCGTGACCAGTGGATCTAGTTCCTGTCTTCCTGTACAGCAATTTGTCCTTCATAATGTACTCTCCCTTGCTTGGAGGTGTGTGGCATTTGGGCAATTTTTTGAAACATGGCTTGAGTGTCCTATCCTCAGCTTGCGCCTTCCTCATCTCTTCTGGATGAGCATTTATAGGTTCACCTTCTTCCTCCTTTTTCTGTGACCTGGTCTGTACTGTCGCCATGATCACAGGTCTCTCGGGATTCCCCAAGAAGACGTATCTACACCCCAATATCAGAGGGTAGATTGGTTCATCTATCGCTGCTGCTCTGATTACTCCTTCCACATAGCGAGTTTTCACCGTTATCCTAGCGATGGGAAGTGTCATGAGTGGTATGTTCTTAGTCGCCCCTTGTATTTCCACTGTTTCTGTGGTATACTGACTTGGGTTCACTAGGCTAGACTTCACAACTGAATCATAATCCAAACCTGTATCATATAGTCACCTTATGGTGACCCCATTACAAATAACATCCTCACAAACTGGGGGGGGGGGGTGATAAGGTTCCTGCTGTCCATTAGGATTAACCTTTAATCTTTGAGTCCCCGATTTCATTGCAGCAATGTTTGAAGGTTTTCTTTTACAAAATTCGGTGTTATGGTTGTCTTTCTTACACCATTTGCACCATCTCTTTCCTTAGTTAAACGGTTTTCTTTCGTTATATTTTTGGTCATTGGACTGTGAGTTTCTATCACGATAATCATTTCGTGGCCTATCAAAGTTTGTCCTGCCTTTATTACCTTGTTCTCTGGTATCAAATTTACTAAATTGCTGTGGAGCTTTAAAATTTTCTATGTGCTTCTTTTTAGTGCCACTTACCTCTGCCTTGGCTGCCTGATACCTCTCAGCGACATTTAAAACCTCCCCCAAACTCTCTGCACCTTGTTCCATGAGAAATTTTCTCAGGTCTGGGGCCATGGACTCTCTTAATTGCTCTATCATTATCATCTCTTTAAGATCTTGGGTCTTCCCCAGAGCAGTCCATTTCTCCAAATAGGTTTCCAGTCTGGCAGAGAATTTGTGGTATGTCTCCCCAGACAACAGTTTGGCATTTCTAAACTTCTTACGATAAAATTCACCATTCTTTTTATATCTCAAAAACAAAGCCTACTTTAGCATGTCATAATTGTCTTGGTCGTCTCTGTGCATCTTAGCAAAAACTTCATAAGAAGTACCTCTCAGCCCCTGGGATAACTTTAGACTCCACCTCTCTCTCTCTAACCCATACGTAGTAGCTAATAGTTCGAATCCACTGAGGTACCCCTCGATGTCATCGTCTTTCTCAACAAAATGGTCTAAATGAAACCCCATAGCTGAGGTTGAGGCTCCCTGACTAGGCGTAGCATCTGAGGGAAAGGGGCTGGCACCATTTTCACGAGCATGGCCTTGTACTTCCAGCTCCCTTAGTCGTAATTCGTGCTCCCTTTGTAATCTTCTATTTTCTGCTTCCCTTTCGGCAGTCAATCTCTTTTCCTCTGCCTCCCTTTCGGCCTTTTTTTCTTCTAATTGGAGCCTTTTAATCTCCCTATCTGCCTCCAATGCCTTAGCCTCTTTGTCAGCCTCAATTTGTAACCTCTTCTCTTCAGCTAACCTCCTATCTTCCCTTTCAATATACTTGTCACATTCTGAAGTTACATATTGAATTAAAACTTGACCCTCCATATTCATCTCCTTCGCCGTCAGCACAGCAGCCGATCTAAATTTTGCTAGATCTGCTATACTCTAATACACAATTTAGCAATGACTAAGGTAAATTCCAAGTATATAATTACCAAGGTAAACAACAAAGTGTAATTATCAAGGTAATATATTAATTAATTAATTAATCACCACTGGCTGTGAAGATTCATCAACTTTTATTTTCCACTTTTATTTAAAGGACACTTTTAAATTTATTCCCTTATGCCCCCACTAGTTTAATTCCCAGACCAGGAGACCCTAATATCTTTGATGAACTTAATCCCGGACGAGCCCCCAATATTTTTAGTGGTTTTTGATGTTATTGTATGGTTGTTATGTTACCTAGTGTACTGGATGAGGTCAGCTGTGAAGGCTCCTGAGATAAAAGTTTATGTGAATTACAGGAGGCCCTTCTGCTACCACTTACGACCTCAAACAGACCTATTCTACTATAATGAGTGTTAGCTACGTTAAAAGTCTAGGGTACTGAAATGTAATGTGTAGGTAATAAATACACAGACACACACATGCAATTAATAAGTCTAATAATAATGATAAACTCTATAATACACTGAACTAACACTGGCTGTTAAAGTTTAAGTTTAAATTTTTTTAATTTATTAGTCCTGAACCAATTGTTTCTTTTGATCAGAACATATGAAATGATAGGTATTTATCAATGAAATGCATATATATATATTGCATAATCAAATATAACTTTTGTACATAGGTATATTATTATTATAATGGTTAATATTAATAATATTTATAATGTCTTGGGAAAACTAGCACTGGGTGGTTAGTTGGGGTGGCGTCATCATGCCCAATCTATGGTTACAAAGTTCAGTGTCCTTGACATATGGACTGATATTAATGTTTTTATAACCAGATTTATTTCTTTATTGATGGGGAAAATAGTTCATGAATCTCCAGCAGGCCAGGTTGAACTTTACTGGCCTGTAACGATGTAGTGCAACATTATTGTGGCCCACTCCTCTCAGTATCTGGAGTAAAATGTTAGGCTGCACAGACACCCGCTCTTGTACTTCTACAAGAGCATCTGGCACAATCGTAGTGCCAGATCAGAAACTCTGAAACAAAATTTGTGCCATGTGTCAGTACTCTATTTACTGAGCCACTCTTACACACAACACCACAAACAACATTACACAGATTGAGTCAGATCTCTCTGACCAACGTAACACATCTCACCCAGTTGTTATCAATTAGTACCAGTTTCCCAAGACTGCATTGCATCCGAAATATGTTCAATAGTTTCCTCTTCTATTCAATAAGGTGGGTAATATGTTCCCACTGATGTCAATAATAGATCCGCCTTCCATAGTCTTAGATAGGTTTTCATATATTATTAGTTTGTCTCTAGGCCCTGGACTGCTGCTGGGGACCTAGAGCAAGCACTCACTTGTCGTAATCATTTTTCATGATAAGGCAGTATCAATCACTCAAAATATTAAAATAAACAAGATAAATTCTTTTTTCCTTACCACAATTCAGAATTGAGAACACAGTTACTTAGTACTAGCAAAACTCAGCTGAGCTGCTGGCTAGATTAGGGCGTCCCACTGATTTTAATTTATTAATTCCGGGAAATCACCTCTAGCAGTCAATAACTGTGTTAATGGACAGTCTACTATCAAATGGCAGAAGTGTGCGTCTCTCATTCAATAATATAAATACTTCTGTCCAATCAACGAACTTCCCCTCTAACTTTTTCTAATATTCAAACCAAAAGTCAAATTTCAGTCAAATCTCAGTCAAGTGTGTATTATTTTCTGTTGGTCCGTCTGTCTCTACTTGGCTTTTCACAAAAATACACTTGTTTTTTTTGGACTAACTACATGCAAAAGCTACACAAACCTGCCTCCCTAAGTTATTTTTAGCTTCTATCCTCCGACTTTGCCCCCTAGTTCATTTGCAGTTTGATTTTATGCGTTCTAAGTCTCAAGGACGCCAAAATGTAACTTTAGTGAAGTATGCACAAAAACTGTTCGCTAGTCTGATTGGAACAATACGGTCTTTCGTCAATATCTTCCGTTTTATCTGTCCGTCTGTATAATTAAAAGTATATTATTTCTCTGCTCAAGATGGGCTATCAAACTAGCTAGGTTTTATTTTCATAACTTTATTATTAAAGAAAACCCTACTTTTCTCTTGGTTAGTTTTTGAAATTTGTTTTTTTTTAAATCTTAGTCCACGCGTTTGCCGCTGTATTCAAATAAAACAACCAATTACCGTAAAAACGTCCAAGATATGACTGTTTCTAATAAGAGCCAAGGTCGTTTTTCTACCAATTCATTACATTGTGTCAACTAGTGGCGTGACTTTTTTCTTTAAACTACAAATTGTGTCTTTTTAGCATTTAGATTTAAACACGTGTTCCGACCGTCATATTTTTCCTTTTTCTTTTATCTCCGTTTCCCCCCGTCTAAAAGGGTAAACCGTTTTGTCTGCATGTCTAACTAGTTAGTTTCAATGGCGGTAGAAAGCGCTGGCGTAGGCGAGAATGTATCATCGTATCTTACGTATAATTTTATCTCTACATGTTATCTTACCCGTTATCTTTATAATTGGAGGTATTTTAACGTTGTATCACTGTATTTTTCACCACAACGTGCTTGTGTGTGCTTTAACTTGCCTCAGGCGGTACGTTTTCGAGTGAGTTGAACTTGATATATGTAAATGCGTATCAACGTGTGAAGCATCTGATAATAACTGAATAAAATGCAACCAACGTTTACAAACGCGGGGGAAGAAATCTTCCTTGTAACAGGACGTGTAGGATTTCCTATCTCGTAAATTCCTGTTAGCTTCTGTAGCGAAAGGTTTTTCTAGTATGATAATAGTGGTAGAGAAGAAATAGAATCTCTCTCCAGAAAGGATGAAGTTCCAGTGCCCGAGAAGTACACTGGTATCACAAGTGAGTTACAACTGTGAATACTCTGAGTTGGACAATAGATTTAGGCTTCAGAAGTATAAGTTTCTACTTTTGCTATAGTAACCCTATGTGATAATATAATTAAATTAGAAAAAGTAACTCAAATTTAAACAGTAAAAAAATGTACCAAGTCAAATGAGTACAATTTCAATATTTATTATGTACATCTATATATTCTTGTAATGAGAAATGGGGGTTGGAAGATGGTAAAATGTATGATTATTTATAGTTACAATTTAAAATAAATAATAGAAAAGTCTTGGATTTATCTTCCACTGAAATTACACAAAAGTTTGTCACAATATCTCTTTGATATCTCTGGCTATCTAGTTCTCATCATAGACAATCGTTTTAGAAACTGCTCACAGTGTTTGTTGGATGGATACACATAAAACTCCTCCGTTATTAGCCACGTATGGTCGAGGTTCCTGAGACACACTTGAATAAATAGACTGTCCTTCAGCCCACCCTATAACTACGGGAGACTAAGGTGTTGAAGATTGGTTGACCTCTAGGCTTCAGTTAGCAGGATCAACGGTCGTCAATTTTATAGTTTCTCGATCAGGAATGATCATAAAAATTGATCATAAAAACCTGGAACAAAAGGTAATAGGTAGTCATGTTGTTCCAACAATCTCCCCACCAACTGCTATTTATGATGCAACCATGTCTTCAGGGTTTGTATATAAATGAATGAATCATGGTAGTATGTTACAGAGATAGCATGATAAGATAATGTCTACTGTGCAGAATTAACAAAATACATGAATAAATCACATGTTATGATAATGGGTACGATATAACTTTTGCCTTCCACCTATGGATTGCCAAGTCACTTATGTAATTGCTGGTATGTCGTAAGCTTCCAGGCAAGAACTAGCCACGCTATATTTGGCTAACCAATTAATGGTTATGCTTCCTGACAATGCCGGTGAAGGTTATCTGTGGTTAGCGTTATTCCCTTGTATTATATCTGATACAATAAAATCGTAAATAAAATCTGAAATAAAATTATATTAGTCATACATATATCTTTAATAAACTTACATACCCTCTTAGGATTTATAAGCTCACGGTGAGACTATATTGGTTGAAGTTAATCTGCCCTGCATGCAGCGTGAAAAAATAACTTTTCTTGCAGATACTGTCTTCCAGTTTCTCACTCTGGCTTCTGGATTTGGTGTGTGTGATTTTCAACGCGCCCCTCTGTCCTTATATTTGGGTCTTTCGCCCGTCCGAGAAAGCACCTCCTAAAGTCCCAACAGATTTTCGTTTCATCTCCTGGTTTGAGGCGATTTGAGGCAATCTGTGCTTTTCCTGTACTTGTTTTCTCTTCTGTTCACTTACACACTTATATCCTTCCTTCCTTTCTAGGTATCCTTTCATTTTCCCCATATGAGGCTTTCATTCTATCCTAGTTTTATTGCCATCCTGTTAGGCATGTATGCATAATAAATCTTTATAGATTATTAGCTAACTTTTAGCAGATGTGATGAAGGTGAAAATATTAAATATTTTTAAAACCATTTATATTTGAATAATATCCTTTTGGGTATAATTCATAGTCTATCTCCATTAGTGAATTATTTTTATTTAATTGTATTCCAACCAGGAGTTATTTTGTAGTTTTAAATTTAATGTCCAGTAAATGCAAACTTTTAAAGTCGGCCATTCATTCCTATATTCGCTATTTCCTACTTTCAGCAATACCGTCTGGCTTAACCGTAATTCACATTTCCGCCGTCTTCAAACTTCAAAGCAAGATCCGCCGAGTGTTATTACTGCGTTGTGTGTGTGTATTACTGTCGCGCTACACATTTTTCCCACAACAAAGCAACAGGTACCAAATCTCGTTACAGCTTCTCTCCGGTTAGACGCCAAATATGAAATGTGTAGACTCAGATTTCCGCAGGACTGAAGACACACAAAAGTAACTTACTATGTTTTACATCTAATATCAATGGTTGGCTTTCTTTTATCCTCACTACTGATCACTCTGGTTTTAATTCTCTGGTAATGATGTTTAATATGAAGCGCATATGATAAGCGTTAACTATATTGCGTATGAAAGTGTGTGCTCATGTCGGTCGGAAATGATGATCTAGCAATCTAGATGAAGGTGACATATGTAACCATGACTTACTTCATATGATTCTAGAGACACAACTTTTGATTTGAATAATCCATTTACGAAAAGATGTAATGATAAAAACCAGTGTTTCGCACATTTGGCTGTGAGGCTATGTGCAAAAGTAGATCTTAAATAATTAACAAAATCATTAAGAACACTTTAAATTTAAACTTTACAGATTAGGATCAAATATCCACATAGGAATGAACAGGCTATGTTTTGGGAAAAAAGTTCTAGCTCCACGTATGTTGGAGACTCCGTTCTGACGTTCTGTAGAAAACCTCGTTATATTCCAGGTTGCCCATATATTAGAAGTAGTGGCCTGTGTTGCATAACTCCGCCCTCTAATCCAATAGCAAGGCGTTCCTCTTGTCCATAGATACTGGCATACTCTAGTAACCTTTCAGTGCGTGTCACTGGCTAGACGTGGGTGGACTCTCACTAACATCTCTTGATTCCGTGCTGCGTGTTCGTTTGCCAGATAAACCGTTGTTTAGGATTGGCCGCACAACTCAAAAATCACCCGCAACCTCTGTTACAAAGCCTTCTGTCTCATCGACGTGAGATGGTTTTTTTAATTTCCTTGTTCCTCGACTATCTCCTTACGCGACATCTAAGAGGCTTAAACCGCTATAATCGTCTACCATCTGGCAACACACATTCCTGTGCATTTCACCCGTTCTTTGTGGCTACATGATATTGTGTCCCAGAGTGGTCACAGTGGTGTATTTTAGACAGCGGATAAGACATTAAACAATTTCTTTCTCTGACCACGCCGGCGTTTTCCAAAGTAAAAAATTCTTGTCTAACTTGGCCAGGTGGGATTCCCAAGCTAACGCAAAGTGGGGAAATAAATCAAAGACGGGTTAATGTATACTGATATACGAGCCGTGATTAAGAAAGATTACTTTAACAATGATGAAAGAGCAAAACGAGAGAGAGAAATAAAATAAGAAAGACGGTGGAAAAGATACAGGTCGACAAGGATAAGGTGCCTTATTACATTTACAGTAAAGTTTATGGTATAATAATTTAATTTTGTTTTTAAATTTGTATCGCACGGACTATGACGTATCGACCACAGAACATTAGGAGTATTAACAGTAAGAAGAGGAGCTGGTGTAGGAGATACGGAAAGTAAAATTAGAAGTCCTGGTTGTGATGGAAACGAAGCAAAAGCGACAATAAGTTATAAATCCTGATCACGACATGCTGCTACACAGTGTAGTAATAACGACGACAAGAGCTAAAATGTGCGTTTGGTGTATTGTGGATAGAAACCAAAAAGATAGCAGTCAAAAACTGAACTTTGTCTCGGAGCGCATTATGGTGCCTAACCTAAAAGAAGGAGAAACAATAGTCTACATTGTCGTTGTGTATGGGCCAAATGGAGATGAGAAAGCAACATGTCAAGGAGGAATTATTTTATCTACTTCAAAAAACCGTGGAGGACTGCCTAGATGAAATTATCCTTCTCTGAGATTTCAATGTCAGAGTTAGAAATGACCATAGCAGATGGGGTGCAGTTATCGGAAAGTATAGAGATGATGCACTAAGTGACAATGGAAAGCGACCATTAGATTCTCCACTCAGTAAAAAGATGGCAATTCGAACACTACGTTCCCTACAATCGCATAGATGCATACACCAGACACGAATCCCCTAAGAATGAGAAATAAGTGGCCGATTATGTCATTGTTAGGAAGAGCTCACTCGAGTATGTATGAGATGCCAGAGTTTGGAGAGGGCCAGATATTGGAAGTGATAATTACTCACTGACAAATAAAAAAACAACTGAAAGAGTTGATTGGCCAAGGTATTGCCCACGATCACGCAAGAACTTAAGTAATGAAGCAGGAGAGATGATAATTAAGACTTACAAGCTACGAGAACCAGAGGTGTGGGCAAGGTATCAGAAGCTTGTCTACAGCAGTGAAGATGGCATCACGATCGAAGAACTAAATGCCGCACTGGATAAATTCAAGAATGTCAAAGCAGGAGGACGTATCGGGATAAAAACAGTAATGGCTAAGTACATGGGAGCAGCAGGCGAACAATTACTCCTGAGGGTCCTACAGGCAGCCTGGTGCTAAAAGAACATAGTCTGAAGCAGAGACTCAAATGCTTAGCTGAGCCACAAATGGAGTATGTCCAATGTGGCTTCCGAGAAAGCCTACGTACTTAAGACAATACCATTTCACTAAGAAAGCTGAATGAACAAGCCCTTGAGTATTAAGGTGAGATGTCTGCTGGTTTCTTGAATCTCGAAAAAGCGTTTGACAAGGTATTGTGAAAGCCCGTGGTTGATGAAATTATGAATCCTATTATATGACAATGTCTGTCCAGGTTCGCTTACCTCTGTGGTTAGCTAGGATATGCTGTATACCACAACAGTCACACACACACACACAGCACGTGATGCGATAACGCCATGGTAATTTGAATAGTTTATTTACATATGAAAGGATCATTGCTGTCTGCCCTGACCTTCACATCTGGTCCATCATAGAATATAATATGTAAGTTCATTCTTTCCCCACTCTCTCTCGCCCAGTATCGAATCTACACCTTCTGACCTTTTAACCATCAGTGATCATTCAGGTGCTTTAGTCTCTATATTCTGTTCTCCCTTTCTTAGATTATTGTTATTTATATTCTCTCAGTGTTCAGGTTATCTTGATGGGACCGGACATCTCCGGGGGTGTTAATTTCGCTTGCCTCACTGAAGAATAGGACTACTGTCTAAATGAAATAAAGTTCACCCTACGTACCTTTTTCCTTTCTGAATAAAACTAACTCACATGGTTTTCTCCTTCTGAACAAGAATTTCTCACTGTTCAATAATTCGGGTTAATCATTACCGAAACTACTTCTTGTCCATGAAATATTTATCACCTAAACTATCTGAATACTGCCTTCAACATGGCTCATAGCGTACGTGCCATCTGCACACTAACTCACGCCTTCTGGACTGCCTGCTGAGAAAAGCGTGATTCCCTAAATTACCGTTCACCTCTGTCATGCGCAACATTGTTCGCGCATCTCCTTTTTATACTCTATCTGAACCTTCCCATTCCTAATTCTCCTTATTCATTCCCTTTGATTGTAAATTGTTCCCTAACTGCTACATTATCTGCCTATTTCCCTTAAAAATAAATTATTTATCCATAGGAGAAAAAATTTATTTTAATGACTGTACCAACCATTATTGTACTTATCTATGTACCAAAAAAAAAATCTTAGCAATGTGCTGTTACAATCCTAGCTCAGCACATTACCGATTCGAATCTGTGCCAAAGGACAATTTCCCTTTACACAACACAATTAAATTGTACTGAGAACATACATTCATCAACATCTCGTTCCCATTTATGACCACTCATGTTTCCTTTTTTTTCTATCTGCTCATGTTACATAACATCAAAAACATACTTTTTTGTTTTTATGTCACAACATATTATTATTACAAAACCTGGGGAATACTCTTATCCCGTCACTTTTCTTAAGTGACCTTTCCTCTTTACATTTGTGACTATTCTTAACCGTTGTCTTTCTCACTAATATCCTGCCAACTGTGTACTTATCCATACAAAGTTTATTTCCTTTTACACATGCAGTCACTCCTATTGTCATACAAGTAAATTCATCATTGTTACGTACATTTATTACCTAAGGGGGTAGTCGTCGGTCCTACCAAATGTACGCACCAGTCTTGAGATAGTTATATTATTTGTGCGTTCGATTGATTCACGCACTGACGTGCACAAAGCAGTGAGTGTTGCTTTGGAACGCACGTGTAACCTAGTTGAGTAGTTTGTGACGTCAGGTTTTGAAGTGGAAACATGGAACTGGCTTGTGTCCATGATTGTAATTTTATATTGTGTATCCAATGGCATGTTGAAGGAAGCCATTTATTATTGTGATTTGTATTGGTCTTCAGGTCGAAGCCAATCGCAGTAATGTCACGTAAGTTATCGCCCACTTCTTATTTTAATGCTGCATAAAAAGGCCGCTCTACTACTAATCTAGCGGGAATTTTATCATTCCTAGAATGGATCTACAGAGTCGCTTGCCTTTAAGATTTGGATCGTAGACGGAGAATTCCTACGAGTAGAAGAAGTTATATTGTTTACCTTATGCACATGTTTTAAATGCCGTACATGCTTCAATGCCAAAGTCGTGGCATGGATGTAAAGAGAGGTTAGCCAACTGAAAGCCTTTAACTGATAGGATTATCGTATATGACTTTGTGTGAAATTATATGATGTACAACGCTATGTAGGATGAACGTCTGGGAATTTTAACAAATGTAATATGGAAGATTTCATCCCAGAGTATGTATACGTTACCATGATAGACGTCCTTGAAAGAAGGTCAACGGTCGTGACTGAGAAGGATATTATACGGTAACAGTTTTGTAATCCTTAGTCTATGGACAGAGGTCTTTACTAGAAGAGAATCTTCAGGAACTTTAGCAGCAATAATTAATATGTTGTCGTGTGATCTTTGCGCCTGTGACGATGTCCGTCTTGTCCACTTCGTGTCCTGGTGAATAAAATCTATGTAAAGTTACCAACGACTTGTGTGCTGCCAATACTTGACCAGTTCACCCAATTCAAGATACTTGTTGGTTTTCGTTTGAAAAAACATTGTTGACATTTATTCCGTTGTAACCATTCGCGTTTCAATTCATCACTATGAAAACGACACCAACAATAACTGGTAGGCCAGTGCGGTCTGGAAGTAATTTCAGGAACGTACCCATCCAATTGATCGTTTGAAAAGAAGAATTTTTACTTTCAAGGCGACATCATCTCAATTTGGATCCTAGCGGGATATGAATCAAAATCAACTCAAATGCTCAAAGTCTTCAATCAACCTCCACGTCAAGTTTCACAGTGACTGATTACTTGGAGATCATCTCTTCATCATTATTGCGTGCGAGCTGTAATCTAGATAAGCAGAACGAAGTATTTTATCTGTAGACGTACATACACGGGGACGAGGCACTTTGATTTTTACCTGCACGCGAGCTAAGTATAACTTGTATCCGTTATACACTTTATTACTATTAGCTGTGCCTTATTTGATTATGTCCACTTTCATATTTTCCGTGTTATGTGTTATATGTTGTGTATTCTTTGCGGGAGGTTGGGAGGTAGATCTGACGAACGAGATCCATCTCGAAGTCAATTCGGGCTCTTCGTCAGACGTTCTGTAGGACATTATTTTGCAGACTTCCCGCAGTGGAATGTTCCTACGCGTCAGCGTAGAAGAATTCTAGGTCCACTGTGTCTGGTGGTCTGTGACACCTGTCTGTTTTAGCTGTAGTGTCACGTTTACTTGTTGTTTTTGGTAGCTATTTTTACTTGTACCTTGGTTTTATGATGAATTTTGTTTGTATTTCGCGTCCATCTCACCTTTCCTGTCGTTTAGTTTTTTACAAAACCTATGTTTTTTACACTGTGTTGTCAATTGTCTTGTGCATTATTTAATCGCAGTTATCATCGTAATTCTTTACGACATTCCATTTTAGTTTCTCATTTTATTTTAATTGGATTTCTGCGAACGTCTTCGTTTGTTTTGAATATCTTGTCGTGTCATTATTGTGCTATTGTCTGTCACATTACTGCTTTCACACCATTACATGTTATAAATTACATTATTAATTATTAATATTATTGCCTATTATATAAATTGATTTTACCGTTCTAGAACAGGAACGAAGAACACTAGTTGTAGTAACACTTTTAAGTAGTATTATTACATAATAATATTGAAATGGCTACCTTAGACTATTTCATTAAGCAAGCAAAAGCTCTTCAGATGGCTCCTGATGAAGCTAAAGCATTTGCACTGTCAGAATATAAGAAAGCTCAAGAAATAGAAGCTGATCAGAGAAGATTGGAAACTTTACGTTTGGAAAATTTGAAATTTGAGGCAGATCAAAAACGGATTGAGGCTGAGGAACAAGAGAAGAAGATGAAATTTGAGGCAGATCAAAAACGGATTGAGGCTGAGGAACATGAGAAGAAGATGAAATTTGAGGCAGATCAAAAACGGATTGAGGCTGAGGAACATGAGAAGAAGATGAAATTTGAGGCAGATCAAAAACGGATTGAGGCTGAGGAGAATGAGAAAAAAATGAGATTAACTGCTGAGGAGGATGAAAAGAAGAGGAAATTTATAGCTGAGGAAGAGGAGAAAAAAATGAGATTAGCCGCTGAATTAGAAGAGAAACGATTTCAGCGAGAAGCAGAACAGAAGCAAAAGGAGTCTGAAGAAAGACTTAGAAAAGAAATGGAAGAAAAAAGATTAATAGCTGAAAAGGAAATGGAACAGAAACAAAAGGAAATGGAAGAGAGAAGATTGATAGCGGAACAAAATGTAAAACGACTTCAGCTTGAGATGGAAGAGAATGAAAAAAAAACGACAGCATGAACTGAAATTAGCAGAGTCAGAATATGAGAGAATTAGGTTAACTCAGGAAGCTAATTCTCAGAGAACTTTTGAAAGCCAAACTTCATCCAGACATGATAATTTTAAGGAAATTCACCTTAAATTACCAAAATTTAATCCCCCGTCTGATGACGTAATATTCTTCCTAGATAGGTTTGAGGCCACTTGTGGGTCTTATAACGTGGATAAAGCGCTATACTGTACATATTTATCCAGATTACTTACAGGGGATGCATTAGCAGTTTATCATACCACCAGCATTGGTGAGAAAAAAATGACTACAATGCTCTTAGAGCAGCACTTCTGCAAAAATTCCAAATGACAGAAAACGAATATCGTTTGAGATTTCACACATTACTACCTCAATCTGGCAGAAATTTTAGTGATTTTCTGTCACAGATACGACTAACATTAGAAAGATGGATCGAATTATCCAAAATTGAAAAGTCGTATGAAGGTCTCTTTGATTTACTGATGCGCGATAAGGTACTTTCGTCGGTAAACCCTACATTTCTCGCATTTTTACACGAACGGAAACCTTTATCTATGAAAAATTTAGAAGAAACATGCAAAAAATTTTTGCACTGCTCACCCAAACATGGATCTAAGTAACGCGCAGATTAAGAGTGAATTGCCTGTTGCTTTTGCAGCACAACAAAACAATTTTTCACGCAATCGTTCTTTTAGTGCTGATAGGTATGTCAATAAGGGAAATAATCATAATTTCAACAATGATAACTTTTACAAAGGGAAGCAATTTCAACAATCTGCTCCATTTAATGTTTCTTGGAACCAAACTCACAGATCGCGAGATTTTGGTAACAATTATTTTAAAAATAATCAAGGACATTATAATAAACAAAAAACTGGAGATCAAGGTCTCAGGGTCCGCAAAACAGACAATTTTTTGGAAATAAACCATTTAACCAACATCATAACGATCATTCTACAAATTATCGGACTAATCCAAATTTTAACTCTAGCAGAAACGACAATTATGGCAATTTTAATGACAAAAATCACAATCGATCGCGCCGACGAGATAGATCGTCGAATAATACAGGTAGACATTCTAATGTTGCTTTTAATGATACACAGGCTAACATTGAACAGGGTAAAGTAGCTGAAACTCACAATGCTATGTCTTGTTCTCTAGATTGTTCCCAGGTGAAAGACTGTCCAGAATGCTCGACTCTTTTCCAGCCTAAGGCGATCACGACGCTGCGTTGCGGACATACCTTGCCTAGCCTGCCTGCAGTCTGTACAGCCACTGCTGCGTCAGTACACCAGGGACAGGGCTCTCTTAAGTTTCACAAGGGATTTGTCAATAATATTTCATGCTCTCTCCTATTTGACTCAGGTTGTACAACAATCGGTGTCCGGACTTCGCTGATCAACCCAAGTTGTGCCACGGGCCGGGTTGTCAAATGTGTAACATTTGGTGGCACTATTGAAACATTTCCCACTGCTATTATTGATCTTAACACTCCTTTCTTTACAGGAAAGATCCAAGCATGTCTTCTGCCTAACCCAATTTGTGATGTAATACTGGGTCGCATACATGGTATTAAAGAGTGTACACCTCAGCAAATAGCTGAATGGGAAGAGCGACATATTCAAACTGCAAATGCAGTAGTGACTAGAGCGCAAGCTACTAATATGTCGCATGATACACCTATTGAACCTACTGTTCATACCACTGGTAATGATGATGCTCCTATTTCACGGGAGTTGTTTGCAACATTGCAAAAGAATGATAATTCATTAAAAAAATTCTTTCAGTATGTTAACAAAAAGAATACAAGCAACAAACTTGCAAAATCTAGACATGACTTTATACTTAAAAATGGGATTTTGGTTAGAGTAATACGGGAAAAGGATTTATCCTTATGTTCTCAGATTCTTGTCCCATCCTGTATGAGATCTCGTATATTACGACATGCTCATGACTCGCAATGTGCGGGCCATATGGGTTTTTCGCGTACCAAATCCAGAGTGCTTTCGGCATTCTACTGGCCAGGCGTCCATAGAGATGTTACTCTCTATTGTCGGTCCTGTTTGATATGTCAAGAAGTTAAGGTACGGGGTCCATTTCATGCGGCTCCTATTCAAGCTGCGGACATCCCGATTAGACCATTTGATAAAATGGCCATTGACATTATTGGTCCAATGCTTCCATCTGCTAGAGGGCATAGGCATATTCTTACGTGCATTGATATGTGCACTCGTTGGCCTGAGGCCATCCCTCTCAAGAACACTTCATCTGCCAGTGTAGCAGAGGCATTGATGTTAATCTTCTCACGCATTGGTTTTCCACGGAAAATCTTGTCGGATCATGGGGTTCAGTTCATTTCTGAATCCATGTCTCAAGTTATGAAGACATTAGGTATAGACAGATCTCTTAGTTCTATTTATCATCCGATGTCAAATGGGTTAATTGAGCGTCTCAATAGGACACTCAAGCAGTTGTTGGGTAAGATGACTCAAGACCATCCCCAAGACTGGGATCGGGTCCTACCCGCTTGTCTCTTTGCGTATCGCGAGGTACAAAATCAAGCAACGGGGTTTTCTCCGTTCCAGCTTGTTTTTGGCATGCAACCACGCGGTCCGATGTCGTTAATCCACGACTTATTGGTGGATGAGAATATTGAAGAGGAAACTCAATCCTCTTATGAGTATGTGATCTCTCTTAGAAAGAAAATCATAGATGCTTGTAGACTAGCTACTGCATCATCCGAACATGCCAAAGAAAAAGCTCGTCTATCTGCAAACAAATATAGACGTCTTCGCCAGCTCATACCTGGTGATGAAGCTTTTGTATTACTCCCTGCGCATAACAATCGTCTTTTAATTACCTGGAGAGGTCCTTTCAGGATCATCTCAAGAATATCCGATGTCGACTACATCGTTGATGTTAATGGCAAACATAAAACCTTCCACATTAACATGTTGAAGGAGTATTACTCACGTCCTGATTATCTACAATCGGTGTTCCAAGCAACTGACGATCCTACACCTCCTATTCAACACTATTCTAGTTTGTCAGTCATCCAAGAAGAGGAATCTTCTTTCGATGATGTACAACTACCAATACCAGTTGTACCACTCCATTCCACTGAGAAATGGAATGATGTTACTATCTCATCTACTCTTACTGATGATCAACGTCAGCAAGTCTCTAATATTCTACACACGTATGAGGATGTCCTCACTGACATCCCAGGTCATACGTCAGTCATCCAACATGACATTATTCTGACTGACGATACACCGATTCGAGTTCGCCCATATCCTATTCCTTTACACTTTCGTGATAAGGTTGATAAGGAATTGGATGATATGCTCCAATTAAATATAATTGAACCATCTTCATCACCATATTCTTCTTCTATGGTAATCATTAGGAAGAAAGACAACAATATACGTCTTTGCGTAGATTACAGGAAGTTAAACAAAGTTACAAAATTCGATGCGGAACCATTACCTCTTTTAGATGACTTATTGGAGAGATTATCTCATGCTACATTCTTTTCGAAATTTGACCTTTCAAAGGGTTATTGGCAAGTGCCACTCACTACGAAAGCAAAGCCATTCACCGCTTTCTCGACACCACGGGGTCTTTTTCAATGGAATTTTATGCCTTTCGGGTTAATGAATGCGCCAGCTACCTTTGTACGCATGATGCGCCGCATATTGTCTCATCGTCCCGATGTCATTACTTATATAGATGACATCTGTCTTTTTAGTGACTCTTGGGATGAACATATTCAGGGTTTAAAATCTTTACTTTCTACCTTACAGGATTATAACTTAACAGCGAAACCTTCAAAGGCTTTTGTCGGTTTTCATGACATCTCATTTCTTGGTCACCATATAGGTCGCGGTTTAATGTATACAGAAGACAGTAACGTCTCTAAAATTTTAAACATTTCAGCACCTAAGACAAAAAAACAAGTGAGGTCACTCTTAGGACTAATACAGTTCTATTCTAAATTCATCCCTCATTTGTCTACTATAACTGCACCTCTTTCGTCTTTACTGAAGAAGGGCACACCTAATGTAATAAAGTGGTCGCAGGATCACCAAACGGCGTTAGACTATATAAAACAAATTTTTTTCAAATAAGCCTTTTTTAAGGTTGCCTAACAAAGATCTCACCTTTGTTCTTCGCAGTGATGCTTCTTCCTACGCTATCGCGGCAGTTTTGATGCAGGAATACGGAGGCACCTTATTTCCTGTTATGTACGTATCCAGAAAGCTTACAACGAGCGAGATAAATTACTCCGTTCTAGACAAAGAGCTCCTTGCTCTTGTCTGGGCAATCACAAAACTGGATCGTTATCTCCTCGGATCACACTTTGTGGTGGAGTCAGACCAGAAAGCTCTTACCGCATTGAATACAGGGAACGTTAAGTCATCAAAGTCAGCGCGTTACGCTATAGCTCTTCAACCGTTCCATTTTGAGATACGAGCTATTCCTGGAGTGCAGAATGTATTTGCAGACTGTCTTTCAAGATGCCCTAGTGAACTTGGTGAAACTAAACTACTTTTAGATGGAGAAACGTCCTCACCGAAACATGAATAACTTTGTACAGTGTCATTAATTGTACATCTGTGAAGACTATGTATAGTTTTGCAGTATTCGTATAAATATAACTTTCAGAATATAGTTACTCCTGGATTATAACATTATTTCTTGTGAAGTAACGTTTTATTAGAACGGGAACAGTGATATTAAAGTAACATTTTTTTTAGTATGGAAACATTGGTAAAAAAGCAACAAATAGACATTCGTTAGTGTTATGGAACATATTACACTACATATCGTGTTCGTAAACTTATTTCGTGCATGGAACATTAGGAACATATTCTTGTTGACTCTAAATAGTTCTGAACGAATATTCACAATGACTGAAATTAGAATTACTTAGAATAAATTACTAGTTATTTATTTATGTGTAATTAAGTACTAGAATTAGATTAATTCAATTTAATCAATTTGATTGTTTATAAATCACACATCTACTAACGATATTAGTGTCTCGCAATACGTGTAGTCACGTATCCCACTACATGATATTTCACTTTTAGATAACTAGTCAAACTTACTAGTGCTAGATAACAGTAGGTGCGTTGCTTCTTAAAGTGTTTAATTTTGCATTGCTTCATTTTTGCACATTGTATTTCAAAATTTTCTGTTTCACTGATTCTTTTATCATTGATTATCATCAGTGTTGCTGTTCATTTTCATTTTTGAAATCATATGTTTCAAATTTTGTTGAAAACTTAGTTGAATTTTATTATCATCTTTTTTGTTGATTTTTCATTTTCATTTTTTCAACTTCTTTTTACTTCGAATATTACCACATCGTTCCAAAGTAGGTCGATGGTGGATGTGTGCTTTAATGCATACTGTCATTTAGTTATATTAATTTCAAGTCAATTTTCTTTTCTTAATATGATATAACTTTATGCATTGTATATATTGTTGTAGTTTTGACTCACCTCTCTCGAGTAATTAGTTCGAAAAAAATTAATAGAATTAATTTTTTTAAGGGGAGGTAATAAGGGAGCTGTTACGTACATTTATTACCTAAGGGGGTAGTCGTCGGTCCTACCAAATGTACGCACCAGTCTTGAGATAGTTATATTATTTGTGCGTTCGATTGATTCACGCACTGACGTGCACAAAGCAGTGAGTGTTGCTTTGGAACGCACGTGTAACCTAGTTGAGTAGTTTGTGACGTCAGGTTTTGAAGTGGAAACATGGAACTGGCTTGTGTCCATGATTGTAATTTTATATTGTGTATCCAATGGCATGTTGAAGGAAGCCATTTATTATTGTGATTTGTATTGGTCTTCAGGTCGAAGCCAATCGCAGTAATGTCACGTAAGTTATCGCCCACTTCTTATTTTAATGCTGCATAAAAAGGCCGCTCTACTACTAATCTAGCGGGAATTTTATCATTCCTAGAATGGATCTACAGAGTCGCTTGCCTTTAAGATTTGGATCGTAGACGGAGAATTCCTACGAGTAGAAGAAGTTATATTGTTTACCTTATGCACATGTTTTAAATGCCGTACATGCTTCAATGCCAAAGTCGTGGCATGGATGTAAAGAGAGGTTAGCCAACTGAAAACCTTTAACTGATAGGATTATCGTATATGACTTTGTGTGAAATTATATGATGTACAACGCTATGTAGGATGAACGTCTGGGAATTTTAACAAATGTAATATGGAAGATTTCATCCCAGAGTATGTATACGTTACCATGATAGACGTCCTTGAAAGAAGGTCAACGGTCGTGACTGAGAAGGATATTATACGGTAACAGTTTTGTAATCCTTAGTCTATGGACAGAGGTCTTTACTAGAAGAGAATCTTCAGGAACTTTAGCAGCAATAATTAATATGTTGTCGTGTGATCTTTGCGCCTGTGACGATGTCCGTCTTGTCCACTTCGTGTCCTGGTGAATAAAATCTATGTAAAGTTACCAACGACTTGTGTGCTGCCAATACTTGACCAGTTCACCCAATTCAAGATACTTGTTGGTTTTCGTTTGAAAAAACATTGTTGACATTTATTCCGTTGTAACCATTCGCGTTTCTATTCATCACTATGAAAACGACACCAACAATCATATAGTATTATTTTCTGTCACCACACACCTGGTGTGAATTTTTCTGGCCTCCCTCTTCTCTCGTATAAAGCCAAACATGTCTTCTGTCATGTCTCTCTATATACATAGTTCATAATGGCGTGAGCCATTTACTATCATGGCAACACTGAATTGCCATCCTCCTGTCCACCCTTTACTAACTAGACTTCTGTCCTTGTTCTACTACGCAGAAATATTTTCAACTTCTTTGGTCTACCTATTTTAAACCGCGTTGTCGTTTTGACCTACTTGCGTGTTTTTCTGCTGCTGACCTGTCACTTGACCTCCTTTTTTCACAACACTGTCTCCCAGTGTCTGAATTTCTGTTGTATATGTTCGGTGAGGGTTATCCTCAATAGACTCACATTTTTAGTCTGATAAACACCGCACTTAACGTTTTTATGTGTTTTTCGTTCCCTCCATGGAACTTTCTGAACACAATTCTCTTCTCTTCGTGTATTACGGAGAAAAAAATATGATTTCTCCCCAAAATCTTCATTAGACTCGGCTACTGCCGCAAAAATCTCTCTTTGCCATTTTCTCCATGGCTTCTCACTTCTACATAAGTTCCTTCTAGAACTATCTCTTCTATATGTCTGTGCCATCTTTCCTGTGACTTCTCAATACTCCCGTCACTTCTCCGTGACTCTCAATTTCCCCATACTTATTTATCTAAGCGATTCTCTTGTGTTCGCCATCTCCCATGACCCTTAATACCTCACCGTCCAATCTCTCAATTACTCACTCTTAATTTCGCCATCTCTTATGGCTCTTCTTCTTCTCACATAATATCGTCGTCATTTTTCGTGACCTTTATCCCTCATCTCCCCCTCTACTTCACTTAATATCTATATTTTCTTTTTCCTTTATTTCTCTTCTGACTTCGATGACGATTTTCCTGCTCTGTCTTTCCTGTCCACCTTTTCATGTTTGCGTCATCTATCATTTTCGTCAGAACCATGTCTATTTCTGGAAAGTGTGTATGATATTTTCCCTCTAGCACTCTCCAAACCATGCTTCTTGAGAAGTTAAAATCAGGCCGCTTTATGGTGGCTTCTATTACCTTTTTCAATTTCTCTATGCTTAGTTCAACTATTTTGGTAATTTCTTTCGCATTTATCTGATGTATACATCCAAACTTCTCTTTCCATTGTTTATCCGCCTCCCTTCATGCAGTCTGCCTGATTGTCTCTGCATGTCTTATCCACCTTTGTGCTCTTTCCGCTATTATTTTATCCAGAAAGTCTACTGAAAACTCCCGTTCTCTACAACTACTTCACATTTGCTTCCTTCTTCCTTACTTCTTGTACTACTCTCTTCTCTTCTATAAGTACTTTTGTGTCTGTGACTACCGTCACTCTCCTCAGACACTACACTGTCTGAGTTAGTCAACACCGATTCTGACGACCACCTCCGTCTACTGCTATTTTCTGCTTCATTAACTGTCTGTCGACTTTTCCTCCTGGTTGATCTATCCTCTTCTTTGTAGTTTTCATTATCTGTGTCCTAGATATCCGTTTCTTCAATTTTCTTTATCTGATTTATACATCCAGGATCACTTTTCTCATTTTTCGGCCAATAAATTCTACAGCCTTCGTCGTCCGTTATATGCTCGAGCTCGTCCGACCTGTATCCATATTCGTCGGAGCCCATAACTCTATCCTCCCCACTTGACGAATCGGATTCTGATTCTATGTCAAGCTGGTACTTTTCGTGTATTGTATCTATCTCTTCCAGTCTTGTCTTCCGTACTGCTGTTGGACGCCTATAGGATGTGTTCTTTTACCTGTACTTCTTCTATCTTCTCTTTCCTATTGTCCACCTTCGCTGATCTTACTTTCTCTTTCAGTATTATCTCCATGAGTTCATCTTTCGTATTTTTTAACTCGACACTATCCCTATGCTGTGGTACCGCTACTTCTTTAGCCGCTTGTCGGTTCGTCCTTTTTACACTGAGTGGTATCCTAGACTTTCTCGTATTGTCTAATACATGTGAAAATGTTTCCTTTTCTCTCATGACGTCTTTCTCATTGTGTGCTGGCTCCGAGTGTGACGCTACAGTATCAATCTCAGTTTGTGTTTAGGCACTAATCATCTGCGTTTCGTGTGTTTCTGGTTCTTGTGTAGCAACGATGACCCTGTCTCTCTGTATGTTTTTCTGTTTCTGGACTGTTGTCATAACCTGACTTGTCCATGGTCTATTTTTATTACCTTCTTCCTTTATTGTAATATTTTGCTGACCAGATCCTATTATGTTTCTCCACACTCCTAGCGGTTCTACTTTCATTTCCCAACCGTTCTGTGTTCTTATCTGGAACTTCTGTTGGTTTGATATGTTGATGTTATTTATTTCTATGGACTTCCCTTTTCTAACTTCTGCCACAAAATTCCTGACCGCCATTCTTATTCTTCTTTTATTAAGTGTGTTCCAGTGTGGTCGTACAGCAGCTGTTTCTGGGATTTTGTTTTTGTCCTTATTCTCTCTATCACAAGTGTGACAATGTCCTTTCCATTTTGTATCGCATGATTTAGACTCAGATTGAAGATCTCTTTCATTCAGTAATGTGTCTAATCACCTTCTGATAGAGTCTGTGATCAGATCAACAGATGAAAAAATCGCAATTTTAACTTTCTCCAATTCATCTGCCATTATTGACATTGCATATTTGTCAATATCTGTAAGCCACTTACGGCATGCGTGTGGGTCACCTGAAAATAAGTCTACATTACCTTTTATGTTTGCGTATTTAGCACTGTTGTCTACCTTTGCTAATGTGTCGGTAATCGTCTTTATAAGGGCCAAAGTCTGACTATCTTGCATGTTATGCTGTGTCTGTTCGGCCTGTGCCATCATCATACAATCTGAAAAATAGTTACTTATTTCTACGGTTAACTTAAACTAACTTGCACCTGAAAATGAATACAAATTTTTCTATTAGTCTTGGGTTTCCTGGGGGAAAAAATGTTACAGTTACAAAAAAAATTATGCATACACTGTTACAATTCAGTATTAGTGAGACTACAATACTAATAATAATGATAAGAATAGTAATTAAACAACAGTAATAATATTAATAATAAAATATTAGGAAGAAAATGAAACAGGCCAAAGAAAAATGGGTAGCTGATCAATGTGAGTCCATTAATACGGGGCTAATAAAAGGTAACAGCAAGGCAGCTTTTGACACATTAAGAAAACTATCAAAACCCCAACAGCCCAGGGTAATTGTCATAGAAGATAGCAATGGGGCTCTGCTCATTGAAAAAACAGCTGTAATGAGAAGGTGGACAGAATATTGTAAAGAATTATATAACTGTAAACTTGACACTGACTTAGGCATATTAAACAACATTAAGTGCGAAAACAGGGAACTCGGAAATGCAGCAATATTACGGGAAGAAGTGGAAGAGGCTATATGTTCGATGAAAGGAGGCAAGTCACCGGGTGTGGATAATATCCCGCAGAGCTCTTGAAATATGGAGGACCAGATATAGTAAAAATCATGACAACAATTTGCCAGAAGATATGGAGTACAAAAAAAAATGGCCAAAAGAATGGACGCAGTCATTAGTAATACCGCTTCCAAAGAAAGGAAATCTAAAAATGTGCAAGAACTACACAACCATTAGCCTTATTAGTCATCCAAGTAAGGTGATGTTAAGGATACTTTTGAACAGAATAAAACAGAAATCAGAAGAAATCTTGTCAGAGGAACAGGCTGGCTTTAGACCAAAAAGAAGTACCTCAGAACAAATCTTCAATATTAGATTACTTATCGAAAAACATCTCCAACATCAACACGATTTATACCATAACTTCATCGATTTCACAAAAGCCTTCGATCGAGTCTGGCATGAAGGCTTATGGCAAGTAATGAGAAAATTCAATTTTGATACCAACATCATAGATATCATTGAAGCACTATACAAGGACGCAAGCAGTGCTGTTTTTGCAAGCAACGACATTGGAGAAATTTTCAAAACAACTGTAGGAGTTCGCCAGGGATGTATCCTGTCACCAGTGCTCTTTAATATATATCTAGAACATATTATGCAGGAGGCTCTCTACGATTATAAATCAACCATATCGATTGGAGGCCGACCTCTGTGCAACCTACGTTTTGCTGATGATATTGATCTGATAGCTGGATCAGAATCAGAACTTCAAGACCTTACCTCTAGACTGGAGAAAGTAACAAGAACGTATGGGATGGAAATTAATATAGAAAAAAGCAAGATATTGGTGAATAGCCATAAGAAACATGTTCCGACCAACATTACGTTAAATGGGCAATCGTTAGAAGAAGTTAACACCTTTAAATATCTCGGGTCCACTATATGTAGTGTTGGAAGATCAAGTAAAGAAATAAAGACAAGACTTGAGATGGCCTCAGCTGCCATGACAAGGTTGAATGTGATCTGGAAAAGTAACATCAGTTTTCCTGTGAAGATCAAATTATACAAATCACTTGTATTATCTATTCTCTTGTATGGGTGTGAGGGCTGGACACTCACTGCAGATACGGAGCGAAGGTTTCAGGCTTTCGAGCATAAATGTTATAGAAGAATTTTGCGCATTTGCTATAAAGAGCACAAAACAAATGTCTATGTTAGAGAGAAGATAAACACCTATGCAGGCCACCAAGAACCACTTTTGTCAATAGTGAAACGTCGAAAGCTTGCCTGGTTTGGGCATGTAACTCGTCATGACTCCCTTTCGAAAACGATCTTTCAGGGAACAGTCGAAGGTAAACGGAGAAGAGGAAGGCAGAGAAAATCCTGGGCTGATAACATCAAAGAATGGGCAGGACGCGGTTTTTCTACACTTGTACGCATTGCTGAGGATAGAGAGCAGTGGAGGACCCTGTCTGCTGATGCTTCCACCATGGCACCCCTACGACCCATGACGGGTTATGGCCTGAGATGAGATGATGAATAATATTAATAACAATAACATTACTATAATGTCTAATTAAACTAATTAATTAAGATGTCTGCGTTGGAGTACTCGTTGGTCGCGATGTTGCGCGCGCGACCGACTTTTCTTTTTAACAAACACTATTGTTATGTTTTTATACCATCCGGACTACACACTGTATTGTTTTTCTACACACAAACCTGTCCGTGAATCGGTTACTGTAATGCACTCCATGACCTGTCTCAAGACTACTTGTTGAGCGATGCAAGTTGACCTGACGTCTGCTGTGATGAGTCGTCCCCGTGCTGGAAGATTTTCTCTCGTGCAGGAAGGTGTGAAGAAAAAAAATCTTGACTTGATTTCTGAGATGGCGTTTCTGGTTGACTGGTTCCCAACCTGTCAGCTTGTTTACACTTTGACTGTACTGCCCTCTATCTGCGTTGTTCTGCCGTCTGTGGTTCTTGAAGTCTGTCATCAACCAGTGCGTGTGTTGTACTTTGTCTTGGTGAATGACTGATTTCAATGCTGGCTGAGGTTGGTCTCTGCTCTTGAATTGTATAATGTGTGGCGTACTTAGCCTTGTTGTGGCGACTTATTCTCGTGTTGGTCGATTTGAAAGAAGAAAATTCTGACTTGGTTTCCGAGGTGGCGTCTTCGATTGGCTGGTTCCGATACTGTACACTTTTTTCTGTGTTTACAACTTTCACTGTTTTCACACTGCTTTTTCATATGTTACCGAAATGTAAATATGACTTTTGTCTGAGTTCTACTCTGCCGTCTGTAGTTATTGAGGTCTGTCACAGATCCGAAAACGTATTATGGTGTCTTATGTCTGTGTTATTCTTTATTATCATGGCTATCTGTCGTTCGTGGTTATTGAAATCTGTTGCAGCGTCAAAACATATCTGTGCCTTCTGCCTGAAGCAAGGAGAGAGGGCAGGATAAAGCATAGTTGCTGAACCACTGTTTATAAACAATGTGTGTGTGTGCTGTTAGAGGTTGGTTACGGCACCAAAATTGATGAGATGTGACCGCCCGTGGTTGATGAAATTATGAATCCTATTATATGACAATGTCTGTCTAGGTTCGCTTACCTCTGTGGTTAGCTAGGATATGCTGTACACCACAACAGTCACACACACACAGCACGTGATGCGATAACGCCAAGGTAATTTGAATAGTTTATTTACATATGAAAGGATCATTGCTGTCTGCTCTGACCTCCACATCTGGTCCATCATAGAATATAATATGTAAGTTCATTCTTTCCCCACTCTCTCTCGCCCAGTATCGAATCTACACCTTCTGACCTTTTAACCATCAGTGATCATTCAGGTGCTATAGTCTCTATATTCTGTTCTCCCTTTCTTAGATTATTGTTATTTATATTCTCTCAGTGTTCTGGTTATCTTGATGGGACCGGACATCTCCGGGGGTGTTAATTTCCCTTGCCTCACTGAAGAATAGGACTACTGTCTAAATGAAATAAAGTTCACCCTACGTACCTTTTTCCTTTCTGAATAAAACTAACTCACATGGTTTTCTCCTTCTGAACAAGAATTTCTCACTGTTCAATAATTCGGGTTAATCATTACCCAAACTACTTCTTGTCCATGAAATATTTATCACCTAAACTATCTGAATACTGCCTTCAACATGGCTCCTAGCGTACGTGCCATCTGCACACTAACTCACGCCTTCTGGACTGCCTGCTGAGAAAAGCGTGATTCCCTAAATTACCGTTCACCTCTGTCATGCGCAACATTGTTCGCGCATCTCCTTTTTATACTCTATCTGAACGTTCCCATTCCTAATTCTCCTTATTCATTCCCTTTGATTGTAAATCGTTCCCTAACTGCCACAGTATCTTGGAACTAACTTTGCGACGACTTGGCAATGAAAATCATTCCAGTAACTCTAATCCATGCTATCCAGAGCTTCTACAAGTTTTGCAGAATTAATGAAGAAGAGTTCAAGACTAACACTGGTGTAAGATAAGATGATATTCTGTACCTTATATTTTCATACGACGATGTCATGAAATCATGTAAGGAGAGGACAAGAAAGTATTCAGTAGGGTACTGGAAGAAAATACAGGTTTGTATTTTGTAGCTGGCATTCGCCTCAGATGCTGCCCTTAGTTGTAATTATTTGTTATGTCTTATGTAGTGTATTAAAAAAAATCAAAACAAAAAATTAATTAAAATTATTCAAATACACGTGAATATTTCGGAATATTGCCTCCCCTACTTTGCAGTAGTGGTCCAACAGTGACCAAAAACTCAAGACTTTGACATCCAATAGCGAGTTTCACACATTAAACTTCACATGGTAATATATTAATATATATGTTAGTTCACATGTTAGTAATAAAATATGAAATGTAAATCACAACTTACGCCAATCCTGGCTACAGACTTGTCGCACAGATGAATAAAAGAGACGAATCTTCTCTTACACGTGTCTGGAATTTCTTTTAATTTTACAATAGATTGCCCCTTCTGACTCAGTGCTTCTTCAGTTTCCTAGTCCCGGTTTTCCTTATTGGAATGTAAAAGTGATTTCCTCTGCTTTATAAGTCTTATCTGGTTCTCCTATAAAATGTCCGAATAACAATTAGGAATTAGGAATCTAGTTCTTCACTCTGGTGAATGTCTGGTGTTGTCCTGGCGAGCGTGCAAATCACAGAGAAATAAAACTGTGAAATTGGTCAGCGTATATTCCCTCCAATGATGTTATGGATCGATGTTTACTACACGGAAAGTTTTTCAAAAGGTCACGTCTCCCATATATGGTAATATGTTGTCTCGCATACACTCTCACAAACACATTTGTAGACTCATATTGTCTAAAATGTAATAAATCCATGATCATTTTTTTAACTAAGGACCAGAAGAGATTATATCCCATTAGTCTGCCCACACCTGTCACACAGACAGTAATGTCGTTATCTGTCGTATGAAGGATGACCCGAGAGTGCTTATGTCATAAGTTCCGCCTCGTGCACTGTTATCATGTGTTTGGCCAGACAAATAACTAGTTTTATTCAACACTCCTTGGATAACCAAGCCCTATCGCTTGAAAAGATGGTCAGACCGATACTGTGATAAAATACTGTCGCTGACCGTCTAATAACCTGGCGTAACTTAACACGTCTTTGTGAAGCGTGAATGCAACACAATAAGATAAGAATTACTCCCGTAGCAAATACTGCTATAGGGGAGGGGCGTGTTTGAGACTTCATTATGTTATGTCCAGCATAGAGCAAAATAGTGAAACTAACGAATGAAAAGGCATGATTTATGCCAAATAAAAGCGATGAGTGAGAAAAATGAAGAAAAAGAAAGAATACTGCCAGAGGGCTGACGGTGTGAGAAATCACACAAAAGAGCATGTTCAGACGTTTTGTCACAAACGTATATCCAGTTGACAACTAATTCACCAAGTTTGATTAAAAAATGGAAAAATCTAATTTATTTAAATTTGTGTGTGTGAAGTCACATATTAATAATAATAATAAATTCTTTAAGCGCCAAACACGGCGCATAAGGCAGAAACCAGTGCTCTCCAGGTTGTTCGTTGTGACAACTAATTCACCAAGTTTGATTAAAAAATGGAAAAATCTAATTTATTTAAATTTGTGTGTGTGAAGTCACATATTGCTGAACTGCAATTTCACGTATACATTCCTGTAAATGTGAAGAAAATATTATCCATGCTTACACAGACGGATCAGCTTTTAAAGCAGCAATAAATCTTGGATATGGGGCCATAATCATCTCACCTAATGCAGAAGAACCCATCAAAATTGCAGGCTCCTGTGGTACCTGGTGCACAAACTACGAAGTCGAAGTAGTCGCCATCGAGGAAACTAACTGGAATGTGCTCACAAAATATAGCAAAATCTAGACACTGCCCAAACCCGCTGGAGACAGCAGATCACCATCTACTACAGTTTAAACACATACAGAAGGGAATCCCGAGGACTGTAAACAGTAAATACATATTACATATTACACACACATAAAGGTATGTTTAGCTAGCAGGGAAGATAGTGTGATTCGCTTACATAGCTAGGCATGGGTGCCGCACGGAAGGTCCTGGGTTCGATTCCCCGGTAAGCCACTCACGTCTGTGGTTTTTCTGTTGTCTAGTTTTCTACTTCTTTATAATTCACGAGTACCTGAAAACATACCTTTATGTTTGTGTAATATTAATCTACTACATTGCCTGGCACTCTAGGCACTGAGACAACAACTACTACCACACAACCCATCCATAGACAATACACTCTTCGGCAGCTCAACACAACTTTTACGAACTGCCCAATACCATCAAATGGCATCAAGGTCCCCAAGACCTGACGCTCAATGACAGTTGATCAAAGTCAAGTCAAGTCAAATCAACTCAAGTCCTGTCCCGTGCAAATTAGTTAATTAATTACTTCAAAATATCACATTTGTTCCACGTTCTTATCGGAATCGAAAAAGGTTTTTATTGCAATCGATATCGCTAAAATTCATTTAGAAATTATATGATGAGGTTGATTAGTTAATAGTTTTTTAGTGTTATGTATGTTACAACGCTACATTGTAAACAAACAACCCAATGACGTCATTAATTGATAAAAGTATGCAAAACGTAAAACCCACTACAACTATTTTGATACCATTTAACAATACGTTGTCCACAGGTAGTGTTGACATAATATGAACACTATACGACCACTTATTTTCAAATTTATTGTTCAATTTCGAAATCTTATAATGCGGGCGTACCCCGCGGCCTGCGGCTAGATGTATAGCATCTTTACAATTGATGTAAAGCACACAATTTCAGCTTCAGAATTATTTTTTGCACTCAGAAACGTTCACACACATGTACGAGGAAAGGTCAAAAAGTAATGCCTCCTATTTTTTATGTACGTAAATACTGCATCGGTGTGCAATTAGTAAATTTAGCAGAATTCTTCAAACACTCTTCTGCAGTGTATAGCATTACCAACCTGTTTCAGTAACAGGTGGCACCACTGTAACAGTTTAAAAATGGCTGCCAAAGACGTTCGGTTAAAACAACGTTATGTCATAGAATTCCTCAATGCTGAAGGAAAACCATAGCCATCAACCTCCTGCACCGTTACGAAACTGAAGGAGAAGAGTTTGTATCGAATATTGTGACAGGTGATGAGAATTCGGTTCATTTTTTCGAACCAGATCTAAGAGGCAGTCAATGGAATGGCATCACACAACATCGCCGACAAGAAAGAAGTTCAAAAGTTCACCATCTGTAGGGAAAGTTATGGCCTACGTGTTTTGGGATGAGAAGGGTGTGATTCTTCTCGACTTCTTGGAACAGGGAAACACGGTGAAAGCAGACCGTTACGTTAAAACTTTGAAGATGCTTAGAGGTCGTCTTCGGCGACTTTACCCATTAAAAGATCAGAGAACTGCACTACTGTTGCACGATAATGCCACGCCACACACCGCTAAACGCACCATTGATGCGATTGCAGAATTTGGCTAGACATTATTACCACATCCCCCTTACAGTCCCGATCTTGCACCTTCTGACTTCCATCTGTTTGGACCACTGAAAGAAGATCTTCGCGGACATCACTTTGAGGACACCGAGACCCTTAAACGCGTCGTACGCCAGTGGTTTAGGAAAAAGGACACAAATTTTTACCATGCGGAGATACATGCTCATGTGAGAAGATGGACAAAAAACTGTAACAAATAACGGAGACTACATTGAGAAGTAAATTTTGAAGTTCAGACGTGGGGCTAAATTTCAATGTGAATTTTAACTATTTTCTTGCGTATTGTATGAATTACGATGCATTACTTTTTGACCGTCCCTCGTATTAGAAATAATGAAATGATTTTAAACTAGCTTATCGATAGATATTTTCTAATTGTCTGCTCAAATGCTACATATATCACGTGGTGTAGGATGCGCCAATGAGTACAAGTAAAGGCCAGTCTGGCGCACTATACGGCTCGTGGGTTAGAATGACTTAAATACCTTGGAGGTTATATAGACTAAGAGGGAGGCATCAAAGGCCAGTAGGCTACACGAAGAGCTAAAGCTTGGAGACTTTTGTAGGTCATGAATCGAGGATTCCTCAGTAAAACAGATGTTGGTAAGAAGACGGAGACGGCTGTATACTGCTTCGCCTTTGTTTCAGTCTTGACTTTTGGATGCCAGTCTTGACTTATGGATGCCAGTCTTGACTTATGGATGCCAGTCTTGACTTATGGATGCCAGTCTTGACTTATGGATGCCAGTCTTGACTTATGGATGCCAGTCTTGACTTATGGATGCCAGTCTTGACTTATGGATGCCAGTCTTGACTTATGGATGTCAGTCTTGATCTCTCATTCGTCCATCCATGCTGGTCTCACATTTGATGTCACATTCCAGAATCTTATTCCGGATGATTGCTCGATTGCAGTGTCAATCTCTAATAGGCGATCATTACATTTCCCTCAGTATCTCTTCCTTATCCACATTCACTGCACATTATGTGGTTGGTCGTGAAGCTAGTCTGACTGCTTTGTCATTAACCGAGTACCACTGCATGACCAAGACAGTAGATCTACACTAGTTATCAAAGTATCGAGTGTGGAGAGTTTTCATTCATGCAGACGTCAACCACTTTTAACCTTACGAAATAAGTATACAGTAACGCCATTTGTTAATGATGTTTCAGACAGCCACCTCAAGGCTGCAGTAGCTGCTTCAATCTCCATTCTTATGTTACAGCTTGTTATCATCTTAACCTGCTATATTCAAAGACGATTCTGCGCTTTACTCTAGCAGAGAAGCCCCATTTAGGTTTCTGACCAGTTATTACAGACCCATCAGTGTATACACTGGCATCATTATGTAGTAATTTATAAGCTGATCAGTTTCTAGCTTTGACCTCACTGTGTCTATATTCTGCACTATCTACCAAGGTTCAACTTGATTTGCTGGTAGTTCGTCCAGTTTTAACCTGACTTACTCCACTCTTCTCCTTTGAATATATTTTACACTGTGACCACCCGTCTAATAATTCCATGACATCCCCCTGTTTATTCTTGCTCCTTTGATGTCAGCAATGAGGTATCTCAGGATGCTGGTTGAAGTAACAAGAAGAAACATGGTTCGAAACCAGACGGTATGGCAAACCCGAGCAAAACAGTCCCAACTACGAAAGTTTGGCAGTGTCAACATAATATGAGAAGATCTGCTACGACGACAAGTATGGGAAACTAAAAGCCAGGGATACAGACATACAGACCTTGAGTCCGCTGGGAGAACAACATTAGACAGTCTTTGAAAGACCTAGGAGTAGATTTGAACCAGGTCAGACGGAATACAGCCGACAGGATAGTATGTACTAAATAGTGTTGATACCTTCCTAATCTTTTCCAGAAATTAACAGCACAGCTGATACATGAACTCTAATTGAATAACAGCACAGCTGATATAATTTTTGTTCCTATAATTGGAAAACTTGTTGTAATATATTTATATATCTATATAAATATAAATATTTGTAAATCATATGTAAACTTACAAATCCATTACATTCCATTTTTCAACATTCACCCTTCAGCACAAGAGTAGATAGTGTATATACTAAATAAATAATAAGGAAATTGTATTTGAAGACTTGTCAATTTTATCATTGTTAAGTAAAATCTGTTTCCTTGTCTTAATATCACAGTTAGTTACACAGCGGAGGTGGCAAGTTATGTCGGACTCCTCTCTACTAATTGTTCGAGATCAGATCATTCACAGCCGTAACTAATTTGTGATACCAGTAGTTCTCTCAGACACTGGGACTTCACCATTTTCTGCAGAAATTCTATTTCTGTAATTGTCAGTAATATACTGATCCAAGAGCCAAATAAAACCTCACGCCACACACTGGAAGGATTTTAAAACACGTCTTCATGGCTTGACGGTCAGAATAATAAGGATGAAGTACATTAGTCACCAAGCGTGACCATATCAACGCTACCACGTCACAATCGAACCATGCGATTTGCGTTCACTAAAAAAACCATGAAGCATAAAAAACATACTGTATTAAAAATCTCTTAACCTCTGATGCGTACTCTATACGCGCCAATACTTCTAGCAGACGACATCGTTAAAACATGTCGTAACCCTCACTAAATTTATTTATAACTGGATTTTGTAGGCCATTGTGTTTTTGTCATGCAACTCGAATGTCCAGGACAATCTCACATAAGTGGAGATTGTATTGTCCACTATTTGTGGTCAACAACGCTTGTGTTTGTGGCGTATGCTAGAATCTAACGCTGTAAGTTGTTCACCACTGCCCATTGACATTGTTTGCAGCCATAGTGTCAGAATTACGCACAGATCTTCATTTTTTTCTAAAGTCGTTGTATGATCATTTATTGCTAAAGACATTGTGTAATTAGATTGACTGAAACGTACACTTTAATTTGTTTCGGTCAAAGCTACATAACTCTAAATAATAGAAAATATCAATTAATATGATGTTACCTCCTCTTGTGTCGAGACACGGTCGGTCCATATTTTTATTAACGCAGTGTGACTATTCTCCTTATTTGGTAGTATCGGTCAACTGTTGTTGGAATGTCTGAAACCTGTGTTGAGGTCTCTGTTCATGTCCAAATAAGGCTCGATCTAGTTAAATCTTATCTGGAATGTTCCTAGATCGTCTTGCTACCCAAGTGCATAGGTTCTGCGCATGTCCGGACGCGGGGCGTCTGGGAAGTTTCTTTATCTTGGGAGACGATGTAAAGCTGTGAAGCAGAAAGGACGCGTTTTGGCATCTCTGTGATTTTGTTAGGGATTAGGAGCCTTATTGTGAGATAGTTAGCTTACAGGGTCCTTCCCTTGAGTATTCTAAAACGCCTGGAGGCGTATGTTTTCTGTGGTGTTGATTTTCGAACGAAGGTAATGCCTCATTTACATTCAATCTATAACTTATCTTATGTTTGACAATGGTCGATCTCTGCTCACGTATGCATTACAGAAAGGAAGGTTCTTCTAATAGATGTCACACCCCAGATATCTTCATACCTGAGATCTACATGTACACGGGTCATACTCATCCCGAAGAATAGTTCTTTGTTCTATGAACGTCGCTGTGTGTCAGCGATTATGCCTACGTCAAGGTTAGACTTAGGAATGCCTGTAAAGGTCAGTTTGACCTGCACTCCTGGAATGCTATCCTCGTGCGATTTATGATTTGACTCATTTAGCACATCTGAACAGTAAGAGGATTTTTGATGTACTTTTGTATTTGGAGTCAACCATATAATCCCTTGGCGCCATATCATCATCTTTAGAATATGCCAAATGCATTTATAAACTATGTATGCTGTTATTCGTGAATGTCATGACTTTGCCCTATTGTGAACTGGATGTACGTACTTGTACCTGTGACGTCAAAATAAATGATGAAAAAAACGTCCAGAGCAGTTTACCTATTTATGACTTCACATGTCATACCCTACGTGCTGTAACAATGTGAACTACATCACCACTATACACAGCTACAACAACAACACAAAACCAGATGAGACACCCTACATCTTGAACTATAATTTAACTGGTGTCGATAGGGGTGGTAATTGAAGTCAGCCTAAATCCACCCCTATCATTTCATGGTGGCCAAATGTTGGTTTATTCTAGTACCAGCTCTCAAGGGGGTCAACAAACCCAGACATCATCATCAGACTACAAGACAACATTACAGCTTCAACTACTACCTTCCATGAAATTTTTTGAAAGTAGCCGGCGTTACTGACAGTTGGTAATATTTTTAAACTACCCGGCGCTGCTCGGCAGTATTGCAGTTTTCCTACGATAGAAGGACAAGTACCGAGCGAATCGATTTCCTGATCTGTAAGGAAGAAGGACAAGTGCCGTAACAACTGTTCCGGTATCAGAAGCTCATTTTCCTGCGTCTGGGCTAGCTATAGGAGCAGATGTTGATCAACGTTGGATCATTATCCTCAGAATGCTGATCTCAACCTGTTCTGCACCGTGCTGACGTTTGGACACATAGAAGTTAAGTGGCCTGTTTTGTTTGTGAACTGTGCCCTTATGTTCTAGCTGAGCCTTCTGTCTCTCACACTTTTCACACTGTTTACATGCTATATGTTTATATGTTATATGTTATTTGTATATTTATATGTTTATATTTCAGCGGGTTTCGGTTGGGTGGTGTCTTTCAGTAGAAAATACAACGTCACAGAGGTTTAGACTGTTAGCGTTTTCTTTAGGGACTGTGCAAATTTTCTATTGTGAAATTTGCTAGCGACAACCGTTGCTATATTTGGTTAGTTGTGACGAGTTGTGTTTTATTTTCGTTGTTTTTTGTAAATATTTTTTTTTCTGTTCTTTAGTTTCGATTTCATTTGTTTGTATTTGTAGGTCTCCCCTTTTCTATTATTCAGTTCTATACACCATTTTTGTTTACTTATTGTGACGTCATTTGTTTGTGTACATTCTTCGCATTTTGTCATCACATTCTTTGTGATATTTTCCTTTTAGTTCTGCTGTTTATTTAGTTGACTTATGCGAATGTTTTCGTATTGATTTTCATCTTTGTTGTTGTTTACATTGACTTTGATCTTTGTTATTGTTTACATTGACTTTGATCTTTGTTATTGTTTACATTGTCTTTGTTCTTTGTTATAGGTTACATAGTTCTTGAGTAATTAGCTTTCACTATTGTTACATATTTGCTCATGCACTATTGATTTATAGTGCACTTATCATAACTAACTAGTGGTTTTTGCTAATGCACTATTGTAGTTCAGTTATGATAAATAACTGATGATAATGTGGTAATGATTAAGAAGTGACTTGTGGTATTATTATACATTGCATAATACAAGTTTTTGTCAAAGACTTGTTTCTCACAAAGATTGGAGTGAACATTGGGATTATACAAGTACTTATTTAAGTCTTGTCACTATTAAGCTTGAGATAATTTAATTAATTATTTCAGGTTTAGGACTTATAATATTAGACATCATGTCTACACTTGATTACTTTATTGAACAAGGGAAAGCCCTTGGTAAGACTGGTGATAAATTGGAAGAATATGCGACTACTCAGTATGATAAAGCATTAAAGATGGAAGAGAAGAAAATGGAAATGGAAGCTGAACAAAAGAAATTGCAGATGCAGGTGGAGGAAAAGAGATTCCAAATGGAAATGGAAAAACAAAAAAGAGAAGCAGAAGAAAATCTGAAGAGAAAAGACTTGAAAAAGAGGCTGAAAATAAGAGACTTGAAAAAGAGACTGAAAATAAGAGACTTGAAAAAGAGGCTGAAAATAAAAGACTAGAAATAGAGATGGAAAATAAGAGACTTCAGGCTAAGGCTGAAGAGAAAAAGTTACAAAGAGAGGCTGAGGCTGAAGAGAAAAGGTTACACAGAGAGGCTGAAGAAAGAAGGTTACAGTGAGAGGCTGATGAGAGAAAAGCAAAAATGGAGCATGAAGAAAAACTCTTAGCTTTAGAGTTAGAAAAGATAAAATTGTTGAACACTAGTAATGCTAATGATTCAAATAAGGTATTGTTACGTGCAGTCTTTGATATCTTGCAATATTATACATTTGCATGCTTGTTATGTTCGCAAATATTTTGTAAACAAAATAGATTCTTTTTAGTGCTTAAGGAAAAGTTATTATTGAGTTACTTCCCTTGAAACTAGTTTCGCCACTTTCTATCGAACTCCGCGGATGAATCCAGTTTTACTGCGATTTATTCTTTGTTTGGGTAAAAATAGATTGTTCTTGCTTCAGAATATCAAGGGCCTGAATTTATGTGTAGTGTTTGTCTAGGTAGGACGAGTCTGTCTTATATCTGTATATCTTTACATATCTAAGTCGAACTATATGTTCTTTTGTCGCTAGAAAGGTCAAAGGCTGTTCAGCGGATGTGTGGCTAGAGAGTTGTGATTTGGCTTCGCCCTGATGGGCGCTGTTGTATTTCTGTATCGGCTTGTCGCCGGGAAAAGTGATCTCAATATTTATGGGGAAAGTGATAGTCGTCTAGACCTATCGTGTATGCTTTACCCCAGTGTTTATTCTTATTGCCAAGGAATGGCAGAATCATATTTCTGATACCAAGGTAACAAAAGTACTTCTTATGAACTCTCTTACGAAGCCATCGTTTTCGATAGGCAGACGCACGATTTGTACGTCTGAGGGAATATTTAACTAGACGAAGATGACATTCATTTCTAGCAGCACTATATTGTATGATGAAGCCAATTGTATCAATGATAGAATCTACAAAGCCATAAGGACATTTAATGAATGACCAGCTTTGATACAGCTGCCTAGTTTGTATCAAAAAAAGAAAGTGAGTGACAGCTCACGAGAGAAGCCATCTTGTATCCAAATATTTTTGACTTTCAAGAAGAGAAAAGGGATGCCCCGTATTATCGCTTGATGAGTCCAGAGATCACTGCTACAGATGAGAACCCATTATTAGTGGTTCAATATTATATATGAAAATATGTGCTGAACTTTACATAGAGGAATCTTCGCTAGACGAGGTTAGGTCTAGAAGCCATTTTGAATATTGTTTATAAACTGACGTGCTTTGTCAGTAAACTCAGATGATATATATATATATATGGGCAATACTGAGTGCTTGTCTACTGACATTCCATTGTGTTATTAGTCAACATGAGTGCCCATGTATCATTGCAAGACCATTTATCAATTGTACCATGATGTATTATGCCAACCTGTGATTTGTCACTGTATCCGTGCTGTCGAATGTGTACGTCCAATTAAACTGTAACAAAAAGTACACAGCAGTTGACGTCTGTCTTCCAGCACACACCCAGTCTTCACCTGCCTACCACACCCATCTATAACACCACTGATTGCTGGGATTGTAGCACTGGTTTGTGTACACTACAGTGGAGCAAACAACACCGATCTTTTACAGTGACCAGAGCTTTTAACACTGGTGAGCCAGCTTTCTGGGTTTGACCTCGCAGAAGTTGAGAAGTCAACAGACTACCGATACCAGACCGTATCCTGTGGCTGATACGACACGCTTGCAGTATTAGTTTGCTCTTTGTCAACACTTTGTCACGTGACCTATCAAGTGAATGCAGTATCTAGGTCAGCGTTGTTGACATTTTTACGCTTAGACATTACAGAGTGTCACAGTACAGAGACGATACTTTGAAGGCCATAAACTGTTCTATTGTTACAGTATTGTTGAACATAAGTGCGTAAATTTCATCGATGGACTTTCTTATGTTCTGCTATTGTGTTGAACTTTAATATTTAAGGCCAGAATTTGTAATTCAATAAAGTGGCAGTTTATTTTTTTTCATAGGAATAAATTTGCCATTACTGTAAAACTGAGCATATTTTGCAACACATACTATCATACACATAATTTATATATTTATGTTACATGTTATTTGTTTGTATAGTATATTAGTTTATATGTCAGCGGGTTGTGTTTAGGTTGGGCGGTGTCCTCACAGCAGAATATCCCACGTCATAGAGGGTCCGTTGTGGGCGTTTTCAATAGGGCAATTTTCTTGATTGAGAATTTGCTGCGACAACTGTTGCTATTAGTGTTAGCTGTGAAGACTGTAATTATTGTTATTTTTGTAATATTTCTTTGTTCTTTAGTTTTGTTTTGATTTGTTTGTAATTTGTTGGTCTACCCTTTTCTATCTTTCAGTTCTATACATAATTTATATTCATATACTGTGACGTCATTTGTGTTGTTATTCCTTGCAGATTCAGTGATTATTTTCATTGATTTCCCTATTTGATTTATTTGATTTCTGCAAATGTTTTCGTATTGTCAGTCCTATTTGTGCTTTATGTATGCTGTTGGTTGACATTTGTTATATAGGTATATTTCATAAGACACTATTGCTTTTGCACAGCACTTGGATTATGGTATAAACCAGTACTTTATTATTATTACTGGTATACAAGAAATTATAAAGACCTTATTAAGGCTTGTGACCCACTGAGATTGAGATAGTGTACTGATTAATCAAGTCATTAAGAACTTGTGGTATTATTATTGTTTCAGGTAATTAGTATTATTGTTAGACATCATGTCTACATTAGAATACTTCATTGCACAAGGGAAATCCCTTGATAAGACTGGTCAACAATTAGAAGAATGGACAGTTGCTCAATATGACAAGACATTAGCTGCTGCTGCAGAGGAAAGAAAAGCTGCTGCAGAAGAGAGAAAAGCTGCTGCAGAAGAGAGAAAAGCTGCTGCTGCTGCTGAAGAGAAAAAAGCTGCTGCAGAAGAGAAAAAAGCTCTGGCTGAAGAGAAAAGATTAGAAAGAGAAGCTGAACAAAAGAAATTGCAGATACAGACTGAAGAAAAAAGATTCCAGATGGAAATGGAAAAAGAGAAAAGAAAAGATGAAGCTGCTGCTGAAGAGAGAAAAGCTGCCGCTGCTGCTGAAGAGAGAAAAGCAATAAGAGAACATGAACACCAAAAAGAACTTTTAGCATTTGAGTTAGAAAAGTTAAAATTAACAAACATAAGTAATGTTAGTCAAGCATCTAGTGGTAATGGTAAACCTTCTACTTTCAAGGTTAAGGTTCCACCGTTCAATCAGTCCAGTGACGATATTACATTCTGGCTGGATAGATTTGAACGTTCTTGTCGTACTCATAATGTGTATAAATCACAATATGCTAATCAATTAGCAGAAAACTTGAAAGGTGAATCTCTGACTAGGTTATGCCTTGTAGGAGAAGCAGATAAGGATAATTATGATGTCATTAGGGCGGCTTTGATAAAAAAAATACCAGCTAAGTGAGGAAGGCTATCGCCTTTTGTTTAAGACGATGGTGCCAGAGACAGGTGTAGAATTCTCAGAATTCATTGCAAAGGCACGTCTCACAGTTGATCGTTGAATTGAGCTTTCCAAAACAGAAAAAACGTATGAAGGACTTATGGATTTGTTGCTCAGAGATAAGATTATGTCATGTGTTAACAAACCATTCCTTGAGTTTATACATGAGCGTAAACCCAAATCACTAAAGGAAATGGAAAAATATTGTTCCCAATATGTCACTGCACACCCCGACGTGACTTTTGGCAACACTAAGATTAAAGAGAGTATGCCAGTTGCTTCAGCAACACCATACAATCCCAATTATTCACACAGATTTCAGGGACCCCAAAACAGATTTGATAAAAAAGGTAACCATAATAGTTATCAAAACCAAGGTAACCAATCATTTCAGGGTTCTTCTTCGAAGAACTGGAGACGAGCTGATAGCTCTCGACACAGGGGTGGTCATAATTATAGGAATTTCCGTAGATGAAGTAATTATAGAAACTATCCGAGTTATCCGTCTTGGAGTCAACAAGATCATAATTACAGAGATACTCATTATAATGAATATGATAATGGTAACCAAGAGAACTATGACTCAAACCCAAATAGGGGTTACAATAGAGGTAACAATAACTACAGAGGTAATAATAACCGAGGTAGATCTCAAAACAGAAGACATAAACCACATTTTCAGGCAAACTCTGCACAGCAAGAGTCTCATGAAGCCTATAAACAGAGTAAAGATAATAATGATGATAGTAATATGGCATGTTCCGCTTTTGATTTTGGGAGAGCATCTCAGTGCCCCCAATGCAAAACATTATTTGAGCCAACCACAGTGTCTACTTTAAACTGTGGCCATCCTCTTCCTGCTCTTCCTGCATCAGTCGCGCATGATGGAAGAGGTTCTCTTGTCCTACATAAGGGTTTAGTACATAACAATCCAGTCTCCGTTCTATTTGATTCTGGATGCACCACAATTGGTGTTAGGCAGTCACTCGTAGATCCTTCCCGTGCCACTGGACAAGTAATCAAATGTGTAACATTTGGCGGCACATTAGAGAAATACTCTACTGCTATCATTAGGATTGCTACTCCTTTCTTTACAGGAGATGTACACGCATGTCTTCTTCCGAATCCGATCGCTGACCTTATCATCGGTCGCATTCATGGAGTCAAAGAATGCACCCCGCAACAGATTTCCGCGTGGGAAAAGCAAAACATGCAGATTGCTAACGCTGTAGTCACTAGAGCTCAGGCTCTTAATATGCCTCAAACTTTATCTACTGAAGATAATGAAGTGCATAACCAAGATGATCCCTTGGTAATTTCTCGTGACTCGTTTATAAAACAGCAAGAAGATGATCCCACTCTGAAGAAATTCTTCATTCTTGCTACTAAAGGTGATCCGAATAAAGACACAAGTTGTAAATCGTGGATTACAAAGAAGAATGATGTACTTGTACGTATGGTTCAAGACTCCATTACGTCAAGTCATTCTCAAATCCTGGTTCCCAAGAATTTGAGAGTTAAAATTTTGCAGCACGCTCACGACTCTCAGTATGCTGGACACATGGGTTTTTTCGTACTAAGTCAAGAGTTCTTGCGGCTTTCTTTTGGCCATTGGTAAACAAGGACATACGAATTTATTGTCGATCTTGTAAAGTATGTCAGGAAGTTAAATCCAAAGGTCCACGCCATGCTGCACCCATTCAGGCAGGAGACATTCCTATTCGGCCGTTTCAAAAAATGGCCATAGACATTATTGGTCCATTTAAGATCAAGTCTGCCAGAGGACATCAGTTTATCTTGACGTGTGTTGATATGTGCACACGTTGGCCAGAGGCTATTCCTCTGAAGAGCATTACTACTGCTGATATTGCAGATGCTCTTTGGCGTATATTTTCTCGTCTCGGTTTCCCCGGAGAGATATTATCAGACCATGGCACCCAACTAATATCAGATACCATGTCTCAAGTAATGTCTACTCTGCAGATAGATAGATCTTTAAGTAGTATCTACCATCCAATGTCTAATGGGATGGTCGAACGCCTTAATAGAACACTTAAAAACTTACTAGGGAAGATAACTGAAGATCATCTTCAAGACTGGGACAGAGTTTTACCTGCGGCCCTCTTCGCTTACAGAGAGGTCCCCAATGAACATACAGGATTTTCTCCCTTTGAACTTGTCTTTGGCGCGCGTCCGCGCGGCCCTATGTCGTTGCTTTATGATCTCATAACATCTGACAATATTGACGATGACACAAAGTCATCCTACGAATATGTCATCGCGTTGAGACAAAAGATTATCGAAGCATGCAAATTAGCAACTTCTTCTTCCGAATTAGCGAAACAGAAGGCAAGGCAATTTGCCAATAAGAAGAGATGCTTACGACAACTTTGTCCTGGTGACAAAGCATTTGTTTTACTACCTTGTAGGGAAAACAGACTACTTATTTCTTGGAAAGGTCCGTACGATATAATATCGAAAATTTCCGATGTCGACTTTATTGTCGATATTGATGGGAAGCATAAAACCTTCCACATCAATATGCTTACGGAATTCCATGAACGACCGGATTATTTACAACCCATTTTCCAAGCAACGGACGATTTTCCAGTACAACATGGTCATTACTCATCACTGTCCGTGAGACAGGATGAGGAAACGAGTTTTTCAGATTTAAATCTTCCTCTTCCAATGATCCCACTTCATTCTAGTGAATCATGGAAGAACGTTACTGTCTCTCCTGATTTGTCTCTAGGAGAACAGCGACAAGTTTCAACTATGTTGCAAACATTTCAGGATGTACTTACTGACATCCCCGGACAAACTCATGTCATTGAACATGACATTGTTCTAACTGACCATACTCCTATTAGGGTTAGACCTTATCCTATCCCTATACATTTTAAGCACAGGTCGAGAAAGAGTTGGATGAGATGATAGATCTGAAAATAATCGAACCATCCACCTCTGCATATTCTTCGCCGATGGTTATTGTTCGGAAAAAAGACAATAACATACGTCTTTGCGTTGACTATCGCAAATTGAATCAAGTAACGAAGTTCGATGCCGAACCTATGCCTTTACTGGAAGAGCTACTTACTCGACTTTCCAAATCTCATTTTTTCACTAAACTTGATTTGTCTAAAGGATATTGGCAAGTACCTTTATCTGAACGTGCCAAACCTCTCACGGCTTTTTCAACACCTAGAGGTTTGTTCCAATGGAATTTTATGCCTTTCGGTCTTATGAACGCACCAGCTCCATTTGTACGCATGATGCGCCGAATCCTATCTTATCGGTCAGATGTCATTGCATATCTAGACGACATCTGTCTTTTTAGCGATACTTGGGAAGATCACTATTCAGGGTTAGATGAATTGCTGTCTACTTTGCGCGAGCACAACCTGACAGCGAAACCCTCTAAAGCCTATATTGGTTTTAGCGAAATTTCTTTCCTAGGCCACCGAGTTGGTCCTGGTTTCCTAAAGACAGAGGACCATAATACTAGTAAGATACTTAACATCTCTATCCCTAAGACTAAAAAACAGGTGAGAAGTCTGTTAGGTCTTATTCAATTTTATGGCAGATTCATTCAGAATCTATCCTCTATCATGGCACCTCTTTCTACACTTCTAAAGAAAGGTTCGCCTAATATGGTCCACTGGTCTCAGGAATGCCAATGCTCTTTGGATAAGATTAAAACATTGTGTTCAACACCACCTATTTTAGTGTTACCTACTAAAGATAAGACATTCGTTCTTCGTAGTGACGCTTCATCCACTGGGATTGGAGCGGCACTAATGCAAGAGTACTCTGGAACTCTGCATCCTGTAATGTATATTTCCAGAAAACTTAATGCTGCAGAAAGGAATTATTCGGTTTTAGACCGTGAGCTATTAGCTATGGTTTGGTCAATTCTCAAACTACAAAGATTCCTTCTAGGCGCACATTTCATAGTAGAAACCGACCAAAAAGCTCTTACTGCTATACAGAGTAAGAATTTGAAGAGCTCGAGGTCTACTCGATATGCGATTGCTCTTCAACCTTTCCATTTCTCCGTGCGAGCTATTCGTGGATCAGATAATGTGATGGCAGACATTCTGTCAAGATGCCCACATGATTCCACATAACTATTAGGTCTTAGACTTCTTGATATGTCTAGTTCTATAATAGTTCCTTTTCTATATCAAGATAGATACACATTTGTAATTTAATAATATAATGATTGTATGACTACTTAGTGGTTCAGTGAGGTTTATTCACCGCTGTTCTTTAATGATTTTTCTTCATAAATCATAAATTTAAGATATCTAATACGAAATTATGGTATGAAATTTTTTATGCATTGTATAATTGCCATAATTGTATTATACGTGGATCACACCTTCCTGGAAACATTTATTCGTAGAGAAACAATTTCTCTCAGATTATGAGATATATTCTCACCAGTCGCTCCATAAGTCGACTTAGCCTCATATTAGGCGTTATAATTATTCCTGATATTTTCATCTGCGCATTACCCATGCGTTGTGAGCCTATTGTACGTTGCTCCTAGATGTATTTCAAAAAAAAAATGTTCCATTTTTTTCCCGGGAGGTGTAGTAAGACTGTTACGTGCAGTCTTTGATATCTTGCAATATTATACATTTGTATGCTTGTTATGTTCGCAAATATTTTGTAAACAAAATAGATACTTTTTAGTGCTTAAGGAAAAGTCATTATTGAGTTACTTCCCTTGAAAGGAGTTTCGCCACTTTCGATCGAACTTCGCGGATGAATCCAGTTTTACTGTGATTTATTCTTTGTTTGGGTAGAAATAGATTGTTCTTGCTTCAGAATATCTATGGCCTGAATTTATGTGTAGTGTTTGTCTAGGTAGGACGAGTCTGTCTTATATCTGTATATCTTTACATATCTAAGTCGAACTATATGTTCTTTTGTCGCTAGAAAGGTCAAAGGCTGTTCAGCGGATGTGTGGCTAGAGAGTTGTGATTTGGCTTCTCCCTGATGGGCGCTGTTGTATTTCTGTATCAGCTTGTCGCCGGGAAAAGTGATCTCAATATTTATGGGGAAAGTGATAGTCGTCTAGGCCTATCGTGTATGCTTTACCCCAGTGTTTATTCTTATTGCCAAGGAATGGCAGAATCATATTTCTGATACCAAGGTAACAAAAGTACTTCTTATGAACTCTCTTACGAAGCCATCGTTTTCGATAGGCAGACGCACGATTTGTACGTCTGAGGGAATATTTAACTAGACGAAGATGACATTCATTTCTAGCAGCACTATATTGTATGATGAAGCCAATTGTATCAATGATAGAATCTACAAAGCCATAAGGACATTTAATGAATGACCAGCTTTGATACAGCTGCCTAGTTTGTATCAAAAAAAGAAAGTGAGTGACAGCTCACGAGAGAAGCCATCTTGTATCCAAATATTTTTGACTTTCAAGAAGAGAAAAGGGATGCCCCATATTATCGCTTGATGAGTCCAGAGATCACTGCTACAGATGAGAACCCATTATTAGTGGTTCAATATTATATATGAAAATATGTGCTGAACTTTACATAGAGGAATCTTCGCTAGACGAGGTTAGGTCTAGAAGCCATTTTGAATATTGTTTATAAACTGACGTGCTTTGTCAGTAAACTCAGATGATATATATATATATATGGGCAATACTGAGTGCTTGTCTACTGACATTCCATTGTGCTATTAGTCAACATGAGTGCCCATGTATCATTGCAAGACCATTTATCAATTGTACCATGATGTATTATGCCAACCTGTGATTTGTCACTGTATCCATGCTGTCAAATGTGTACGTCCAATTAAACTGTAACAAAAAGTACGCAGCAGTTGGCGTCGATGACTTCCAGCCATACATGAGTGAGAAAAGAACATTTATCAACTCTTCGAACTCTTTCATCATTCGCGTATTATACTCTCACTCTATGTCTACACACCACTGCGTAGGTCGAGTTGATATCCCTATTTCTAACAACCACTCTGACGAGCAACGCTGGGGCCAACAACAAGTCTTAACATTGGAGCTTCCACAGACCACCATACCTCTGAACACTGTGGTCCTGTAAATAGTTGATGTCAGTGTGAACAAGGAACAATACAACTTCCTATTTATACACCATTCAACAGTATCTATATAAAGAGCGTATTTAACACTGATGCCCAAGGTTTAACAGGTATCATCTTCTGATAAGACTAATGCTAGTAATTTTAAGCTTAATCTACCAGCATTCAATGCTTCCATTGATGATATAACATTTTATCTAGACAGATTTGAAAGTTCATGTAAATTGCATAACATAGATAAATCACTTTATGTTTATCATATGTCTAAAATACTTAGAAGTGATGCTTTGACTATGTTAAGCATGGTAGATGTGCCTGACAAGAACAACTATGAGGTTGTCAGAGCAGTCTTGTTAAAGAAATACCAACTTAACGAAGACGGCTATCGTCTTCAATTTAAAAATTTGTTGCCTGAAACTGGAGTGGAATTCTCTGAATTCATATCAAGGATACGTATTACTTTTACACGATGGGTTGAGCTGTCTAAGACAGAAAATACATATGAAGCTCTTATGGACTTACTACTTAGAGACAAAGTTATGTCTTCTGTAAATGAATCTTTTCTTTCCTTTCTTCATGAGCGTAAGCCTAAAAACATAAAAGAAATGGAAGAATACTGTTGCCAGTATGTGACTGCGCACCCTAACGTAACCGTTAGCAACTCTAGAGTAAAAGAAGGTATGCCAGTTGCTTCGGCAGCACTTTATGGCCAAAACTTCAAACGTACGTTTCAAGGTACTCAACATAATATTAATAGAAAGAGCAACCGTAATGATGATCAAAATCATAGCAATCAATCACATGATGATTCTTCTTCGAATAACTGGAGACAAGCTGACACTCCTCGTTATTATGGATCTAATAATTTTAGACATTTCCGCAAAGGTAGTCAGTATAGAGGTAGCTATTTTTCGCGTAGACCACAAAATCAATCTACTAGATTTTTAAATCAATATAGAGATGATAATGACTATTATGTTACTAACCATGATAACAATTACAGGAGACAAAATAATGATAATTTCAGAGGCAATAATGGTCGCGGTAGATCTCTTCATAAGAGAAAGAGATATCAACAGACAAACTCGGTACAACAAGAATCTCAGGGCGCAGATAAACAGGTTAATGATAATAAAAACCCTAATGCTATAGGATGTTTTCTTTTGACTTTGGTAGAGCAAATAAATGTCCCCAATGTAGTACTTTGTTTGAACCAACTACCGTAACTACTTTAAGCTGTGGTCATTCTCTTCCAGCTCTTCCTGCTAATGTTGCGCATGACGGGAGAGGTTTTCTTATACTACATAAGGGTCTTGTAAATAGTAATCCAGTCTCAATTTTGTTTGATTCTGGATGTACTACTGTTGGTGTTAGGCAATCTCTAGTAAATCCATCCTGTGCTACAGGAAAGGTCATCAAATGTGTCACATTTGGTGGCACTTTGGAAAAGTATCCTACTGCCATAATACATATTGCTACTCCTTTCTTTACGGGAGATGTCCACGCGTGTCTTCTTCCAAACCCTATTGCGGACCTTATTATTGGTCGTAATCACGAAGTTAAGGGATGTACCCCACAGCAAATTGCTGTTTGGGAAGAGCAAAACATAGAAGCTACCAATGCGGTGGTCACAAAAGCACATGCTGTGGATCCACCTCAAACTTCATTAACTAATAATGAGGAAGTAGATAGCCAAGATGGTCACTTGATTATTTCACGTGACTCATTTATAAAATTACAAGAAGAAGATCCTTCTTTACAAAAATTTTACATTCTAGCAAAAAAAAGGTGATCCAAATCAGAATACTAATAGAAAGTCTTGGATTTCTATGAAGAACGGCGTACTTGTGCGTATGGTACAAGACTCGTCTACGTCCACTCATTCACAAATTCTTGTGCCTTACAGTATGAGATTGCAAATATTGCAACATGCTCATGACTCGCAATGTGCTGGACATATGGGTTTTTCCCGTACAAAGTCGAGGGTTCTTGCGGCTTTCTTTGGGCCATTTGTGAGCAAGGACATACGAATTTACTGTCGTTCTTGCAAAGTATGTCAGGAGGTCAAATCTAAAGGACCACGACATGCTGCGCCTATCCAGGCTGCTGACATTCCTATTCGCCCTTTTCAAAAAAATGGCAATAGATATTATCGGTCCTTTTAGGATTAAGTCGGCCAGAGGACATCAATTTATCCTTACATGTGTCGATATGTGCACACGTTGGCCAGAGGCTATACCTCTCAAGAGCATCTCAACTGCTGATATCGCAGACGCTCTTTGGCTGATATTTTCTCGCTTGGGTTTCCCCGGAGAAATATTGTCAGACCATGGCACTCAACTTATATCAGACACTATGTCACAGGTAATGTCTATGCTACATATTAAAAGGTCTCTCAGCAGTATCTATCACCCAATGTCTAATGGGTTAGTTGAGCGTTTGAATAGGACTCTAAAAATTTTACTTGGGAAGATAACTGAGGATCATCCTCAGGATTGGGACAGGTATTTACCCGCGGCTCTCTTTGCTTATAGAGAGGTTCCCAATAAACACAAAGGATTTTCTCCTTTTAAACTTGTCTTTGGCGCGCAACCGCGCGGCCCTATGTCTTTACTACACGATCTTATCACTGCCGATAATATTAGCGATGAGACTCAATCTTCTTATGAGTATGTCATTGCTCTTAGGCAAAAGATCATCGAGGCATGCAAACTAGCAACTTCTTCATCCGAATTTTCTAAAGAAAAGGCAAGGCAGTTTGCAAATAAAAATAGATGTCTACGACAACTTTGTCCAGGTGACAAAGCATTCGTTCTTCTTCCGTCAAGGGAGAACAGACTTCTTATTGCATGGAAAGGTCCGTATGCAATAGTCGCTAAAATTTCCGATGTCGACTATGTTGTCGATATTGATGGGAAACATAAAACTTTCCAAATAAATATGCTCACGGAATTTCATGAAAGACCTGACTATTTGCAGCCTATTTTCCAGGCAACGGACAATTCTCCAGTACCTCGTGGTCACTATTCATCCCTGTCAGTTATACAGGATGAGGAAACTACTTTTTCTGATGTCAGTCTTCCGCTTCCTATGGTCCCACTTCATTCTACGGAATCTTGGAAAAACGTTACCGTTTCTCCTAATCTTTCCGCTGAGGAACATCGACAAGTTTCTTCGATGTTGCAAACATTTCAGGATGTCCTTACAGACATCCCGGGACACACACATGTCATCGAACATGACATAGTGCTTACTGACCATAATCCTATCAGAGTCAGACCCTATCCAATATCTATCCACTTTCAGTCACAAGTCGAGAAAGAATTGGATGAGATGATACGGTTGGAAATAATCGAACCATCTACTTCACCATACTCTTCGTCTATGGTTATTGTTCGAAAGAAGGATAATAACATTCGCATTTGCGTAGATAATCGCAAATTGAACCAAGTTACGAAGTTAGATGCTGAACCTACGCCTTCATTGGAAGAGCTACTAAATAAACTTTCTAATTCTAGGTTCTTTACCAAACTAGACTTGTCTAAAGGTTATTGGCAAGTTCCTTTAACTGAACGTGCCAAACCTTTTACAGCGTTTTCTACACCTAGGGGTTTATTCCAATGGAATTTCATGCCTTTCGGTCTTATGAACGCCCCTGCTACATTCGTACGCATGATGCGCCGAATTCTCGCATATCGTACAGATGTCATAGCATACTTAGACGATATCTGTCTATTCAGTGATTCCTGGGAAGATCACTATTTGGGTTTATAAAAAATGCTGTCTACTCTTCGCGAGTATAACTTGACTGCAAAACCCTCTAAAGCCTTTATAGGATTTAGTGAGATTTCTTTCCTGGGTCATCGTGTCGGTCATGGTCTTTTAAGGACAGAGGACCACAATGTTTCAAAAATACTTAACATTTCTGTCCCTAAGACGAAAAAAACAAGTACGGAGTCTCTTAGGTTTGATCCAATTTTACGGACGATTCATTCCGAATCTGTCCTCCATTATGGCACCGCTTTCTACTTTACTGAAGAAAGGATCGCCTAATCTGATCCGCTGGTCTCAAGAATGTCAATCCTCATTGGACCAGGTTAAAACTCTATTTTCATCTCCACCTATCCTTAGGTTACCTACTATTGAGAAGACTTTTGTTCTTCGAAGTGACGCCTCGTCAACTGGGATTGGGGCAGCACTTATGCAGGAGTATTCTGATACTCTGCACCCAGTGATGTATATCTCTAGGAAATTAAATGCTGCAGAAAAGACTTACTCGGTTTTAGACCGTGAATTATTAGCTATGGTAAGGTCTATTCTGAAGTTACAAAGATTTCTTCTAGGCGCACATTTCATTGTGGAAACCGACCAGAAAGCTCTTACTGCTATTCAGAGCAAAAACTTGAAGAGCTTGAGGTCTACTCGATATGCCATAGCTCTTCAACCATTTCATTTCACGGTGCGAGCTATACGTGGTTCGGATAATGTGATGGCAGACGTTCTGTCCAGGTGCCCACACGATTCCACATAATTCTTCTGTCATATATATTTCCTGATATACAGTTCAATACTATAATGACATATTAGCACATATTTTCTCACTTTTTGTGAATTTATAACGTTGTTCCATGTAATTTTCTTTTTTCTGTTACCATTTTGATCATAACAGAAGAAGGCTTAGTTAGCGATATACGGGCCAAAAGATCACATGGCCACATTTAGATATTATATATTAGTGATTGTATTAAGAGATTTAACATTTGTCTTAAAGATTTGTGTTATTGATATTTGCGCAGCACATCATTGAAGTCTGCGAGATTTTGTACATTGTGCAACTTTGAAGTTATCAAGTCCTGTCCTAGGTTGGAGCGGATGATGTCCACATCTTCTTGTATCGATTGTATTTATGTCTACGAGGAACAGCACATTTTTTAGTAATGATTAATAATGCATTATTTAATGTACTATTTGTTTGAATATGTGTAATATTATATTGCGGTAGATTGGTATATTACACCGCTGTTTGCACAACACTTCATTGTATAATACTATGATAATATATTTAATTTCATAGATTTGTATGAGTATAATTTGAATTTCATTATGATATTGCCATCACATCACCGTACCTCTTCATACTCCTTATGGACGATGTCATCAAGGCATGTAAGGAGAGAACAAGAAAGTATTCAGTGGGGTACCGGAAGATGAGACAGGTCTATATTTCAGAGCTGGCATTTGCTGATGATGTTGCCCTGATTGCTAAATCAGAGGGATGGTCATAAGCAGCTCTAAAACAAAATCCATGGTGATATCACGAGAAGAAAGAAGTCATCAGATTAAGCTGGGAGAACAGGTCCTGGAGCAGGTCGACCACTTTAAATACCTCGGAGCTATTATAGGCCGAAAGGGAGGCATCAAAGAAGAGTTGGCCACTCGAAAAGCAGCAGCTGGGAGGCTTTTTCAGGCCATAAATCGAGGCTTCCTCAGCAAGAGAGAGGTTGGTAAGAAAACGAAGATGGCTGTATACCGCTCCACCTATGTCCCAGTCTTGACATATGGATGCGAGTCATGGGCAATGACTACAACCCATAAAAGCCAGATCCAAACCTCAGAAATGAGGTATCTGAGGAAGGTGGTTGAAGTAACAAGAAGAGACATGGTACGCAACCAGACGATACGTCAAGGCCTAAAATGCCACCCCCTACAGACCCAAGCAGAACAGTCCCAACTAAGATGGTTTGGCCATGTCTGCAGAATGGGAGAAGATCGGCTACCACGACATGCATGGGAAACAAAGAGCCAAGGATCCAGACCCCGAGGACGACCCAGAGTCCGCTGGGAGGACAACATTAGACAATCTTTGAAGGACCGAGGACTAGAATGGAACCAGGCCAGGAGGAAGACAGCCGATAGAATAGTCTGGCGCTCTCTCTTCCAAACCTCTACACCTCACGGTAGAAGGGGAACGACTAAGTAAGTAAGTAAGTATACTTAGGTAAATTTTTGTTTCTCAGTTTCGCTCCATGCGTCGAGCAAGCCTAATTTTTAGGCAATATATCCGCGCATTATACGTGCGAGAGAGGGATGGTCATAAGCAGCTCTAAAACAAAATCCATGGTGATATCACGAGAAGAAAGAAAACATCAGATTAAGTTGGGAGAACAGGTCCTGGAGCAGGTCGACCACTTTAAATATCTCGGAGCTATTATAGACCGAAAGGGAGGCATCAAAGAAGAGTTGGCCACTCGAAAAGCATCGGCTGTGAGACTTTTTCAGGCCATAAATCGTGGATTCCTCAGCAAGAAAGAGGTTGGTAAGAAAACGAAGATGGCTGTATACCGCTCCACCTATGTCCCAGTCTTGACATATGGATGCGAGTCGTGGGCAATGACTACAACCCACAAAAGCCAGATCCAAACCTCAGAAATGAGGTATCTGAGAAAAGTGGTTGAAGTAATAAGAAGAGACATGGTCCGCAACCAGACGATACGTCAAGGCCTAAAATCCCACCCGCTGCAGACCCAAATAGAACAGTCCCAACTGAGATGGTTTGGCCATGTCTGCAGAATGGGAGAAGATCGGCTACCACGACATGCATGGGAAACAAAGAGCCAGGGATCCAGACCTCCAGGACGACCCAGAGTCCGCTGGGAGGACAACATTAGACAATCTTTGAAGGACCGAGGACTAGAATGGAACCAGGCCAGGAAGAAGACAGCTGATAGAATGGTCTGGCGCTCTCTCTTCCAAACCTCTACACCTCACGGTAGAAGGGGAACGACTAAGTAAGTAAGTATTATACGTGCGTTAGGAGCCTAGGGTTTTTCCCGGCTCCAGGATTCAAAAAAAAAGTTTCATTTTTTGCCCGGGAGGGTGCGGTAATGTTGCGCACAGATCTTCATTTTTTCTTAAGTCGTTGTATGATCATTTTTTGCTAAAGACATTGTGTAATTAGATTGACTGAAACGTACACTTTAATTTGTTTCGGTCAAAGCTACATAACTTTGGATAATTGTAATATGATGTTACCTCCTCTTGTGTCGAGACACGGTCGGTCCATATTTTTATTAACGAAGTGTGACCATTCTCCTTATTTGGTAGTATCGGTCAACTGTTGTTGGAATGTCTGAAACCTGTGTTGAGGTCTCTGTTCATGTCCAAATAAGGCTCGATCTACTTAAATCTTATCTGGAATGTTCCTAGATTGTCTTGTTTGATCGCTATTTCAAGTGTGTAGGTTCTGCGCATGTCCGGACGCGGGGCTTCTGGGAAGTTTCTTTATCTTGGGAGACGATGTAAAGCTGTGAAGCATAAAGGACGCGTTTTGGCGTCTCTGTGATTTTGTTAGGGATTAGGAGCCTTATTGTGAGATAGTTAGCTTACAAGGTCCTTCCCTTGAGTATTCTAAAACGCCTGGAGGCGTATGTTTTCTGTGGTGTGGATTTTCGAACGAAGGTAATGCCTCATTTACATCCAATCTGTAACTTTACTTATGTTTGACAATGGTCGATCTCTGCTCACGTATGCATTACAGAAAGGAAGGTTCTTCTAATAGATGTCACGCCCCAGGTATCTTCATACCTGAGATCTATATGTAAACGGGTCATACTCAGCCCGAAGGACAGTTCTTTGTTCTATGAACGTCGCTGTGTGTCAGCTAATATGCCCACGTCAAGGTTAGACTTAGGAATGCCTGTAAAGGTCAGTTTGACCTGCACTCCTGGAATGCCATCATCGTGCGACTTATGATTTGACTCGTTTAGCACATCTGAACAGTAAGAGGATTTTTTGTTGATGTACTTTTGTATTTGGAGTCAACCAAATAATACCTTGGCGCCATATCATCATCTTTAGAATATGCCAAATGCATTGATAAACTATGTAAGCTGATGTTTGTGAATGTCATGACTTCGCTCTATTGTGAACTGGATGTACGTTCTTGTACCTGTGACGTCAAAATAAATGATGAAAAAACGTCCAGAGCGGTTTACCCATTTATGACTTCACATGTCGTACCCTACGTGCTGTAACTCTGTGAACTACATCACTACCATACACAGCAACAACAACAACACAAAACCAGATAAGACACCCTACATCTACAACTATAATTTTACTGGTGTCGATAGGGGTGGTAATTGAAGTCAGCCTAAATCCACCCTTATCACCCATATTGATCTGCAATCACACTTTGCCTGTTTTGTTACATCCTTTTTTTTTTAAAATCTATTGCCTTTGTTTAGTTGATTCTATTTAATATTTAACAAACATAAAGAGGTATTTTTGTTTCTTTAATATTAATATTTTCTGTTGCACTAATAGTGCATTCTCCTATATAATTTATACAGTCCTTCAAAGATCCCTTTTTCGGCAATTTGATTAGATATAATTCTTTCCAGTGTAATGTTAAATTCTTACACTTATCTGGGTAATGTATAAAATACGCATGTAGGGGTGCTGATGTCCGCAAACGTGGATCGGTGGTATTGGAAGTATACGGCGAACATACTGAAATAGTTTCTTCTGCTGTCACAGAGGTCCTCCATATTACATTTATCTACAGATTTCTCTGATTTGTTTGTCTCTATACATATATTATGTTTCTTTGTTTGTCTCTATACATATATTATGTTTCTTTGTTTGTCTCTATGCACATATTATGACTCTGTTTTGAAGTGACAATTTCGCTTTTGTTTACATCTGCTTTCTTATTTTTTCGCTTTATTTTATGATAGCTTTGTTAATCTATGAGTTTAAAGGGCGCTCGCTTATACCAATGCTTTTCAAATCTAATTTCAGGCGAAATTTATATCTTTTCAGCAGTTTTCTGAATTTGTTTTGTCTTACTGGTTGTTTAAACATGTGATACGCTTTTGATATTGTAACTGTAATTTTGTTTCTACAGCTCTACTATAAGCAATTTCACAAAAGCACAAATAAATAGATATACATATTAGTAAACATACACAGATGTTGACATATACTGCGATAGATACACACAGAAAACAAGAAGCTATGTCACAAACAAAGACAGCGATGGGTCACAACTACAAGTATAACATGTACATACTCTCAAATTGAAAGTCATAAAATGTCAAAGTCACAGACATATTTAATAGTTTTTTTTTTTTATTATCTTCATCTCCTGTTCCTCTACGTGCAAGTAGAACAATATTTCATTTTTATCAGTCATATTCTTAGAATAGGAAACTAACATTAAAAACTGACATACATTTACACAACAATGGCGCTAGTTGTCTAATATAATTCTGTCTAACACAACAAACATTTATGTTTTTACAGATTCATTCATTTGCACTTTTCTGATCTTCATCTCGGTAAATGTCACGAAAACACGAATAGCACCGTTATTCCAGAAAGTACCGTTAGTATCCTGTCCTCCCCACAAACCGTTCAAGTTTGAATAGGAACATTCTTTATACCACCAAGCTCCACGACGATCGGTCGCACAATTACCTGCTGACCAGTTATCGTTGTCTCGCTCATGTGTGGAGAAACGCGAACCATCGTGGTACGTTAAGGAGTCCCATGCTGTTCCATCATACTTCCCCACAGTGAAAAGGTAATTCGACAGCTCGTCATAGATCATGAAGTCTGAGTAGTGAGCGACATGTTGTCTCCCTCCGTATTTCAAATCAATTCTGAGATCAGTATAGCCCTGAAATAAAGAAATCCTGAATTGTACAGAGTGTGTATGTGTATATATGTATATATATGATAGCTATAGACACACGCATTTTTTCTGGGAAATTGTTTATAAAACTTATGAAAATGCAAAATTCAAACTATATTGATTAGTAAAGTTATATTTTTTTGTTCGTATAATTCACATGTTACAATTAATATAGGCTAATGTTTTATTTATCGTTTTTTTTTTTTCTAAATGGTTCATTGCAACATTATTCCAGTGTTTCTTTACATTCAACATTTCTGGTGTCCGCCGCCTTAATCACACATGAATACAGTAATGGTTATTTCACCATCGGTCAAGCTACATATAACTAGCTGTTTGGATGAAAATAGATTATTATGAAGTTAATGACTGCTACTTTAAGTGACTTTTCCCTTTTCTTTATTTACAGATATTTCAAAAGCCCACAGCACAAAATGTTGTGACGTAGGATGGTGGAACTGCAAGAACAATTTCGTTGTGCTCCTGAGTTTTAGTAGAAGTCAATTAATCAAACATATTTCCCTGTACAACCTGGCACATCAAGAAATAATTGTCCTCCATTTCCTTTTTCAAACGTGTTTACTACATGTCATCGTAGCACGCCCCGTTCAAACATATACATTTTTGCTTGAGTCACGGGATGCTTCCGCTGCTTTGCAGTAGTGGTCCAACAATGGCCAAAACTCAAGGGTGTCTAATGTTGGTACTCAAAGGTATCTACCTTCACTCAAGATTACTCTTAGCAGATTGGTAAATAGAAGGATGATGATGCTTCTATCTTTAGGGAGTGTTCACAAGATATTCAGAAGTCAAGAACAGTGCTGAATGTGTATTAGTAAAGTTCATTTATCATCTGCCCGCAGCCTTTTGAAAAGAGATATATGTATTTTATTTAGCTCTTTCAAGGCCCCCAACTGATTTAACAATAAAATGCTACTTTACTAGCTCTTTTAACTATGGAAAGAAAAACTGATTCATCCGTGCGCACTTCTCTCTGTAATATTAAATCAACAATGTAAAGGATCCCATTACACGCCTATTGAGCACATTGGGAATATAGTGTTAGGCCCATTTTTTCTTGACCATCGGTACACTAGGGGTGATGTGGTCAGCATCATGCTGGCCGCCTTAACCTTCCCAAAGTTGCACTAGTACCCAATTGGGGCTGGATCGACCCAGGAGCCGTTTGCGGGCTAACAAAATCCCACCTCATCTGGGGATCGACTCATAGATCACTGAGCTAGGAAGCCAGTGCACTAACCACTTTGCTACCGCGGCTCCCTAAAATCAACTATGACTTTGTAAAAAACCTAACAAATTTAATGATTAATTATTGTCACAATACGTATGTGTGTGTAATTTTCCGACTTTTTTTGCGCTCCTCATCGTCCTATTATTTGGCATATTTTATGCACCTACATTTTTTACCTAACCTCTCCCAGACTTGTTAACGTTTTCCCCTGTGAATTGTAGTAATATGATGCAAATAATACCGGCTGGCAGATTATAATTTTATCACTCAGTGTCGTGCAATGCAGACGATCGCAGGAAATCAATGTTGACACATGGTGTTCTCGCATGCTCGACGGGAAAAAATCAGGATTGTGTATCTAAGAAATCTGTCTGGGATATATACGGAAACACAGGCGATAATAAGGTAATCGCTTTCGATACCCGTGTCTGTATCAATAGGACAGATAATCTTTCAGAGGATTAATATTGGTGGAAGGTATTAGTTGGGAAATTAGTTCACAAATGTATTTATATGTTTGTACTAATGCAATCAAAAGTGTTACGGCCTTATTATGAAAAATATAAGTCACAAGTTTAAATTTTAAAGAATAATTGCAGGGGAGAATTAGCTAACACTCAAACACACTTAGCTGCAAGCTTACGATTTGCTCAATTTGAGAGCAGGACATTAAGATTAAGTCTTATTGGCAGGGTTGGGGAAAATACCAGGTGGGACTTGGGAGTGGGAAATGAAATATAATCTAACAAATTCAGGGACAAAAATCAGACGCATGTTCAAGAACGTCAATTAACAACGCCCCAGAGCCAAAGAGAAGGAAAGGACAAAGAATTTCAAATTACAAGGAACCAGATCCAAGTGTTTTGGCGTCTTTATAACTTAAAAGAGGACCCGCAGTTTTAAATACAAAGACTAGAGATCTAAGGAATCCGAGCACATGTATAAGAGGAAAACTACACTTACTCACACCCAGTGTTCGAAGAATCTAATCAAAGTTGTTGTCTCCATTCATCTGTGCCAGGAGATTTTGTTCCCAAAAGCTAATTCGGGGTAAGTAAAAACAAATACCAGTGTTTAAAAAAAATACAGTCAGTTTAACATGTCTGTACTTGCTAAGTGGTTATACCGATCATAGGCGGCTGGCAACCTCATCATATGAAAATAGTATATTCATAAACCGCTATAGCACGTGCTCGTGATTGCTTCATGCTTGTTCCCTTAGGGAATCAAACGCAGAGGCAACCCCAGACTTCGAAGGGAGCAGTGACGATTGATGATTTCATCCATGCGCATAAATTGTATAATATTATTTTTTGAGATATATGTACCTTGATAATTTTAGTTCTGACACAAATCATTGCACTCGCTCTGTCCAAGCACATATTTTCCATAAAAATCCCCAAAAGGATAGCGGTGATTTATAATCATATTCCCTGTGTATGCTTAAAAAAAGTATAACTGTTCAAAGACGCTAACATTGGTGGGTGCTCGGCGAGACAATGCGCCTGTTAATCTTCCAACCACAATGTACTTAGCAAAGGCATTTGTTCCTTTATTTGCCTTAAAGTTCGTGGTACGAAGCTACAAATTACAAGATACCAGTTTAAAGAAAGAATCTCTGCTATTATCGTGCGATTCAAGAGCTGGGTTCGACATGAACTACGTACAGCGGACACGTTGTGAAGACACCCACCTTGACATTAGGAGTGATGTTCATCTAAACGCCTCTAGAGAAGAATCCTCATCACAACTACAGCAGTATTCGGCAAGGTAAGAACTTGTTAAAAGGCGAGAGCAACGGACAATTATCATCAGTCCCCAATTAATTCTCCGTGAAGACACTTTTCTTATCACTATATTTAAACTTACTATCATCCATATTTATTTAACTTTGCAAAAGTTTAATTGATTATTAAATTTGTTTTATGTTATTTAACAAATTCACAGTTGATTCAGTTCTAATAAATATGAGAGGGCATGTATGATCTAAAATCGTTAATACATTTACATCTAAGTACACAAATAGTCAAATACTCATTCAACGAATTTGGCTTGATTCACTAGATGGGGGTTCGAACAATCAAACCATTGCTTAAAACTTCACAAAAGGTGGTTGATCACTGAATAGTGCTCTGCCCTGTGCATTATTGTTCTTGACTTCTGAAATATCTTGTGAAGACTCCCTGTGAAAAAGGGTTATAAATTTTGAGCACTAGGGTGGAGCTAAGGCAGCCCGTAAATTATTTTGGTTTTTAGCCTGCCCATTTAATTTCTTTTTCGGTCTCATGTAGTTGTAATATGGGGTAACTGGCCTGTCAATGTAATCGGACAAGTTCACTCCCCTTTTTCTTTAATGTTGTTACGATAAATTTTTGACGCGTCCAAGACTCTCTGTCGCGGTAGGCGGCATATTTCTTAGAGTTCTTTTACCACGAGTTAGAGCCTGGCACTCGGTTTCTGGTAGTAGAGCGCTGACATTTCCTGGCCTTGGCACCATGGAAAGCCATCGCCTTTCGTGTGTCCACGGGTAGACCTGATTACGCTGGAAATGGCGGTCTCTCTTTGTTAGCCCCGCTTTCGTCCATGGAACACGGGACACTAGTTCTCGGGGTTCTGTAGCGGTTGAGTCATGTTATGTTGTAACCGGGCGAAGCATTCGCTCGAAATTGCAGGTGGCCGAACCTCTGTGGCCTGAGTTTTTATATAAAATTCGAACTCTGTTCTGTTAAGTTGTCTGGCACTTAATGCTCCGGGGATTCTAGGAGAGTAAACGTGTCATATTTATTTGGCAGATTCGACCAGCTACTTTTAGTGTTAGTTAATTTCGGAAAGAGCGCTAATTTTATTTAAACAGTTTGTGTAGGTAGAATCGATCACTAATTAATCATAAGAGGGCAGTACACTTTTCAATCTCATTCCAAAACGGAAAAGTGGATATATTTTAAGTTCGCTATGCACCACTAAAACTACATAGATGGGACCTTTAAAATTGTATTCACTGAGTGTATCGTTATATCAGCTTTTCTAACAAAACTGTAACCCCATGTATTTTTTCTAAGAGTTCCTTAAGATGTGTGGGTTTTCGGCTATAAATATATATATATATGTATAATGGTATTTATTAGATAACTCATACAAATGATTTCGTATATCTGACCCAGATGGGAAAAATGTGAGGCTGGTTCAAGTTACTGTCAGGGGCCATGTGTTGTAAATATTGATTTTATTGTTGTGTGTAACCTGATGTGGGGTTTGAAAGATAGATCAGCCCGACCGGCGAGTTTGTTTACATTCAAGCTTTAGACCATTACACAACCTCCTTGTGCGAGCGTAGGGCTATCTCTACCCCAGCGTTTTCCGTGGCTATCAATTGGCTGATACAACGGCACAGAGAGACGGTTGTAAATGCGTTGAGTTAGCCAGCAGAACCGGTTTGACGCTCCAAGATAATTTGGGATAAGGGGAGGGCGGGGTTGATTGTATTTAAACAGTACTTATCTCGATGTGTATGTATAAAAGTATTATTAGCTAGTGGATCCTAATTTAAACGACAAGTTTATGGCTTGTATTTATTGCACCTTACATCGGAGAAGGCAAACTTTCACACGCTACTGGGGAACCTGGAAGCCACCATTAACTCACAGGTCTGGTATAATAGCCTTAATTGAGTTCTCCGTGTGGGACCAGTTGTTTAAAACCTAAAAACCATTACCAGGAAGGCAGAGTTGAGTACCTAGCTGCTGGTACCCTAGGCTCCTGTAGCTGCAAAAGCTCTGAAACCACCAACATTCAAGCTAAAAAAACTTCAAAATATAGCGCCCATTCTGTTTTAGTTTGTAGCCGGTAGGCCCTGTTCGTTACACGCCTAGTCACAATTGAACTGATCGCGTCTCTCGGGTATATTAAGGCGCACCGCTTGCGAAAAACTGAGTTTGGACTCATTTAACCCACGGAATATCAGGGTAATCATCATTGAGTCACACTGACAATATATTTTCCACTGTCCTCGTCAGCCGTGGATTTATCTGAATTCTCACCTCGTCGGTAAGGCACAGGATTGGCAATATGATTGGTTCAAGTGAACACGATACTACCTCACTCACAGACAGGGAATTTAACTCATAGAAATGTGGCGGAAATTAATTAATCTTTCAAGAAGTACTTGGTTGTGCTTTTAAGAGGGTGTTTAATGCAATACATCATTCGTCGGGGTTTTATATGTTTTGGTGGAATGTTCTTTTGCTGTGGCGTGTGTTCTTGTGTAGCCTGGATCACATTCGTCTCTATTTGAGACTGGGGACTGTCGACCGGGGATACAGATTAGAATTTGGTGATTAGAATTCATAATACTAATTGTTGATTTTTCCTATTTGTTTTTTATGGGGGTGGGGGGCGCGTTTCATTGTGTACCACTTTCGTTGCCATTTTAGATTATTAACTAGAATCGGTTTGGCGTTGTATGTTGTTATTCTTGTGTTTATTGATGGTAATATTATACTTTTGTTTGGGTTGATTTTAAAATTACTGCCATCGTGCAGATATAGTCAGTTTAAAAAAAAAAATAAATATCATAATAAAACAAAGAAAACTATTTTCTACCTACATTCACATCTAAGATTGTTGAATGTGAAAACCCATTGGTGTGTAGCAGTACTTTACTATATATATCTATTCATTTGTTGATAGGGGAGAAAGAGAGGGTGAGTGGAGTTGACATCTAAATAAGTCAAGGTAAAAGATTGTTTATTATCTTTGTACGTCTCAACATTCACATTCGATATTTAAGACTTTCCTCTATTTCTTACTCCTCACTCAAACGATTGTCTTGTCTCAGACAGACTCTTTTCTCCAACCGTGGCACTACCTTGAGATAAAAGAATCACTATCCTTCTATCTACAACTCTGCTACGAGTAATCTTGCGCTAGGTAGACACATGTGAAGACCCTATTATCTCCTTCTTCTTCTGCGTTCGTCCTAAAAAGAACGTTTGTTACGTTCTGTCGCCATTTACAGCAAAGCTGCGATATCTGAGCCTTTCGGCCCGAAACATCCGTTTTCGGCATGTCATTTTTGGGACCGGGTTAGCTTTCCCTCTTCGATCCCTAATCTCTCAGCCAGACTGCAGAGATGCAGCGTGTTTCCATGGCCTCCACTTGGAGGTGGAGTAGGTCTTGGTCAACCCTGGCTCACTGATCCTGACGCATGCAGTCAAGCTATGAGTCGTTTACTGCATTCCTCACTTTTGATGCATCTTCGGTCCCAGACCCATATTAGATACTCTCGAGTTTTGGCTACTGTTAGACCACTACAGCAGAGATAAGTGGAGTGTTAAGTCATAATTTGAGTAAGAGTTAAGTGTTAAAGATTTTTATGTACAGGTCTGATTTTTTGGTACACACGCTAGTAAGCACGCTTTAGTGATGAGATGATTTTTTAGTTGGGGGCTTTATGCTCTGTAATTTTGGAACACAGCTCAACTGAGACTGTGTCAGTTTTTAAAAAAAATAAAGAAACTGTTCGAATATTCTATGAGGTTTTTTGGGGGATAGACGGATGAGCTGAGCTCAGATGTTAGACAGTGAGTTGACATGATCGGGTTTCACTGAGCTGGACCGGGAAATTATTATCTCGGGGAGATTAAGACTGGCAGAGCTTCGAGACGGGTTGTTTTGTGTCTCACTATTGCGCCAGAATATATATATATTATAAAAGAGAATATTTTTTCAAGATTATGATTCAAATGCCATGGATTACGTTGGCTTATATGAGATAATAAGAATTGCGATGTATGCGATCTTCTTTCCTTTGATGGATGTTCTTTCCTATGGATTTATATTATTCTGAAAGTTGCGGCGTTTTGCAACAATTTTATGGATATTCTTTCCAATATATTACTCCAATGCCAGGGATTACGTTGGCTTATATGATATAATAAGAATTGTGATGTATGCAATCTTCTTCCCTTTGATGGATGTTCTTTCCTATGAATTTATATTATACTGAAAGTTGCGACGTTCTTTGCAACCTATTTGCCATGGATTTTGTATGCTATTATAACTTGTGACAGTGTACCGTTCCTGATGTCGATGTTACTGTGTGAATAAACTATGTACTGTGAATTGGATACGAACTCGTCTTACCCGTTGGTCTATGCTTGACCGTACGTTGCTGCAGTGTGAGTTATTGTACCATAGACACACTTAAAGAACCTACACATTCGCATATATATATTTACACTTCTGTCGGCCACCTGTAAGCCCGACCTGACTGACTTCGTCCTGGTCAGCGATTCTACACCACCCACCACAAACCTTCTGCATCTATCTATATTGCCAGAACATTTATGTTATTGCTGTAATATTCAGTAACAGAACTGGTGGTTTCCAGTCATTTGGATACCTACTACAGATGGAGGATTTTACAGAAGGATATCTACTATCGAATTTTTTGTGAATGTAAAGTCAAGTACACAGTGTTGCCAGTACGAGTTTTCCTGTACAAGTTTCAACAAGGACTACAAAGTTGCCAAGTCAGGATTAGATGTCAAGTATTACGTTTGAAATGGATTATCTACTGTTAAATTTAAAAACTTGACGACGAATTCCAGTACCTTTCAACGTTGGACTGCAACGTACCGAGTGATACCCGATGCTCATCGCGGTCGCTGTTGCGGAGGCCGGGAGTTTTCTTTTTTAAAGTTAAGATTTTTATTGTTTGTAAATTGTGTCACTGTTGTATGTTATTGAGCCTTCCTTTATGAAGTGTATCATTTGGGCTATTTAGTGTTCTATGTTCTGTATTTTTGGTTTAGGCGAGTTTAGTTGGGTGGAGACTTGCGTTAGGAAACATCCCAGTTCATCCAGGGCCTACGTAAGCGTTCTTTAGGATTAAGTTGCAAGTTTCAATTGAGCGGTAATTCCAGTTCAAGGCTAAAAATCTTGCTGAAGTTCGGATCGCTACTTGTCTCTTTCAACAGTAATTGTTTAGGTATGACGAACTGTGTTATTGTTGTTATTGTAGTATTTTTTCTTTGTACCTTAGTTTTTTTATTAACTTGTTTGTCTTTGTCATTTTCAATCTTCCTATTGTTTATTTCTGTACACATTTTTTGTTTATACACTGTGCTTTTGCTTGTCTGGTCATTCCTTTCGCAGTGTCATTGCATCATTTGCAATGTTTTTTCTTTAGTTTTGCTTTCTTGTTTATTTGATTCTGCGAACGTTATCATTTGTCTTGAGTATTTCGTCTCGGTTTCTGCCATTTTTCGTATCTTCATTATGTATTTCCTGTCTTAATGTTTACACAATTTAAGGATTGAGTTTTTATTATATGCTATAGTTGTATGCAAGTTATTAAGCCAGGACGTGCCACCCACTAAGTTGGGATAAATTACTTAGTTTCTCCAGAATATTTTACATAAGTTATATAAGTTATTTGCCATTGGCAAACTACTGAATGAAAAAATTGCCTAGAAAAATCACAAACAGCCAATAAAAGCTGGGGTTGATTGAAACGTCCTGTAAAGGATAAGCAACTAACTTTTTTATATAAGTTATAAAATCGGACATAATGTCTAGTTTAGACTATTTCATTAAACAAGGAAAAGCCCTTGGTATGACTACAGAGGAAGTAAGGGAATTCGCACTTGTCGAATATGACAAGGCTCAGAAACTAGAGGCCAAAAAAATAGAGGCCGAAGAGAAAAAACTTCAGATGGAAACTGAAAAAACAGAAATTGCAAATGCAAGCCGAAGAGAGAAAACTTCAGATGGAAACTGAAAAACAGAAAATGGAGGCTGAAGATAGGAAACTGCAAATGCAAGACGAAGAGAGAAAACTTCAGATGGAAACTGAAAAACAGAAAATGGAGGCTGAAGATAGGAAATTGCAAATGCAAGCCGAAGAGAAAAAACTTCAAAGGCAAATGGAGATGGAAGGGAGAAAACTTCAGATGCAAGCTGAAGAAAATCAGAGACTTCATGAGCAGAAATTGTTATTCATGGGGATTGAGAAGATGAAGGGAGTGAATGAGGTTAATACACAAAATGCTTCGGACACTCAAACAACTTCTCATAAGACAAATACTAATTCCTATAAGCTCAGATTGCCTCCTTTTAAGCCTATCTTCGACGATGTCTTCTTTTATCTGAATAGAGTTGAACTTTAATGTGAGTCTCAGAAGATAGATAAGTCGGAATATTGTGCACGACTTATGGAACTTCTTTCAGGTGAACCTATGAAAGCTGTAAGTATGTTGGAGGGGCCTGACAAGAATAACTATGATACTGTCAGAGTGGTCTTATTACAAAAATACCAACTTGATAAAGACGGCTATCGTCTCCGCTGTAAGTCTCTATTGCCAGAGACTGAGAAAGACTTTTCAGATTTTATAGCAGATATTCGCCTTACGTTCTAACGTTTGGTTGAGCTCTCAAAAACTGAACACACATATGAATCCTGCCAGGACTTGTTGCTTCGTGACAAAGTCATGTCATCAGTTAATACTTCTTTTCTTTCCATTTTACATGAGCGAAAGCCTATAAACTTGAACGATATGGAACAATACTGTCGCCAATACGTCACTGCACACCCAAATGTGATTTTAAGCCACTGTCAAGCAAGAGAAGGTTTACCCGTGGCTTCGGCAATGCCATATAGTTCTGATTTTCTCCGCAGATCACAAAGTGCTGATCGCAATTTTGGTAGAAGAGATTATCGTGATTTTAGACAGTACCAAAGTGTTCCGTTACGTAGTAACTCTACTTCACCAAGAAGCTTAAAACAATTTAATGGACCTCAACATTTTAGTTCCAACAATTCTGGAAATTATGGCAAGGATAACAACACTAGAGATTATCAACCTTACAGTAATTTTTCTCGAAGACAACAAAATCCATCTAATAGATATTTTGATCAAAGGGGAAATAGTAATTGCAACTATGCTAACTGGGGTTCTAATCAGAATAATGGTCTCAATAGAGGAAATAACAGAGATAATGGTGGTGATCGATCTCGATATGACGGTAGATTTCCAAATGATAGATCGCATCGCCATGCTAACTCTGCTCAACAGGAGCCCCAAGTTATTGGTAATCAAGGTAACAATAATAATAGTGTCTCTAATGCTACTGCTTGCTCTGCTTTCGATTTCGAGAGAGCATCTCAGTGCCCTGAGTGCACAACTTTTTTCCAGCCTACAACAGTAACTACCTTGAGTTGCTGTCATCCTCTACCTACTCTTCCTGCCTTGTCTGCTCATGGCGGAAGAGGGTCTCTTACCCTACACAGGGGATATGTAAATAGTAACCCCGTCTCGGTACTCTTTGATTCGGGATGGACGACTGTTGGAATTAAGCAGTCTTTGATACACCCTTCCTGTGCAACTGGTAATGATGTGAAATGTGTAACATTCGGTGGGACAGTGGAGACTTTTCCAACTGCCATCGTCCATATTACCACTCCCTTTTTTACGGGACATATTTATGCATGCATGCTCCCGAACCCGATCACAGACCTTATCGTCGGGCGTATACATGGTGCTAAGGATTGTACTCCACAAGAGATTGCTACCTGGGAACAGCAACATGTTCATGCTGCCTATGGTGTCACAACAAGAGCACAAGCTCAAAATCTTTTACAGGTCCCGACTGCTATAACTGAAGAGGTACATGATCAGGATGCTCACTCTGTTATTTCACGGGAGTCTTTTTATTGAACTCCAGCAAAATGATACATCATTACGAAAAAATTTTCAGCTTGTCAAACATAATAACGCAAATGATGACACAGACGCTAAACATTGGTTTTTAATTAAAAATGGAGTGCTAGTGCGGATGGTGAAAGATTCTACTTCATCCACGCAATCTCAGATTCTGGTACCTACTGACATGAGAGTTCGTATTTTACAACATGTCCACGACTCTCAGTGTGCAGGACATATGGGGTTTTCCCGCACTAAATCTAGGGTGCTTTCTTCTTTCTTTTGGTCGGGTGTAAATACGGATGTGACTATTTATTGTCGCTCCTCTAAGATATGTCAGGAGGTTAAGTCACGGGGTCAACGCCATGCAGCTCCGATTCAAGCTACAGATGTCCCTATTCGTCCTTTTCAGAAAATGGCAATGGACATTATTGGTCCTATAGTCAAGTCTGACAGGGGACACCAATACATTCTGATAAATCTTTGTTGCTGCATCAGATTGACATGCACATTTTTTTTTTGTCGTTTCATCAATAGAGAACGGGGAGGGCCCTATTAACGGGTGATGATTAAGAGATCACAGTTATAGAAAATGAAAGGATGTACAGGAGAGGAATAAACCAGATGATGGTTATTACTGATAATGTTAATACTAATTCTGTATCATTGAAATGTTGTTACTTACTGTGACTGTATAACTTTGACATCTGATGACTGACTAGTCTGACTTATGTGCTAGTCAGTTACAATTAATTGAAATGTTAATACTTCTGTATCACTGAAATGATGTCCTTACTTACTAAGATTGTATAACTGTGACATCTGATGACTGACTGGTCTGACATCTGTGCTAGTCAGTTACAAGTCTAGCCAGATACTAGCCAATGCTGATATGATGTTTCAGGTTCTATGAAATAACTCAAACCAGACTGTCAAGTGTCAGAAACTGGTGTTGTTCATCAGAGGCAATCCCACAAAAGTGCAGGACCCCAATGAGTGAACGACAGCTGGTCATTGATATCCCTAGTGCTGGGTCTACCAATACTGATAGCTACAAAAGACAGTCCCGTGTCAGCAGTGTCAAGATACTCAGATAAGTGTCATTTAAGACACTGACTACCCATATATGAAGAAACAGCCAATATTATTCAAACAAATAGATAATTCAGTCAGATGATGACATGATGAGTAAGGTCATATGACTAAGAGAACAGTGAGACACTAAAAGTGGTTCTAGTTTTTCATTAACTTTATTAATCAAGATCCTGAAGTCTAAAAAGACAATACTACGTATTAACAGTGCTGAGTGATGTTTTCTAGTAAAACCATTTTCTTCAAGGACAGAAAATCCTACAGAAACATTAGTTTAGAAACATAGTAATTATGTGAATATTTTTCATATATTTTAATGCTCATTTCCATATGCCAGAAATAGAAGATCAGTGTATATAATAAATGATTGTAATTGTACCGGAGGAATTATTCACTTCTTACGTTTGTGGTTACAGTGAATGTTCATTTTAATTATCCCCTAGACAGTAAGTAATCAGGAGATAGTCACAGGGAGGAGACACCTTAAATCCTGGTACTACTTATTACCAACTGGGCCAGGGTTTTCACAGTCTGACTATTTCTATGATAACAATACACCAGTGCTTATTTCTAAGGCTGGGGTATTACTTGTAAGACCAGAACTCTTTACTGGCATACTCTTACATAAATAAATAATTTTAAATAACCTCCCACTACAGTGGGGGCTCGTCCGGGATATCTTTGATATTCCAGAGCCAACTTTCTATTTCTGCTGTGTAGACACATTTTTTTTTGTAAAATTATGGAAAGAGTTAACAAAGTAGGCAATAAAAATTTTTTAGGAGTACCATTGAGTACAAATAAAAAAGCTGTTTCATATATGGTGAAGTCAGTTTAATTAACTTTAATTTTAATTAAGATAATTATATTGTAATAATTTAGTTTGAGTAAGACAGCTTACCCTACTAGACTACAAATACATCATGGCTGACGTGGGCAAGTTTTGGTCTGCCACACTGCAGGTAGGAAAATAGCTTGGCATGGATGGTGAGACTCAGATCCGTTATGTCACGACGGAATGTGAAAAGTATATGGACAGAGAAGAAAAGAAATTGGAAGCAGAAAGAGCCCAGAAATTTGAAGCAGAAAGAGAAGCCAAGAAATTGGAAGCAGAGAGAGAAGCCCAGAAATTTGAAGCCGAGAGAGAAGCCAAGAAATTAGAAGCTGAGAGAGAAGAAAGGAGCTTACAAGCAGAGGCTGAGAGAGAAGAAAGAAGGTTACAAGCCGAGGGAGACCATGAGCTGAAAATGAGACAGCTTGAACTTGAACTTCAGGCTGGGACTAGCACCCATGGAAATAGCTCACCTCATTCTGAGAATAGCTCGCTTCATAACATGGCAAATGGAGCCTTGAGTTTCCACTTAGATCCATTTATTGAAAAGGAGGACGCAATTGAGTCGTACCTGGATAGGTATGAAAGGCTAGCCTCTACATATGGACTGGAAAAGGAAAAATAGAGTGTAAAGTTATCTCAGAGATTGAGAGGTATTGCATATGATGTGTTTCTGAAACTCCCCAAAGAAAATCAGGAAAACTATGAAATCCTAAAGCAAGCCTTACTTATTCGGCATGAAAAGAACTTAGAGGCATATAGGAAGAAGTTTAGAACTTCTAAACCTCTACCTGGAGAAACATATAACCAGTTCTCAGCTAGACTAGAAACGTATTTGTTGAAATGGAGTAGTTTAGGTAAGTATCAGCAAAACTTTGAGGATCTGAAAGAAATGGTTATGTTAGAGCAAGTGAAAGATTCCTTGCCTCAAGAAATGAGGAAATTCCTCATGGAACAAGGAGCAGAGAGGCTGGAAGACATTTTGAAATGTGCAGAGAGATACCAAGCAGCTCAAGCTGAACTGGTAGGAACAAAAAAGAAAGCAAGTAGAAGGATAAAAGCCACCACCACAAAATACCAAGTTTGACCAAAAGGACCAACATTACAGAAATAAGCTAAGATTTGATAACAAGGACAAAAACCCTCAGACTCCGGAAAAGAAACCCTACAAACAGGGAGATAAGTGGTGCAAAATTTGTAAGATGAGCAACCACAACACTGTAGATTGTAAAAGTAAAACTCCTCATCATTCTGCATGTTTAGCAACAGGGAATAGAACAGATATGATGGAACTGACAGGGAGTCAGAATAGCCTCCGTCATCCCCCTGTGAGTGAACTCGTAACCGTGAACGGTACTCGAGTCATGTGCTTATATGATACCGGCCTGGATTTTGACTCAGTCGTGAGTTCAACCCTAGTGCACCCTGATCAACTTACCACAGAGACCGTGGAAGTACAAAGAACAACTAAGGGAACAGCAACCGTGACACTTCCCACAGCTAGGATCAATGTGAAATCTCGCTATGTGGAAGGAGCGATAACAGCCGCAGTGATAGATGACCTATATACCCGCTGATATTGGGGTGTAGGTATGTATTTTTGGGTGACCCAATAAACCTGTGGTCATGGCAGCAGTCCAGATCAGGTCGAGCACCAAAAAGGAGGAGGAACATCCTAACAATACTCAGCCAGAGCAGATGAAGAAGGTTCAAACAGAAGATGACACATTGAAGCCTTGTTTTGGCAAATTGCCAAAGGCCCATAACCCTCCAGAGAAAGGAGACTTGTATATGAAAAATGGACTACTGTATAGGAAAGCTGATACATAACCTCAAGGACATGGACAGCTGGTTGTGCCAAAATCATACAGGGAGAAAGTTATGGTGCTAGCACATGCTATCCCCTTTAGTGGACACATGGGAATTGGTGCCACAAGTCAACGGATAGCTTGTCACTATTACTGGCCAGGGATCACGGAAGATATCAAACGATATATATGTGAAATCTTGTCCAGAGTGTCAACGTGTAGCCCCCAAGCATAGGACTGCACCAGCAACTCTAGGAGAAATGCAAATCATGGGTACTCCATTCGAGAGAGTTGCTGTAGATATTGTTAGACCCCTCACTAGGACTATGAGAAGGAATAGTTATATCTTAACTCTGGTTGATACATGCTCTATGTGGGGAGAGGCCGTAGCCATGGCAACTATAGATTTTAAGCATGTGGCAGAGGCACTGTTGACAATATTCACCCGGTTAGGCTTCCCACATTAAATATTGACGGACAATGGTTCCCAGTTCAAGGGAAAGCTAACCCAAGAAGTGTTCAGGATATTTCAAGCCAGACATTATCATTGCTCTCCTTATCACCCACAAGGAAAATGGCCAAGTCGAGCGGTTCAATGCTACGCTCATTTCTATTCTCATGAAGCTGGCAAGTAAAAAACCTGAAACATGGGATGTATACTTACCCGCTGCATTATTCGCATACCGGGAAGTCCCACACAATTCCACAGGAATGGCACCAGCCACATTGTTGTTTGGTCGGCCTATAAAACGGCCTATAAAAGGTCCACTGGAAGCATTGCTGCGGACTTGGACAGATGAGAAAGCAGAGGAAAGTGTCACCTCATCATATCAGTATGTAAGTGAGTTTACGTCTCGACTGAAAGCGGGCTGGAAAATGGCTAATGACAGCCTTCGCAGAGCCAGAAAGAAGCATACTGAATACTATAACAAGAAAGCTAAGGATAGGGAACTTGCTGCTGGAGAAAAAGTGCTTCTTCTATTACCCAGCAGTAACAACAAACTGCAGATTGGTTGGCAGGGTCCATATAAAGTGCTAGAGAAATTATCTAGGACTAATTACAAAATTGACAAGAAGGGCAAAGAAAAGGTGTACCATGTCAATCTGTTAAAGAAATATTATGACAGGACATCAACTGAGGTAGCCCATATAACGACTCTGGCCATCGCAACTGAAATGAAGCATGAACCACTAACCTCAATAGAGTAGCCATTGAGGCCGACTGAGACATATGAACAAGTCAAATATAGTACTCAGTTAACTCAGGAACAGAGGGAGCAGGTTAAAAAGGTACTAAAAACACATGCAGATGTGTTAACAGATAAACCGGGGTGCACCAACTTATTGACATATGATATGAAGGTCATCGATCCAACCCCGATCTGCATGAAGACCTACCCTTTACCAAAATGCCAAGTCCCAGGCATTGAAGGAGGAAATTGATTATTTATTGCAAGAACAAATCATCTCCAAGTCAGAATCACCTTACAGTTCAAGTGTTGTACTGTTGCGAAAACCAAGTGGAGAACACCGATTCTGTATCGATTACCGGAAATTAAATGCGATCACGGAAACCCAAGCTGATCCATTACCGGATACCAATCAGCTGTTCTCGAAGCTAAGTACTGCAAAATATTTCTCTAAGGTCGATTTAAGTAAGGGATATTACCAGATTCCTGTCAAACCCGAGATCCGACACATGCTGGCTTTTAGCACTTCGGATGGAAACTACGAATTTAATGTGCTACCTTTCGGGTTGAAAAACGCACCAAGCGTATTTTCCAGGATGATGAGGAAATTGCTGGAGCCCTTGAAAAACTTAACCATCACCAACTTTATGGATGACATTCTCATTGCCACGGAAAAATTTGAGGATCATCTACATTCTCCATCACTGTTACTAGATAGACTAAGAGAGGCAAATTTGACTGCTCGTCCAACAAAGTGTGTAATTCATTCATTCATTCATTCATAACCCTCCACTCCCAAAGGAGCATAGGCCTTCAACAAACACATGCCAAGTCCTCCTGTCCCGTGCCATCATCTCAAGTTCTTTCCATGTTCTCCTCATAATTTTCACCTCTGTTTCCAACAGTGTTTATAAAGTGTGTAATTGGATGTCAGGAATTAGAATATTTGGGACATACAATTTGTCAGGGAAACATGTCTCCTGATCCAAAAAATATACAAAAGTTAAGGAATGCACCTAGACCACTGACAAAAAAAGATGTGAGGTCGTTCGTATCAGCAGGTGGATTCTACCAGAAATACATCAAATACTTCAACACCTTATGTGCACCTTTTACTGATCTGACTAAGAAAGGAAAACCTGACACAATAAAGTGGACAGCAGAGTATGAGCATGCATATTCAGAACTGAAGCATAAACTCACTAGTATGTCTACTCTGAATTTGCCGGATATGACGCAAGAGTTTATAGTACGGACGGATGCAAGCAATCTAGGAATTGGTGCAGCGCATTTGAAAAAATCTCAGACCCAGACTGAAGAACTTTTTCCTGTTGCGTATGCCAGCCATAAGTTGAACGATGCAGAAAGGAATTACTCTTCTATAGAGAGAGAATGTTTAGCATTGGTGTGGGCCATCAATAAGTTTCAATCCTATTTGTATGGCAAGCCATTTGTGGTCCAGTGTGATCATCAACCCTTGTCATTCCTGGCCTCAACACGTCCTGCAAATAGTCGCTTGCTAAGATGGTTATTATTGATTCAGCCATATTTCTTCACTATCGAATATATTCATGGAAAACAAAATGTGGGTGCGGATTTTCTCAGTCGCCATCCCACAGAGCTAGAGCAGGATAGAAGGAAGGAATACTAACCTCGAAATGGTCGATTTGCAATTGTATTGTACCCAATAGTTAAGATAGATATCATCCAGCTTAAAATATGGGGAATCAGTGTGGCAAAATTGGTTCAAATACATTGCAAACGAAGCTTCGCATAGTTTTACAGACCATTCATCGATTGATTATCACGGGGCCAGCAGCTTACAAAATGGCGGGGTATCGACAAAGTGTCGATGAGACATAGGAAATCGCAATGATATAGAGGAGCTAAATGGAATTATTGTGAAGATGATTTAACTTTTTATTCCAGGAGAGGATTGTGTATAAATATATATAAGGAAAAACTGTAGTAAGTTATCATTTACGGAGATTAACGCGTATTTCAGCTGTCCACAGTTACGCTGAAAGCTTGTAAACCCACTTCTGTTCTAAATACTAAAATCAACAAGTAACAGTTTGGGAAATTACATGGATAGAAAGATAGAGATATATCGGCTGTATAAATCAAAATAAGATGGAACAGTATGGATAATATATAAGCCGAGGATGAGAATGGGAAAGTTTCAGTCAACGCACAGATCGGAAGTAATCGCTGGTTTGGAAAAGAATTTCAACCCAAGTAGTAGGCTGTGACGTCAGTGCCCTCCGATACGTCCGCCAGACTCTTATAAATAAGCGGTTCGTTAAATTGGAAACACACACTGAAGCAGGTTTGAGACAGACTGAGGCAGAGATCGCCACTATGCTAATACCACCTGAATTGTGAGCGAATCGCCAGAAGTTTTCAGTCAGTATCTGGAGTCTGAGGGTAAGCGAAATTATTAAACTATCATGTATAATATTTTTTGTTATTTCAGGTTCGTATAGACTTAACACAATATGCACGTAGAATATTCATTGATATAATGTAAAGTTGTTTTTAATATGATCTAAACATGTGCATTGTGGATGATTATTGCTTGTACTAAAATTAATCACACCTAGCCCCACAGTCAAATATAGATAAAATCTATCATATTAATTGCTGTATCTCTTACGAAGAGAAAGGCAGTCAAATGGCAGTGATTGTCATAGGCAAATGAAGTGGTAGAAGCTCCATCATGGAAGATATCGCTTTTACGAGGTAAGGTGACCAGTCTCCATCCTCGCTGCCTTTTCCGTCCCTAGTTCGAGCGCACAACTGAGTGCCCATTTACAGCTGGTAAAATAGAGTGTTCCACAGCCAGGTTTCAATTCCAATACCATGTAATTGTACTACCGAAGAAAGCAACTTGATCGCTTGGTCAGTTGCTCACTCACTTTATCTAGTGGTGTATTAATTTGGTGTAGATGCTAAGAATGGCATTAGTATTTAAATTTGTACCTGATGTGATTTGGGAAGAGCAAGTTATAGAAAATGAAAGGATGTACAGGAGAGGAATAAACCAGATGATGGTTATTACTGATAATGTTAATACTAATTCTGTATCATTGAAATGTTGTTACTTACTGTGACTGTATAACTTTGACATCTGATGACTGACTAGTCTGACTTATGTGCTAGTCAGTTAAATTAATTGAAATGTTAATACTTCTGTATCACTGAAATGATGTCCTTACTTACTAAGATAGTATAACTGTGACATCTGATGACTGACTGGTCTGACATATGTGCTAGTCAGTTACAAGTCTAGCCGGATACTAGCCAAGGCCGATATGATGTTTCAAGTTCCAGAAATAACTCAAACCAGACTGTCAAGTGTCAGAAACTGGTGTTTTTCATCAGAGGCAATCCCACAAAAGTGCAGGACCCCAATGAGTGAACGACAGCTGGTCATTGATATCCCTAGTGCTGGGTCTACCAATACTGATAGCTACAAAAGACAGTCCCGTGTCAGCAGTGTCAAGATACTCAGATAAGTGTCATTTAAGACACTGACTACCCATATATGAAGAAACAGCCAATATTATTCAAACAAATAGATAATTCAGTCAGATGATGACATGATGAGTAAGGTCATAGGACTAAGAGAACAGTGAGACACTAAAAGTGGTTCTAGTTTTTCATTAGCTTTATTAATCAAGATCCTGAAGTCTAAAAAGACAATACTACTTTTTAACAGTGCTGAGTGATGTTTTCTAGTAAAACCATTTTCTTCAAGGACAGAAAATCCTACAGAAACATTAGTTTAGACATATAGTAATTGTGTGAATATTTTTCATATATTTTAATGCTCATTTCCATATGGCAGAAATAGAAGATCAGTGTATATATTAAATGATTTTAATTGTACCGGAGGAATTATTCACATATTTACATTTGTGGTTACAGTGAATGTTCATTTTAATTATCCACTAGACAGTAATTAATCAGGAGATAGTCACAGGGAGGAGACACCTTAAATCCTGGTACTACTTCTTACCAACTGGGCAAGGGTTTTCACAGTTTGACTATTTGTATGATAACAATACACCAGTGCTTATTTCTAAGGCTGGGGTATTACTTGTAAGACCAGAACTCTTTACTGGCATACTCTTACATAAATAAATAATTTTAAATAACCTCCCGCTACAGTGCTAATCGTTTGCCTTGCGCATGTTGTGGCGGTCTCTTGTCTTTAGTGGGACTGAAATATATATGGTGACTGTTGTCGCGGTAGAAAAGAATGAAATGAGTTTTCAAACTCCATGGTAAAGTAATGTATCGCCCTGGGACAGAATTCTAATGTTAAGAGTGACCACAAATTAATTAATTTAAGTTTGGAAATTGTCTAAGAAAATGGGTGTGTGGTCCCATAAATCTTTTTCTGTTTTTTAATGAGATTTCACTGCTTCTTAGTATTTAAGATTTTCACTAATCATTCTCCGGGACTGCAATCCAAAAAAATGGTCATGAAAGAACTAAACTCGAATGATAGCAGTCCGGGCGCGTAAGACTTTATGTTGACAAAAGCATATTTATTTGCAAAAGTACAACCGAGTTGTTCTGTAGGGTAGTTGTCAAACCACTAATCAGGGTGGGGAGAGATGCTAGCTAACTGCCCCCACTCTGTGGCTATAACCACTCTCCGTGCTGGGTTTTACGAAATATAGACAATGGCTCGTGTACACTAACGGACTACACGAACAATGGCTGACACACGAAAATAAGTCTTCTACCAGCTGATATCCCTTTATTGTGGACACAACAAATTGACCACACACGGCCATCATGAAATGTACAAATATGTCAGTGCTACCACTGCAAGTCAACATACACTACAAATATTGGCAATATGGGTCCGTATCTGTTATGGTAAACTTCGCTCAGCAAGCGGCAAGGAAAATCACTATGTCGATCTAGACATTAGCAAAGCATTGCACTTACGACGTAAGCCTCGACTTGCCGTACAAATACAACTGAGGGAATAAACTAACTCCCTAGAATAAATCTCCCCAGGACTACACTCTAATGGCAGGTTCTGTATCGCTGGTTCGGCAACAGATGACAGCATTCGAACTGGCCAAAAGGTACGTCCATACAGGACGGCAAACGGTAGACGAATCCATCTGAAAACCTCTTGGCGCCAAAAGACGAGCTGATCACATGACCTCGATCGCTCGTCTACTTTCGTTAGCCCTTTGGCCACTTCTCATTGGCTGGCTCAATTTACGAATAAGCGGCTGACCGCCCAGACAAAAGAGTGCCGTGACAGTAAGCTACACCAAAAGCTTCCGTCTTCATCGATGAAAGAAACCTGGATCAGGGAAAGAGAACTTCCAACCCCTGAGATAGAACTGATCCTAACACCCGACTGATAAATGCTCTTTCGTGTATGCTTGGGTAAAGTGCCACCACATTGATAAGATGTAGTACTAGTAGTTGTTAGACATCACATTGATAAAGCTTTTCCAGTCCCAATGTTCGGTACATAGGTCAGGTTACCGACTGTTGGGGCCCTGACAAGGTGTACTGTTAATTGTGTATATACTGATGCAATGGGTGAGTGTGAACATCAATAATGACAAACGCGAATGGATGATAGTTCACATGGTGCACAGGTTACTCACTCCAATCACAGGTGGAAGTCAAGGATGGCTGGACTACTGTGGTCGTTTCATATTATTTAATAGGACGTACACATGGACAGTACGAGCATCGTTACAGGAGCACAAGTCGACATAAACAGCATAGTGTTGATCAATGGTCTACCATCATAAACTAGCATTCATGTTGAATAACATTGCAATGGAACATCTGTATACAAGCACTTAGATTTCCATTGTTTATAAATACAATCATCAGGCCTTACTGACCGAGCATTTCAGTTAATAAATACTGTTCACACTTGACTCCTAAACAGGACTTCTTTCTAGCGAAGATTCCTTTAGGTAAATTACAGCAAATCTCTGCGAAGATAATGTTAACCCACTAGTATTGGGTTTTCTTTATAACTGTGATCTCTTAATCATCACCTGATAATAAGGAGGCATTCCCGTTCTCTGATTGATGATCGGCAATAAGTAGGATTCCAAAATAAATAGAGTTCCAAAATGGCTTCTGGTTCCCTGTTGAGCATCGCTCACTATACGGATGTATAGCAAATCTTCAATCGAAGCTTTGTTCATCAACAATAAATGATTCTATAAGAATCAGCATATTTTGTCCTCATAATTGCTGCATATAAACATATTCAGTGCTGCTAGATAACATGTCTTCCCGACATATACACATAGGTAAATTCATATCGGCGTCTGCCCATCTGAGCCTAGGAATGAAAGAGTTTAGTGAACAGTTCTTTACCTTGCCATACGAAATATACTAGCAAACACAAACACTCTCCTGGCGTTACTGAATCAACACTGGGGAACTCATGGATCTAACAATCCTAGAAGAAACTAACTTCGTCCCCATAATCAATCGAAGAGATCACAAACTTTGGACAGGTCTAAGACATGACGTCAAGCCAGGCTCCTTCATCACCGAAGAACTCTCTAACCTATCTTCATGCGCCGAAAGCACCTGACCCCAAAGTACAGTACAAGGAAAAATAGTTTCACTTAAACATACTAAGATATCAAGAAGAAGACATACTCGTCCCACATAGACAAGAACTACACATAGATTCGGGCCATAGATATTCTGAAGCAAGAACAATCTATTTCTAACCAAACACAGAATAGATCGCTGTAAACCTAGATTCCTCCGCTGAGTTCGATCTTCAGGAAAGATACAAGAACCGATAACTCACAGAATGAATACCCATCGCCTAATCTGAGTTCTGTCCCTTTAGACTGAAAATCGTGAATTCAAAGATAAATATATTTTTATCAGACAAATAAATACATTTTACATTTGTATGAGTATATACAGTAATCTGTGCGCCACACAAAAGAATATGTGCGCAACAGAGGACCTTTTCTTTCACCTGTAGAAATCAGAAAGTGACCGGAATTGCAGTCATAGGTCCAGATAATTTACACCATAAAGGACCAACCACTTAACTTGACTTAACCATTAAAATGATTGTTATTCAACTTCATAAATGTCCTCAATGGTGAATTTTCAATGGTTTTGTAAACGACACTGAAATCGCACGATTGCTCTGTAGGCCATTTTTGATTATCTTGGATTATATACATATTTGATTGATACATATTCTATACATATTTGATTGATACATATTCTATACATATTTGATTGATACATATTCTATACATACGACAGATTTTTATATTTGATCAGTAAAATTTCATTATAATTTTCTAAAATCAAGATTAGTTTATTGACTCTTCTTTGGTGTTACAGTGTTGTCTACTACTGAAAGATTATGTCATATTTGTATTTAATCTTACTTACTTACTTAGTCGTTCCCCTTCTACCGTGAGGTGTAGAGGTTTGGAAGATAGAGCGCCAGACTATTCCATCAGCTGTCTTCTTCCTGGCCTGGTTCCATTCTAGTCTTTGGTCCTTCAAAGATTGTCTAATGTTGTCCTCCCAACGGACTCTGGGTCGTCCTGGGGGTCTGGATCCCTGGCTCTTTGTTTCCCATGCTTGTCGTGGTAGCCGATCTTTTCCCATTCTGCAGACATGGCCGAACCATCTTAATTGGGACTGTTCTATTTGGGTCTGCAGCGGGTGGGATTTTAGGCCTTGACGTATCGTCTGGTTGCGGACCATGTCTCTTCTTGTTACTTCAACCACCTTGCTGACATACCTCATTTCTGAGGTTTGGATCTGGCTTTTGTGGGTTGTAGTCATCGTATTTAATCAATAAGGCGTATTTCTAATTCAGTACCTCAGGTAAAAGTGGCCAGGATACTTACTAGCTCTTAGTCTACTCAGAGGATTCTCAACCTGTTAAGAGACAGTTAAATTCCAGTATCTCTTTAAATAGGCCTGCCAGTGATTCTCACTCTATTTTCTTCCTGCGGAACTTATATTTACTTTTTCCCACCGATTTTACTAGAGCCAAATTTTAGTGAGATTATCATGGACAGTTTTGGTACTTATTCATACTTTCACCTTTTCCATCTATCCATCTTGCATTATTATAACCAGCCACAAGAACCATAGCACAGGAGAAGTACGAAATACCATATCGTGGCAAGCCAGACAGTTATTCTGTGTCTGTATGTGAGTCCTTGAATATGTAGCATGACAGGTTGTTTGTATGGGGTGATATTCGCAAACACCACACGACGGCAAGATAATAAAGTTGATGAAGTGTAATTTTTTTTTTTTTAGCAAGACAATGTTAATATAATACAGGTAGGTTGTGATTAATGCGAGTTCGAGTAGTATAAATTCGATGTAGTACGAAGTCATAAATGATACCAGAATCGCATTTAATGCGAGTCAAAATTTAATTACTGCGTTTTTTGTTTTAATTAAAAATTGTGTTCCAAACTTTTGAAATCGTGCGCAAAAATGACAAGCGCATGAAGATTACTGACCAATGTTTTACGTGTCGCCACGTCAGTCTGTACTCGCCTATCGTCGCGTGTGGATATGCTGCCTGCAGCACTATATTACCATATACTACTTAGTCGTTCCCGTTTTACCGTGAGGTGTAGAGGTTTGGAAGAGAGAGCGCCAGACTATCCTATCGGCTTTCTTCTTCCTGGCCTGGTTCCATTCTAGTCCTCGGTCCTTCAAAGATTGTCTAATGTTGTCCTCCCAGCGGACCCTGGGTCGTCCTGGGGGTCTGGATCCCTGGCTCTTTGTTTCCCATGCTTATCGTGGTAGCCGATCTTCTCCCATTCTGCAGACATGGCTAAACCATCTTAGTTGGGACTGTTCTACTTGGGTCTGCAGCGGGTGGGATTTTAGGCCTTGACGTATTGTCTGGTTGCGGACCATGTCTCTTCTTGTTACTTCAACCACCTTCCTCAAATACCTCATTTCTGAGGTTTGGATCTGGCTTTTGTGGGTTGTAGTCATTGAAGCCAGATCCAAACCTCAGAAATATAGTGTTATTTTTTTTTTTTTATTAATGTTCCCTTACCAAAATGTACGAAAGGAAGAATACTTCATATGGAAATACTGACAAGGCCCAAAAAAAAAAAAAAAGAAGAGGCTTGTTATTATATAAGAAAAAAATAAGCGAAGTAATTGAACGGCATGCACGTGATCATAGTATCTCTAAAATAAGATGGGAAGTCGGAATGCATGAATCTACGGTATGGAATATTGTAAAACAAGCAGACGATATACCAGCGTAAGATGGAAGATTTAAAGACAGAGAAGACAGTTCAGTCTGCACTGCTAAAATATTTTAAAAGACAACAGTGACGTTTTCGTCATATCGTCAAGTACGACACATAGTACTTTAACACATTTTTATTTTGTTTTCTATAACTACTCGATTACTTTGATTGTAACATACTTGAATAAGATTTTTTTAAATGCTTTTCTGTTTATTTTACCTTAATAAAGAGATTTAAAAGAAAAAAAACAACTTATGTATAAAAACTGCCATTGGATATTTTCCATCACCATGGAACCAACTATCATATTTTTACATATAATTATAACTTCGAATTGTGCTAATTCGATTTACGAAACCATTTCAAGGGATTGATTATTCGCACTAATTGCGACTTAGTTGTACTTACTTGTGAAGTGAGTTTGTGAATAATGTCATTTCCAATCCAGAAATCAGTATCAGGAGTTCCAAACCCGTTCTTGTAAGTATTCCAGTTTCTGTAAAAGTCTACGTCACCTTGAGTACGTCTCTGGTAGGTAGATAGAAAAAAAAATAAAAATAATTTTACAGGCAAGTAGAGAGATGGAAAGATATACAGACAGGCTGTTACACAGACATGCAGAAAACACAATCAGGCACACGAAGTCAGAAATGCAGAGAGAGAGAGAGAGAGAGAGAGAGAGAGAGAGACCGACCGACCAACCGACCAGGCAGGCAGACAGGCAGACAGACAGACAAACAGGCAGACAGACATACAGGCAGACAGGCGTTCAGACAGACAGACAGACAGACAGGCAGGCAGACAGACAGACAGATATGCGATCAGACAGACAGACAGGTAGGTAGGCGATCAGACAGACAGGCAGGCAGGCAGACAGACAGACAGACAGACAGGCAGACAGACGTACAGACGGATGGATGGATGGATGGATGGATGGATGGATGGATGGATGGATGGATGGATGGATGGATGGATAGATAGATAGATAGATAGATAGATAGATAGATAGATAGATAGATAGATAGATAGATAGATAGATAGATAGATAGATAGATAGATAGATAGATAGATAGATAGATAGATAGATAGATAGATATAACGAACGAACAAACTTTATTTTAAAAGGGTTTAGAATTGGGCACGCAGACCTGTCTAACATTCTGCCCTTCCTTTCTCTCGCCTTCCATACCGAATCCATTTATTCTCACATGTATTTAAGTATTACTTAAACAGTAACAAAATAAAATATACTAAAATAAAATCCCAGATAGATAGATAAATACTTCACCTGTATAACTATCCAGCCCCCACCATCAGTTTCTGTATCACACAGAGCCTCTTTATTTCCAAACAACCAGAATTTCTTCCTGGGCTGTGAACTTGTCATTCCTCTCACACACGTCTCCTGCATGATGATTTTAGAAGGTTTGAAACATGTTTGAGAATGTATATGTGTCGTGGTTGAGTTTGAGTGTAGAGTATTTGTCGAGTTGGACAACAGTAGTGAAATCGACAAGGGATAGTGGACTGACAGAGTTATAGATTACACACACAGAAAGGTGTAAATAGGAGATGGACTTGAGACAACCTGGAAGAAGATTTATCAAAATGATCTCTTTCTCCAAGCCTAAACTCACTTATGTCTGTCTAAGCACCTCCTGCTCTCACTCTTTTCTCTTATCATACATAGAGATTATAGTAAAGAGCTAAAAACAAGTTACTTATGGATGGAAAGGTCGTGAACAGCGTATCAATAAAGGTGTAAACTTTATTAAATGAAGAAAAACATGAAAATAATGCATATCATCACAACAACATAAAATTACATCAATAATCAAATAATCATCAATAGTCATCAATAATCATATACACCAACAACCACACACAGATCACCATTCATAAAACCTGTAGAACACAGAGAGATAAATAAATCGAGTGTCAGTCCGTCCGTTTTCGGGGACCATATGAAATAGCTCCAGTAAGTGGTTTTTTTTCGTACATATCCTCCATGGGTGATGGAATTAACCTGAATAAAATCACTGTATAGGCGCCATCATTGGTGATTCCTCCCTAATTGCGCGAGGTGGCCTGGAAGACTCTATTTATCTCCTGCTGATCGAATAAACAAACTGAGCGACAGCCTGTCCGCGGTCGTGGGACCAAAAGCTAGCTCCAGAAAGTGTATTACTTGTGGATCCTTCGTGAGGGACTAGCCTACAAAACTTTCTTTGTTGGTGCTAAACGTTGGAGACCTCTAATGGCGTGAGGGGGGCTGGAACTCTGTCTATCTTTTTTGCTGGCCAAATAACCGAACTGAGCTACAGCCTGTCCGCGGTCGTGGGACCAAATGCTAGCTCCAGAAAGTGTATTACTTGTAGATCCTTCGTGAGGGACTAGCCTACAAAACTTTCTTTGTTGGTGCTAAACGTTGGTGACCTCTAATGGCGTGAGGAGGGCTGGAACTCTGTCCAAAAGATGGCTGCTCATACGTGCGAAGTTCTACATAGACCCAGAAATACACCAGACGAAGTTACTTGAGGACAAGGCAGTCCCTAGCGCTCTTATCCGGCGCTTTTGACCTTTCGTACTAGGCAGTAAATCCTGGTTGGGCTTGCTTGACCGTGGCTTGGCTGAGTGCCCCGTTTAGGCACACAAAGGCTTGGTGCTATCAGATTCTGCTATAGACATGCTGGGCGGTTTTGGATATTCTGGAAGCCGCAATGCTCTGACTGGTAATCCAATAGGCGAGTAGGAAACTACTACTGCATTAGATGATTTCAGATTTAGCGTTGGCTCGTGGCATTGCGTGAGCTTAACTTAGCGTTGACAAAAAGGTTTAGGTTCAGGAATGGGGTTTGACGACTCGTGATGCTAGATGTACTCAGAATCCCTCTAGAACGAAGAGAATGTGACATTCTTCGCCTGACTGGAGACTTGACTCTAGCAATTCGGTATCCCTGAAACTGAGACCCAAAAAGAGACACCCTTTTACATCAAGCAAATAATAAATCACACTAACGTTATACAGAACGTTTCGCTCCACTATGGGATCAAATTTATTGTAGTTATTGCTATGATAGTTTAGGGCTGTCTTCAACCATGTCTCCTGTTCCTTAAAAATATCAATTATCAACACGCGCCCGCATAGGCTTAATATCTATTGTACATCCATGTACCCGTCAGCAACATGCTCCAACAACAAAATCCACTCCTCCTCTCCAAAAAAAAACACACAGCTGAATGGCCATGTTATTCATCTTACAACATTAAATGAATTTACATAAGCAGATTACAGCATGTGACATTACACAAATAAATCGCATGTCCCCCTGGGGAAATATTAATATTCCACAAAATGACTACAAAGAAAATGCAATGTTCTTGCTATAATACAGTTGTGACTGAGTCATAAGGTAAAATGTTTACTATGGCTGGTGGCTGCTCCTGTGAAAGTTATGGCTAGAGTCTAGCTACACAAGTAAGCATAAAATGATTCCCCCAGCCACTAAAAACATCTATCAAAAAGGAATAAGCGACTATCTCCTATAATTCAGTGTTTAACTGAATAATCCACCTCTGACGTTATCTTACAGAAATGACAGTTAATTTAGCCTATTCTTAACCCATGATAAGCGTCTGTGGACAGATTCTACGCCTATTATCTGTTATTGTAAGTTTAACATTTAACCCATGATAAACCGTAACAGTTTAAGCACCCTTACTAGGCCGTAGACAGCGCTACCTTATCACTGAACTAAATTACTAGGAGAAGTCCTCAGAAATGAATTCACTTTCCTAACAGATATATAAAAGCTAACATGAATATATCATATTATAATAAGATATGTCAACTCACCCCGAAAATGAGTAGAACATAGGCAAACACATTCTATTACTGTGTTAAAGTTTGCCTTATCTCATGATGGTCATCTACGGGCCAGGAATATTCACGAATGTCTTTGTCTTATTAAACCCGTCTACTCTTATAGATTACTAGGACGCTCCTCCCCCCCCCCCCCCCCCGGACACCTGGCCTGCATATTTCTTCAGAGGTATCGGCGTAATCGTAATACCGGGTAAGACAAAGGTTTCAGAAGCAACCACTTTGCGAAAATTCCCCCAGAGAGACAATCATAATATTATGTGCTCTTTGCTCATCTAAGGGCAAACAACCCACAAACTGACCGCGATTGTTATCTCCCCCTGATACAGATCAAACTCGTTACCCAGGCCTCAAAGGGTACTAGACGCTCGTGGCTAACACTTTAAGCGTAACAGACGTTCTTCTGATCAGGCCAGGTGTGCTGACGTAACATTATCGTTCGCTGACCGCTGCAGGCTCGAACGTAAACAACCTCGGGTGGGGTTTGAGAAGGAGAAAACAATTGGGCCACACAGGTAGCAAAGCAAAGAGAAACAAAATGTCTGGGAAAACAGAACATTAAAGAGTAATAACATTGAGACGAGATGGAAAAATAAATTAAGTCACTGTCTACGTGACAATATGTAATGTGTATATAGCTGGTTACTGGGTAATGTTTTAGGGTCTTAATACCCATCAGTATCTGTTGTGGTGAGTATTGATGTTACTATGTTAATTATTAATTGTCTTCCGAGTGAGGTCAGCTATGAAGGTCCCTGAGTCTAATAGTTGATGATGATGTTCTCAGGGCACCTAACTGCTACCACCCTACGATCTCACTCTGCGAATTATTTTGATTTTATTATGTTATATGGCTACGTGTCTAGTGTAATTGATGTATGGTGTTGTGATAATAACTTGAACACAACTGTATCTCAATACAATGAATCTAAGTAAGACAGTAGTTTTAGTTATCAACTTAATTTACAATTTTTTTTCCTGTACCTCAATTCTTTTGGGACAGGAATATTTAACTGAAGAAAATGTAGTTTACATATACGCAATAAATAAAGAGAATTTTCTGTCCAGATCAAATAATAGGAACTGTCTTTGGTGATGTATTCACATAATTGTATAGTACTGTCTAATTGGTGAAAATCAATCTTGTGCTGGGCTGTTGTTTACATCAATCCCGCTAAAATGTGGGTAAAGTTTTTGGAAAACTTTGCACGTTGATGAGTTGACAGGATGCCCTTAAGATACGTTCACCTTTTCTTTGAGTTCAGCTGTAGAATACTGGAAATTATGACAAAGTCAGCCCAGAAGTCTTTCTCTGGCTAACACGTGCAGTAACAGCTCTGCTGAGGCCTTCACTTTCCTCAGATAAAGTCTCAGTAGGTCTCCTGTTACAGCTTGTAACAGGCAATGAAACCCTGCAACAAAAGGACATCCCCGCCTTTTTATATGCTGGCTTATAATGTCCACAACTAACCACATTTAACAATATGGGGTCAACCTCGAGTGCAAACAAGTGCACCAGCCCCGAATTTATTTGACTTCACTTTACACTGTGATCACATTCTGCTTCCATATGGCTGCTACGCCACTGGTATTTAAACCTTAATTTGCTTCCATACACACACAGATGGAGTATACCATCTTCTTCTTATGATTTATTTTTGTAAGCATCCTAGGCATGTTTTCAGGTATTCATTGAACACTGAGGCCTGCATAAGACTGCCAGTAGTTCCTGGTCTTATCATAATAATATTTAATTATAACAATAGTTAATTATTCAAATACAATTTACTTCCATGTTTTTATAATCTGCTTCAGGCATGTATTGCTCCCTAGGATGTCATAAGCTTCCACATTGGCTAAGTCGCACAACACAAAATTTGTGTGGGCCCCTGTTACCAACAGATTACTGGTGGCAATGTATGTAGTTATTATAATATTTATTTGTCTGTGGGAAAGTATTTGTTTTTAGAATCAGGATGCTTTTCTGGCCAAAGATATATCACACATGATTGATTAATACTTTTGTTATATGGGTTATCTCCCCTAAATATCGAACTTAGCGTATGAATCCAGAATTTGTTCGTTTGTTCCTTCTTGGGCCAGAAACAGATTGTTCTTGCTTAGGTTTATACAGGAATGTTTTTGGTCCGAGTCTATGTTTACTTCTTATCTATTTAAGACGATACGGTCTTATATCGTGATATCTTTGTATGTCTAAGTGGGACTATTTGTCCTTGTACTGAACTTTGGGGTCAGGCAGTTTTCTGCGCATGTCGAAGACGAGAAGTGTCTTCCGTGATGATAGAGCCTGGTGAATGCCATGTCGGACCAGTCCGAAGTCCGTTGATCGCTGTGATCTATTATGGGGAAGAAGATAGTTTCTGATATGATTATTAAGTCTATGAGTTCCCCAGTGTTTATTCTGTAACGCCAGGAGAGGGCGTATGTTTTCTGCTAGTGTATTTCCCATGCCAAGGTAAAAGAACTTTTTTGCTGAACTCTTTCTTCCTAGGCTTAGATGGGCAGACGCCTACATGATGATTATCTATAGCAACATGTCGGGATGACATGTTACCTAGCAGCACTGAATATGATTGTATGCAGCAGTTATGATGAAAGGATATGCTGATTCTTGTAGAAACATTTGTGTTCATGAACAAAGCTTATATTGAAGCTTTACTGTGCATCTGTATAGTGAGCGATGCTCAAGGGAACTAGAAGCCATTTTGGATCCAATATTGTTTTGTCGATCATTGATCAGAGAACAGGGATGCCCCTTATTATCAGGTGATGATTAAGAGATTACAGTTATAAAGAAAACCCAATACTAGTGGGTTAACATTGTCTCCAGAAATATTTGCTGAATTTTACCTAAAGGAATCTTCGCTAGAAAAGAGGTTCTGTCTAGGAGTCATGCTTGAACGTTATTTATCAACTGGCATGATCGGTCAGTAAGGCCTGATGATTACATTTATATACAGTTGAAACTTAAGTGCTTGTCTATGGACGTTCCATTGTAATGTTTTTCAACATGAATGACAACTTAAGATTGTAGACCATTGATCAACTGTATGATGATGTATGTCGACCTGTTTTCCTGTAACTATACACGTACTGTCCAAGTGTGTGCGTCCCATTAAACGGTATGAAATGACCACAGTAGTTCCAGCCATCCTTGACTTCTACATGTGATTGGAGTGGGTGTTCTGTGTATCTGTCGAACTGTCATCCATTCGCGTCTTCATTATTAATGTTTACACTCACTCATTCCATCAGAATATACGCATCTAACTGTACACCTTGTCAGGGCCCCAACAGTCGGTAACCTGACCCATTTAAAGAACATTGTGACTGGACGAGCTATATCACACAAATTAGCATTTATCAACGTGGTGACCAACAAATGACGCCTTATCAGCTCCGCCCTGGGTTAGCCTCTACACATTAATAATAATATTAATAAATCATTTCTCTTACCGCAATTCAATGAATTTATTTACACAAGTAAAAGATGACTGGCAAATAATGGCACACTTCAGATATGCCTTCGTCCAGACTGTAAACAATTTCTTTTCAGAAGCTTCACCTCTGCTCTCATCTTTACTGTGTCAAAATGTTATTATCAAATGGCCTTCTAGCCTTGTATTCTTTTGCTATTATCAATTCTGCTAGCCAATGGAACAACGCGTCAAATATTTGACTCTTTTTTTGAAAATCCCAAACATTTTGTGAGTGTTTATCAACACGTTTGCGAGTCTACTTTTACTCTCACTAGATAGTAATACGTTCGCGTTGGCTGGCAAATCTGCAGCTTTTACCTCCCTCTTTTCTAACTAGTGGGGTTGCCAATCAAATCAAGTCAAAAATATTTGACTTGGCCGAAGATTTTCAATTCTGAGTTATTTATGCGTCTGTCAGTCTGTCGCAATTTTTATTTTCTACCATATCTATGTTATTTATGGAGCAATTTTAAAGACAGAAAGTGATTCTTACTCAGACCATTATCCTCTACATTTCTACATGAGTTTTATGTACTTCTTTATCATTATTTGCATCTTTATTTTTATCTCGTTATTTATGGTTTTCTTGTGCTGTACCACAATATTAATGAAATAAGCCTTCTAAGGTTCATCTAAGTTATTATAAAGGAATATGCGGGATATTAAATTCAATAATATTTATTCTATCTTTCAAGATCTTAGTTGTAGTTTGTACAGAAAGCCATTTCCTAAATTTCCCTTTTGCCACTAGCGCCCTGCCCCATAGTGTCAATTTCAAATTTACAAGTAGGCGAGATATTTTTTTCTTTTCTCCCCCTTGGCTCTTCTCTCTGTCCTTTGAAGACCAAGCAATGCGTTAACAAGTTTGGTTTTGCACGCTTTTTCGGATTTCGTGTGAAAAAAAAACTAGAGGCAGGAAACGCGGGCTGCAGTGTGTGCGTGTTTTTGCAAAAGTGACTACAACGCTTTGTGTTTATACATTCGCATCTGCGTCGATCGTTTGCAGTTTTTGAAAAAGGCGATAACCTTCGTTATTCCAATGCTAAAACGTATTACTCGATTGTTTGTCTATCGTTAGTTTCATTTTGACAATAATCGTCAATAATTAATAGGATGGGGTGGGTAAATGATTTTAGTAGGGGATTTGTACCGCTTTTTTTTCAAATATGCTAGCAGAAAAAGTCACACATTTGCCAATGTTTATTGTAAGTTATATATATTGCCCCTTTGCAATTTAAAAAAAAAATCTAATGAGGTTTATAACTTGTAAAATGCGTTTTGTAGATTTAGGAAGGGAGTGAAATTTGAGAGGTATGGTTAAGACGGAGTGAACTTTATCACATCTGTGATGAATTGTTTTTGTGATTATGGGGGTGTCCAATAACATTAAACAAGCAATGTGTCGTGTTTATTGTCACATGTAGTTCTGAGGAAGCTATCCTGTAACCTTGGCAAATAGACAAGAGATAAACGTTAACAACTGTTGGCTCACACAATAACATCATGTCACACCATGTATGTTGAGACAGTACATTACATAAAACAGAACTCAAAACAGTGATAGCCAACTCCAGTTTTCAAGTATGTTTAAACAGTCATATATTACAAAGAATAATTCCCAAAGTGGTGCTACTAGAAAATGGAGATGTCAAATAAATTTGATAGTTCTTCTAATTTACGTCCAATAAAGGAGATAGGAACCGAATTGTGGACTACTTACCTAACTACCACCTTAATTACTGTAAAAGTATATGCAGAATAGAAATTCAACATTGTACTTCTATAAAGCACGATCTTTCTACGTTCCACTTCTTATGGTAAATCGAATTACCACAGTATCTGGTCTCTCTGCAGGAAGCCTACACCAATCATTGACAAGCTCTTGTAGTAGTGGTTAGTGAAGTATTACATGATAAGATTACCAGCCACATCAACACGTGTAAGATTTGCCGTAGTATGCAGTAATCATACTGTTTTCTTATCATTTCAAAGACCTGCCAGAACTACGCGGACATAAGAAATGTAGAACATTTATACATAAGTAAATGTTTAAAATAATTACATAACAAAAACCAGCACCAACCAATCAACCAAAATAATGTAACATAACTCGATGAGAGGTCACAGAAATTGGGTCTGAAAATACACGAGAACAGAAAATATAATGAGAATAAATGCAGGAAATGATAACAGGGTTGAACTTGAAGAAACAAAAATACAAGATGTAGAATCGTACATACATCTTGGCAGCAATATAGGCACACAGTTGGAGGGACAGACAATGATATCAAAATAAGAATACAAAAAGCAAGAGGAGCTTTCATTACATTGGGAAATATATGGAGATCAGGAAAAATCGGATCCAACACGTAAAAAAGAATCTTCAACTCAAATGTAAAGTCAGTCCTAATGTATGGCTCTGAGACATGGAGAACAACAAAGACAACAACCAAAAAGCTACAGACTTTCATAAATGGGTGCTTCCGTAGAATAGAAGGATTAAAATGGTATGACAAGGTTACCAACGTGGAACTGATGACAAGAACTAGACAATTGCCAGTGGAACAAGAGATGAGAAGAAGACGATGGCCATAGATAAGACACACACTGAGGAAACTTGTTGATAGCATTACAAGGCAGTCCTTGTTCTGGAACCCCCAGGGCAAGAGAGGCAGAGGTAGACCAAGAACCACATGGAGAAGAGAGCTGGAAACAGAGGTAAAAATGATGAGAACGTTGAAAAAACTTGAGAGGATGGCATGTGATAGGAGGACTTGGCATGTGTTTGTTGAAGGCCTATGCTCCTTTGGGAGTGGAGGGTTATGAATGAATGAATGAATGTAACATAACCGCTACAGTCTTATAGATAATAAATAAGGTGCCCATATTTTCAAAACCCTAATCCGGGACAAAATAGTAGATTTGACCTATTTCAATGCAAAAAATCGGGACAAAAGGGTAAAGAAAAGGTCAAAAGTCGGGACATGTCCCGGAAAAATCAAGTTGATGTCAATTTAAAATAATATACATTTTATATATACATTTGAATAACATTATTCGTCATAAACTTCAGTTTCTTTAAAGTGGGCTGAAGGTAATGTTAGAATCACTAGTGATGATGATATCTCAATATCTGCCCAAATTGGTATTCTGTTCAGCGTTACCCAGCTGTAGGATTCTAGGTCTTGAAAATTTTTTGCAGCCCATTTATTCAAATAATTGATAGTTGTTTCATAGAGCGAAGAAACGCTAGCATGAAACTTTTTCACATTCTCCTTTGGAAGTCCTTCCATTTCAGCTTTTCAAGGATTAGCTTAACTCTTGATGGCAAGAAACAGTCTTCCAGTTTGGACTTCAAAATAGTTTTCAACCTGTTGATGCAGTCAATGACTTCAAACACAGTGACCGTCTGTCCCTCTACTTTTTGCACTGCTTCCTGGAATGGAGAGGCCTGACTGTGAACAAAAACAAGCCATGCCTCAGATAGAGGATTTTCAAAGAATGTCTGTATAAAAACTGGGCATCTGTCTTGAGATTGAAAATATGATTTTAGATTCAGGAACATCTGAAGAACCCTTTCAACAGAAGGCAGCAGAGCAAGCCACCTAGTCTGAGCATAACCTAAGATCATCTGGAAGTCTGTTTCCACAAACTGGCAAAAATCCTTGAGTCTTTCAACTCGTACTGTGTATGATTTGAAGAGTAGATAAATTTTAGCAATAATCAGCTCGACATCAACAGGCAGTACATCTGCAGCTGTTCGAACAGTGTTGTGGAAAATATGACCTGCACACCCATCTCCTATAAGACCATGTCCAAGGTTTTCTTGTAGTTTTTTGAAAACATTGTTCTGTCCTTTCCTTTCAGCACCTCCAAAATTGGAATTTGTGTTGTCTGTGCATAATCCAACTACTTTCCTGTCTAAACCATTTTCAGTTATGCAGTCATTAAGAAAACTACTTACAATATCAGATGTTTCACCTGGCAATGACTTTAACTCTAATATTTTAATTTTCACTCCATTACTGTGATCAAAGTATCTGACAAGCAAAGGAAAAATCTTGAATTCTTTGTGGTTGGATGCATCTGTCAGTACAGAAATAAATGTAGACTTTTCTAGGTCACATCTTAACTCATTTAGAATATGGGGTGCCAAGACATTTCGAATAATGGCTTCTGTTTTCGTACGTGCACATGAAAATTTTGGCTCTAAAGTAACCTGAAGTAATTTTGATGTGTAATCCATAGACCTGAAAGTATGATTGTGTAGCACTGTATGGTATGCAAAGGCGCCTTCTATAGCAGCTAATTGCTCTTCTTGGTCACCAATTTTATCAGCTCTGAAGAAAGTGGTTAACGACGAGCTTGATGCAGCTGTAAGGACGGCTCTCTTATGTTTCTCACTGCTTATGTGGTTCTTAATATCACCACGTCCACTATGGCATATCGAAAACCCGGAGGCACATATATTGCATCATACATTGAAGTTTGATGTACTCTTTTTAATAAACGGACATTCCTTTTGTAAATCTTCATAAACTGCATTTACGCTTTGGTACCATTTTCTTACAACAATAACAAAATATGCACAAATGGTTCACCGTTTAAATTAATCAAACGTATAGGCTACCGTACGCAAAATCTTGGTACTTTACCACTACCTAAAATTTCAAATAACTGCGAATATCACATTGGAACTACAAAACTAATTCGCGGTCCTGACAACCTCTTGTGCTGTTTCGGCACCAGTTCACTAATAATTAAAAATTCCCTCAAGTCAGCCACGGAATAATAATTTTTTTTTAATCTGTGAGATTTATGCCAAATTGGTAAATTCATCCAAAACCGGGACAAATTAGCGTCCCGGATTGCATCGAAAAAAAGTCGGGACAAATTATCAAAAATGGTCGAAAACCGGGACTGTCCCGGAAAAACCGGGACGTATGGTCACCTTATAATAAAGCAGATTGAAACGAAAATGTAAAGGAAAATAACTGATGAAAAATAATACCCTAAGCTACAATAATAAACGGGAGCTGCGGTAGCATAGTGGTTAGTGCAGTGGCTTCCTAGAGCAGTGGTCTATGGTTCGATCCCCAGATGAGGCGGGAAATTTTTAGGCCACAAACGGCTCCTGGGTCGACCCAGCCCCAAATGGGTACCAGAGCAACTCTGGGAAGGTTAAGGATGCCGGCGTGATGCCGACCACATCACCCCTAGTGTGCCAACGGTCAAGATAATATGGGCCTAACACCATATTCCCAATATGCCTCAAAGGGCGTGTAACGGTTCCTTTTCCTTATAATAATGAACGTAAAAGTGACTTAAAATTCTCATTTTATAACGTCATTCAGCCTCAGAAAGACTACTTTCGTGATGAATAACAGTTTCTTTCTGCTAGGTATGAATATATTTTAGACACCATTACTGTTTGATTGTGACAAATAACTACCCATGAGTTCTAATAGCTTCCTGGGTTAAAGAGTGTCAATGGCATTATCTGATGTAATACTACACATTTCGCAGTTATTAAGTGTAGACGCCGCGTAACATACATGAGCGCGCGACAATCTGCAACATAATTATTTTCCTCTAGAGAAGTCACGTCCATTCTTTTCTCTCTAAGATGCCAACAGTCGTTTCTTGTACGTAGCTGTCAGATATTTCACTAAATTCATTAATAACAGAGTTAATAACTACCTGTTATGTTATTGAAACTATCTCAATTGTTCTTTATTATAGACAACGATTGTATTGTAAGTGTTATTATCGTATATGTGTTCTTAAGGTATCTGCATGCTTTCTGTCATCAGTGCGAATGGCAGTTATAGAATTATAACAATGAAACGATAAATTACAGTATTGTATTTTATAATATTATGTCAACACAATGATAACACATATCACTTTTATCATTGTAAGATAAATTACGCGTTAATACTAGTCTAAATTATATCTGTAATGAAATAAATACATTTAAAATGTTCATGGTGATCGCAAGTTGGCTATGAAGTCAACTGCGATACATGGAACAATTGTAATTAATAACATTAACAAAAGCTCAAATTATGAAACATAATTATATCTCAGCGGATGAAGAATAATTATATCTGACCAACCTGTAATCAGTGAAGTCTTCATGAACGAAACAATAAAAGGCCGTTTGAGATTACAATGGATTCTGCTCGCACTGCGCTCGAAGTATGTGGTGTAGCTAGCAAATTCATCACATTTAAATACTCCAGAAACCTATCTCCTGCAGTTAAAGTTAACATACGTTCAGTCCTTGCTATTCACGTGGGTTAGGTGAAAACGGAATCAACGATCCCACGGCGGAAAAAGGGTTAGGTTCCTGCGGGACCCTGTTTACCATATACTATTGCTACCGATCACCATAAACCCACCACGTCGTTTACCCTGATAGTAAAAAACAGCTTATTTATTTTACTGTGAATTTATAAATGTATTTTATACATTGTTTTTTGTGTAATAGTACAGTATGTACAATCTTTTGGTGTACCATTATTCACTCACTCCCCATTCCCACTGTCACTTCTCATTCACTCATTCACACATCCATACGTAACCAGCTGGATTTATTCACGTCGAATTCGCGGCCGACTGATGCTACAGAAATCCCAAAACGAAGTTTATCTAACACATGTAGTTTATCACTGAGGCTCATCACAGCCGTCTTGCGCTTAGACACACTCACCAACACACTAGCGCTTTGCTTAGATGCCATTATTAATTACCAAAGAAAAAATCACAAACAGTGTAAAGCTGCAAACACGTGCATGAAAAGATGCTAGACAAATACACATGAAAAGATGCTAGACAGATACACATGAAAAGATGCTAGACAAATACACATGAACAGATGCTAGACAAATACACATGAACAGATGCTAGACAAATACACATGAAAAGAAAACGAAGGTAACGAGAACAAGAAGGCAGCCTCTCCTTGCTAGACTTTATCTACTTCATGTTTGTTTGTGTGATGAACAGCTTGCTGAGGATGGAGAGATTTAACCGAAATACTTTTTGGTTAAGGAAAGAGTTAATACTAGACGCGACAGTAGGCAAAAGCAGAAGTCAAATAGAAACAGGAGAGTTCAGTCTGTTATGGTGGGTGTCACTATACTCGACAACACAAACACTTTGTGTGTCTGTATAACATCTCTTCTGGAACTATAGTCGACAACCCTCACACTTTGTGTGTCTGTATAACATCTCTTCTGGAACTATAGTCGACAACCCTAACACTTTGTATGTCTGTATAACATCTCTTCTGGAACTTTACTCGACAACCCTAACACTTTGTGTGTCTGTATAACATCTCTTCTGGAACTATACTCGAATACCTTAACACGTTGTGTGTCTGTATAACATCTCTTCTGGAACTATAGTCGACAACCCTCACACTTTGTGTGTCTGTATAACATCTCTTCTGGAACTATGCTCGACTACCTTAACACTTTCTGTGTCTGTATAACATCTCTTCTGGAACGATACTCTACAACCTCTACAACATCTGTATAACATCTGTATAACATCTGTATAACATGGTGGGTGTCACCATAACAGACTGAACTCTCCTGTTTCTATTTGACTTCTGCTTTTTCCGACTGTCGCTTCTAGCATTAACTCTTTCCTTAACCAAAAAGTATTTCGGTTAAATCTCTCCATCCTCAACAAGCTGTTCATCACACAAACAAACATGAAGCAGATAAAGTCCAGCAAGGAGAGGCTGCCTTCTTGTCTAGAAGTGGCACTTGTTTTTTAAGTTGCATGCATGTGAGAGTTTGACATCAATAATTGTTACCTTGACACGTCTGGTAAAATATGAATTATCCTAATGCGAACGGAACGAACGAACGAACTTTACTTTCAAAGTGTTTAGATTTGAACACACAGGCCCGTCTGACATTCTGCCCTTCCTGTCTCTTACCTTTCATACTGAATTCATTTATTCCCATTTACATTTTACATATCAATGTCAATGAATTCAACGTTGTCAAGTAAAATAAAATATTACACTCATATTAACTTAAACTACTTATAAACATGACATAAAATATGTTGAAAACATCGTCATTAGAACCTACAGTTGATATTATAAGAAAAGATAATCTGATTAAGGGGGCATGTAATCAGAACTCATAAAGTATTCGAAAAGACTACGATTGTATGAATAGGGACTGAGGTTGTTTCTTAGGTTATGTGGAATACAATTCCAAAGATGAGCAGCAGAGTACGCTAAGCTTTTCTTGAATAAGTCAAGCCAAAGCTTGGACACTTGCAATTTGTTAAAGCGTTGACTGCGTCTTTCATTATATTTGAACATTGGCCACGTTAATGCTGGAGCATTATGTGATAGGATTTTGTCAACAGATTTAGCTTTGTTAAACAGAAGGGCAATATTTGAAGATTTTTATATAGATCCACACACTCAGTTAGGCAGTTGTTACTACACGATTTTGTAGTGAACAGAGTCTCTTTGTGTTGGACATTGAGCAACCGTCCCAGATTGTGGAGCAATTGTCAAGGTTTGCTTGTATGTGAGATATATAGAACAATTTTCGTGCTTCTTCCTCTAGGAAATGCTTGATTTTAGCTAACTGGTAAACTTTCTGTGACGTTTGCTTGGTCAGTGTATGTACATGTGAGTTCCAATTTAGATGCTTGTCAACGATTATACCTAGAGTTTTATGTGTATTAACGTTTTCAATTAGTGAGGTAGCAATGTAGATCTGAAGTGTTGTTTTCTCTGAATTTTGTAATTTTTGTCTTGTTGATATTAACTTGCATTTTGTTTTAATGATATTTATTAACATGCGATTGCCGTTGCTCCGCTTAGTCAGATTATCTGTATCGTTTTTGTAACGAAAGAATTTATCAGAACTGCACTTTTCATTATTATTACATTAGAGAAAATTGTTTCTCGATGCCCAGAAGCCACAGATCATATGTTGTGATAAAAGCAGGACTTATCTTCTGGGTTGATTTTTATTAATTGCTACATATTCTAGGGTCTACAAAGCTTCAGCTAAGATCGATTGTTTTGCTCCGTCTTTGGGAATTTATTGATTTACAGTTTTAAATATTTCATGTCCACACATTTTGTTGTGCGCGTATATGTTACACCCCGATAGTGAAATCGGCCATTTCATGACATGGGAAAATGAAAAGCGCGCTCGGTGACCTGGCTTCTATACTAATACAAAACTTGATTTCCTGTGTTAATTTGTGAGTTGAAAGTATCAGAAATCCACTTCAAATCAACATATCTTACTCTTTCTGTTTCTTTATCAATACAATATAATCGTAATTAAGCGAAGAAGCCAGTTCACGAAATGGGCAAAAAATTGCCCAATTCATGAAATGGCCTATTTCATTTGCCCATTTCATGAAATGGGCAATTTCACTATCGGGGTGTAACATATACACTAAATCAGGCCGTGTTTATGAACATATCAAAATGCCTTACCTGAATTGTGTCAACTTGAGCTGTAGCAAGTGATACGTTAAGAAGTTTCTTAATACCGGAAAGCTCTCCTAATATTTCAGTTATCTGCCCAGTAAGTTGTTTGTTAGCATCATCAGATTGTGTTTTTATTTGCCCAACTATCTCCAGTAACTGGTTCATGATCGTTGCTGTAAATATTACGTTATAGAAGATGAGAAATGTGTCACATTCATGATCGTTGCTGTAAATATTACGTTATAGAAGATGAGAAATGTGTCACATTCATGATCGTTGTGGTATTGATTATCATAAATTTGTATCGTTCATAAATAAGAATGATTATTAACAGAGAAAATGACAACTTGTTGTAGTGTCAAAGATGATCAAAGAAGTTAAAACATAAACAAATAAGACACATCGTCTGACAAGAAAAAAACCAAGATATCTGAAATAAAGTAATTATAATCATCATCATACTATCCCTTACCGCTCCTTCTGGAGCATAGAGTCATCCTTTCTGCAGATCTTTTACAGGAAGCCTGCACACAAAACATTCACGTGATCTAGCAGTGATGGTTTCTGGGGGTATATTTTACATGGTGATCTAGCAGTGATGGTTTCTGGGGTATATTTTACATGGTGATCTAGCCAGCCTCATGCTCAGTATTACATTACTCGTTCTCTAAGACATGCTTAATATAGTAATAGTCTCATTCTTTGTTTGTCTATATAACATCACTTCTGGAACTATACTCGACAACGCTAACACTTTGTGTGTCTGTATAACATCACTTCTGGAACTATACTTGACAACCCTAACACTTTATGTGTCTGTATAACATCTCTTCTGGATCTATACTCGAAAACCTTAACACTTTGTGTGTCTGTATGACATCTCTTCTGGAACTATACTAGACAACACTAACACTTTGTGTGTCTGTATAACATCTCTTCTGGAACTATACTCAACAATACTAAAATTTTGTGTGTCAGTATAACATTTCTTCTGGAACAATGCTCGACAACCTAAACACTGTGTGTGTCTGTATAACATCTCTTCTGGAACAATACTCGACAATACTAAAACTTTGTGTGTTTGTATAACATCTCTTCTTGAACTATACTCGACAATACTAAGACTTTGTGTGTCTGTATAACATCTCTTCTGGAACAATCCTCGACAATACTAAAACTTTGTGTGTTTGTATAACATCTCTTCTTGAACTATACTCGACAATACTAACACTTTGTGTGTCTGTATAACATCTCTTCTGGAACTATACTCGACAACCCTAACACTTTGTGTGTCTGTATAACATCTCTTCTGGAACTATACTCGAAAACCTTAACACTTTGTGTGTCTGTATGACATTTCTTCTGGAACTATACTAAACAACCCTAACACTTTGTGTGTCTGTATAACATCTCTTCTGGAACTATACTCGACAACCCTAACACTTTAAATGTCTGTATAACATCTCTTCTGGAACTATACTCGACTACCCTAACACTGTGTGTGTCTGTATAACATCCCGTCTGGAACTATATGCGACAATACTAACACTGTGTGTGTCTGTATAACATCTCTTCTGGAACTATACTCGACCACCCTCACACTTTGTGTGTCTGTATAACATCTCTTCTGGAAATATACTCGACAACCTTAACATTTTGTGTGTCTGTATAACATATGTTAAAGTTTATTTGCTTTAACACCTTCAGCAGATTCTTATGGTACTGTGGGTTCTCTAAAAAAAACAAGGCCACACAGGCCAACACATATGTTAAACCAGTATGGGTGTGTAGGAAGATGAAAGTTCAAATGTTTTGCTGATATATGCGAATCAGCCCTGGTCGGGCTTACAAATGGCTGATAGGTGTGTAATGTGGTATATATCTGTATACGCGAATATCAAGAGTACTGGTATCCCAAAGTAGACTGGAATCACACACCACAGCAAACGTAGAAGTCAGGAAATGTTATAACTAGTGGTAACGTTCTACAGTTTATTGACGAGACGGTCACGTAGACATCATGTTAAGACAATTCACAGTATAATCATGAAGCAACATGTAAATAAGTCCATAACAGCGTGCATGGTCCATGGGGATATAATCATAGATAACAGCTCATAACCAATGATCATCAGACATCAGTAAGTAAATTTGTACAACTCAGTTACTGGTACAAAAATCCCAAGCACAAAGGCTGCAGAGCACAGCAGCTCATAATCATAAAAATCACGGCAAAAATATCCATCCAAGAAAGGGACTGCATACATCGCAGTTTACAATAATATAGCCTGAATCAACATACTCCAAGGCCTGAATAATACATCTCCTTGGAGAAAGAATATTCCTTTAATAATCTATCTAACTTCAAAATCCATCATCGGAAATATGAATATAGATAATGGCCTACAATCCATGGCCTGAAAATATCTTCAATCTATATTAAATTCTCCTTTTCACAAAAATACGCTGGAACACACTCACGAGATGGCCCGACCATCTCGAAGAACTGCCAGGAACACACTCACACGAGATTACAACTTCTCGGTCCAGATCAGTAAAAATCCCCATGCGCAAACTCACCGCGTGAGTCTACAGCTCAGGCTCAACCGTCTCTACCCCAAAACTATCGCTCACAACATTCGAACAGTTTCTTTAACATATCTTTTTTTCAAAACAAACTACCAACTGCTCAGTTGAGCTATATTAAAAATTACCGAGCATAAAGCCCCCAACTAAAAAACTCATCTCATCACTAAAAGTATGCTTACTAGCGTGTGTACAAAAATCCGACCCGTACACACTTGTATGTCTTTAACACTTAACTCCCATTAATAAAAAAAAGACTTAACACATCTCTTCTTGAACTTTACTCGACAACCCTAACACTTTGTGTGTCTGTATAACATCTCTTCTGGAACTATACTCGACAACCTTAAGACTTCGTGTGTCTGTATAAAAACTCTTCTGGAACTATACTCGACAATACTAACACTTTGTGTGTGCGTATGACATCACTTCTGGAACTATACTAGACAACCCTAACACTTTGTGTGTCTGTATAACATCTCGTCTGGAACTATACTCAACCATACTAACACTTTGTGTGTCTGTATAACATCTCTTCTGGAACTATACTCGACAAAACTAACACTGTGTGTGTCTGTATAACATCTCTTTTGGAACTATACTCGACAACCCTAACACTTTCTGTGTCTGTATAACATCTCTTCTGGAACTATACTCACATCCTTAACACTTTGTGTGTCTGTATAACATCTCTTCTGGAACTATACTTGACAATACTAACACATTGTGTGTCTGTATAACATTTCTTCTGGAACAATGCTCGACAACCTAAACACTTTGTGTGTCTGTATAACATCTCTTCTGGAACTATACTCGACAACACTTAAACTGTGTGTGTCTGTATAACATCTTTTCTGGAACTATACTTCACAACCCTAACACTTTGTGTGTCCGTATGCAATTTTTTCTGGAACCATACTCTACAACACTAAAACTGCGAGTGTCTGTATAACATCTCTTACGAAACTATACTCGACAACCCTAACACTGTGTGTGTCTGTATAAAATCTCTTCTGGTACTATACTCTACAACCCTGACACTTTGTATGTCTGTATAACATCTCTACTGGAACTATACTCGACAATATTAACTCTTTGTGTGTTTGTATAAAAGAGCCAGGGATCCAGACCTCCAGGACGACCCAGAGTCCGCTGGGAGGACAACATTAGACAATCTTTGAAGGACCGAGGACTAGAATGGAACCAGGCCAGGAAGAAGACAGCTGATAGAATAGTCTGGCGCTCTCTCTTCCAAACCTCTACACCTCACGGTAGAAGGGGAACGACTAAGTAAGTAAGTAAGTGTTTGTATAACATCTCTTCTGGAACTATACTCGACAACCTGAACACTTTGTGTTTCTGTATAACATCTCTTCTGGAACGATACTCTACAACCTTAACACTTTGGACCCCATGATAGGTAGTGGAGCTGTGAAGTGACTCTGTGTAGGAAGTGATGATTCCTTGGGAGAGCCCAGAACCAGAGTACAGTATTTTAGCTCTGCATATCTGGATGAGTTATCTACCCTTCCAAGATGGAGGTGAAATTCGTTTCTCATCTTAGACGCCGAAAGAAAAACATCAGGAATGTGTATATTTCGATGGATATCACCATGTTATGTTAAATTATAGAATAAAAGATACACCAGAGTATCTAGTGGTGTAGATATTTTCCTATAACTGACCTCGAAACCCTCGAATCGGTCGGTTGGATCGGAGGGTTGATCAGTGAGTTAACAATTCACTATCGTAAAACAAGCTATTGTTACCGAAACAGAACCAGGCTCGACAGTAAACATGACTCACTCTAATATCTTGGGGGCTAAGGAGATTTCTAAAATTGGATACTGGAATGTAAGAACTATGTATCAAGACGGAAAATTGGAAGAAGTAATTAAAGAAATGGATAATTATAAGTTGGACTTATTGGGTGTCAGCGAGTGTAGATGGACGGGGAAGGGCATAAAATATATTTCAGAAGAAAAAAAGCAAATTATATACTCTGGTAGTAATGATAATCGTCACACAGAGGGAGTAGCCATTCTAATGACACAGAAAGCAGCAGCATCGCTTATCAGCTGGGTACCTATCAATGAGAGGCTAATATTAGCTAGATTTCAGACACGATTTTTCAAGCTCTCAATTGTACAATGTTATGCACCAACTAACGACGCTCTTGATACCACAAAAGATGACTTCTATGAAGCACTTCTAAGTACCATCAACACAATACCCAAGCATGACATAATAGCAGTCATGGGTGATTTTAACGCCAAAGTAGGTGACAACAACGATGGAGTACAAAGATATCTCGGTACTCATGGCATAGGCTGTATGAATCAAAATGGCGAAAGACTTCTAGAACTTTGTGAAATATCAAACCTCGTTGTGGCAGACACCATCTTTCCACATAAGAATATCCACAAGATAACATGGAATTCACCTGATGGCAGAACTAAGAACCAGATAGATCACTTCTGCATAAGCGCTAAATTTCGCTCATCAGTTCAAGACGTCAGAGCATACAGAGGTGCAGAGATCGGAAGCGATCATAACCTCTGCATAGCTAAAATGAGAATTAAACTGAAGAAGTTATACCAACCGAATAAAAATAGAAGAATAGATGTACACAGACTGCAATCAAATGATATAAAGAAGGAATATAATGTCAAAATGAACAACTATTTCGATGCTTTAGGCAAAATTGACAACGATATCACCACCAAGACAATCGATACTAAATGGGAACAACTGAGAACAGCAATGACAGAAGCAGCTGTAGCGACCACCGGATACCTAGTACATAAAAAGAAAAAATGGATGAGAGAAGATACTTGGGATAAAATACAAGAAAGGAAAACAGCAAAACTTAAACTACTAGCGGCAAGTACACATAATGCAGTTGAATCTTGCAAACTAACTTATAACTTGTTAAATAAAGAAGTGAAGACAAAAACTCGAAGAGATAAAAGACATTTCATCAATGAACTGGCCGTAGAAGCTGAAAATGCTGCAAGAACTGGTAATAGTAGGTGCCTTTATCAAATTACAAAACAACTATGTCACCAGCCTACTGCTATGGAAACACCTGTTAAAGGTAAATTAGGGAATTCAATACCAACAGAAAAAGAACAAATGAAGAGATGGGCTGAGCACTTCATGGAGGTGCTAAACAGACCACCACCAACAGTAACACCTGATTTTAATAATGAAACATCCACAACCACCTTGCCAATAACTTGCGATGAATTCACGCTGGACGAGATCAAACAAGCCGTTAAAAGATTAAAAAATTTTAAAGCTGCTGGAGTTGACGAAATTTCAGGGGAAATGATTAAAGCAGTTAATGACAACAACCTCTTGAGAATTTTAGATATTATAAATGAAGTATGGAGAGAAGAACAACCACCACAACAATGGAAAGACAGTATTATTGTAAAGTTACGAAGAAAGGTGATCTATCAGACTGTAATAACTGGCGTGGTATATCTCTATTATCAGTACCTGGAAAATTATTATGTTGCATGATGTTAGAAAGACTTAAATTGCATGCTGACGAAAAGATCAGAGAAGAACAAGCGGGTTTCAGGCCGAAACGATCATGTATTGATCAAATATTCACACTAAGAACAATTATAGAAGAATCAGTGGAAAGGCAATCGCCACTTATTATCACCTTCGTCGATTTTCAAAAAGCCTTTGATAGTCTACACCGCCCATCATTGTGGAAGATACTTACAATCTATGGTTTTCCAACAAAATATGTGAATATAATCAAAGCGCTATATGACAATGCAAGATGTTGTGTTAGAACAAATAAAGGGAATACAGAATGGTTTACAGTAGAAACAGGGGTGAAACAAGGCTGTATTATGTCACCACTACTTTTTGGAATAGCTATTGATTGGGTTATGAGAAACTATACCCACAATGAACAATTGGGTATAAAATGGACAAATGGAAAATTCCTGGGGGACCTGGATTTCGCAGATGATGTAGCATTCTTAAGTTCAACACCAAGACAATCCCAAGAAGCAATAAATAATTTGTGTCATCTCTCGGTTAAAATTGGTCTCCAAATAAATGCCTCTAAAACTAAAGCTATGAACTTTACTAACGAGACCTTTGATATCATCTTGAACGGGGAAAAACTACAGAAAGTTGAAAGTTTCAATTATTTAGGCAGTAAAATGACTCAGGATGGTGACACAACAAGAGAAATCCATACTAGAATTGCTTTGGCAGCTAGCGCCTTCAATAGATTATCTAACATTTGGAAATTACGATCATTGAATATACATACCAAGCTTCGTCTGTTTAATTCAAATGTTATCTCAGTGTTAACATACGGCTGTGAGAGTTGGAAAATAACAAAATCATTGGAGAACAAGCTGAATACATTCGAGAACAAATGTCTTAGAAAACTCATGAACATCAGTTGGAAAGAATTCAAGACTAATCGACAAATAAGAGAAGACTCTAGGCAGAAATATGTCTCCGACTATATAAGGAAAAGACGATGGTCATATATCGGTCATGTCCTACGAATGCAAAACAACAGAATACCACTACAGGCGCTCACTTGGGTTCCTGAGGGTAAGCGGAAAAAAGGAAGACCAAAAGAAACACTCAGAAGAACAATAATAAGAGAAGGAAGAACGTTGGGCCTAAATAATGTGCAAGAGCTAAGAGGAGTGGCGTCACAACGAACAACCTGGAGAGCACTGGTTTCTGCCTTATGCGCCGTGTTTGGCGCTTAAAGAATTTATTATTATTATAACATCTCTTCTTGAACTATACTCGACTACCTTAACACTTTGTGTGTCTGCATAACATCTCTTCTGGAACTATACTCGACAATACTAACACTTTGTGTGTCTGTATAACATCTCTTCTAAAACAATACTCGACAATACTAACACTTATTGTGTCTGTATAACATCTCTTCTGGAACTAAACTCGACAATACTAACACTTATTGTGTCTGTATAACATCTCTTCTGGAACAATACTCGACAATACTAACACTTTGTGTGTCTGTATAACATCTCTTCTGGAACGATACTCGACAACCCTAACTCTTTGTGTGTCTGTATATCATCCCGTATGGAACTATATCCGACAATACTAACACTTTGTGTGTCTGTATAACATCTAATCTGGAACTATACTCGACAACCTTAAACACTTTCTGTGTCTGTATAACATCTCTTCTGGAACTATACTCGTCAACTTTAACACGTTGTGTGTCTGTATAACATCTCTTCTGGAACTATACTCGACAACCCTAACACTGTGTGTGTATGTATAACATCTCTTCTGGGACAAAACTCGACAACCTAAACACTTTGTGTGTCTGCATAACATCTTTTCTGGAACTATACTCGACAATTCTAACACAGTGTGTGTCTAACATCTTTTTTTGGAACTATACTCGACAACCCTAACAATTTGTGTGTCTGTATACCATCTTTCTGGAACTATACTCGACAACCCTCACACTTTGTGTGTCTGTATAACATCTCTTCTGGAACTATTTTCGACAACCTTAACACTTATGTGTCTGTATAACATCTCTTCTGGAACTTTACTCGACAATCCTAACACTCTGTGTGTCTGTATAACATCTCTTCTGGAACTTTACTCGACAATCCTAACACTCTGTGTGTCTGTATATCATCTCTTCTGGAACTATACTCGAGAACCTTAACACAGTGTGTGTCTGTATAACATCTCTTCTGGAACTATACCCGACAACCTTAACACTTTGTGTGTCTGTATAGCATCTCTTCTGGAAATATACTCGACAACCCTCACACTTTGTGTGTCTGTATAACATCTCTTCTGGAACTATACTCGACAACCTTAACACTTTGTGTGTCTGTATAACATCTCTTCAGGAATTATACTCGACAATACTAACACTGTGTGTGTCTGTATAATATCTCGTCTGTAACTATACTCGACAACCTTAACATAGTGTGTATCTGTATAACATCTCTTCTGGAAATATACTCGACAACCTTAAAATATTGTGTGTCTGTATAACATCTCATTTGGAAATATACTCCACAACCCTAACACTTTGTGTGTCTGTATTAACATCTCTTCTGGAACTATATTCGACAATACTAACACTTTGTGTGTCTGTATAACATCTCTTCTGTAACTAAACTCGACAATACTAACACTTTGTGTGTCTGTATAAAAGCTCTTCTGCAACTATACTCGACAACCCTAACACTTTGTGTGTCTGTATAACATCTCTTCTGGAACTGTACTTGACAATACTAACTTTTTGTGTGTCTCTATAACATCTCTTCCGGAACTATACTCTACAATACTAACACTGTGTGTGTCTGTATAACATCTTTTCTGGAACTACACTCGACAACACTAACACTTTGTGTGACTGCATAACATCTTTTCTGGAACTATACTCGACAACCCTAACACTTTGTATGTCTGTATAACATCTCTTCTGGAACTATACTCGACAACCCTAACACTTTGTGTGTCTGTATAACATCTCGTCTGGAACTATACTCGACAACCCTAACATTTTGTGTGTCTGTATAACATCTCTTCTGGAACTATACTCGACAACCCTAACACTTTGTGTGTTTGTATAACATCTCTTCTGGAACTATACCTTTCTTTGCACCTCCTTTTGTGCTGCAAACTGGTCTGTGATAGCTGTGCTATCTGGGACTTTAGACTAGCTACTTCTAAATATAGTGCCTCCTCTTCATTGTGAGCTTCTGCACTGGTTATCTGCACCAGTATATCAGTCTTTTTGCCTTTCCAGAAAACAGCATAGTCTCTTTACCTAAATGAGAGACTGTCGTAGATTTCCGATAGGAGAATTAAGACTAGGTTTGGTCCCTTCTGAATAGGTTTGAATAGGTGATAGACTCAGTGAGAGTTAGTGAAAGGTAATAGAATTTCCACACACGTGAGATGATAGATTTGATATAGTGGCTGTCTCTGAAAGCGAAAAGAATTCTTCTCTCTCTCACCTATCTTCTACAACAGTTGTTACAGCGTCAGACAGACTACACCAATATACATATTACGTATATTTCTATCACTCACAGGCACGCACATACACGTGACGACAGGTAAACACACAGACGTGGGAAAACTATAACAATGATATATATATTATCTAGAACGAGCTGACCAAACACGATTATTAAGTTCAAGAGCGATTTTATTATCAGGAAAAATCGGCTCACAACATCAAAGAAAGTACATCAAGGAAAATACATATACACATAGTCATAAAAAATCAAGGAAATGTTGCAAGGATGATAGCCCCGTTATAGTGTTAACTCTAGGTTTAGCCCGGCCCCGTTAAGAGAACAGATGATGGCGCCCGAGTCACAGATACATAGAGTTTGAGTCTAAGAGTTGTCTTTGTTTTATCTCGTAATTATATGCACAGAGTTTGAAAAAAATCTGATTTAACCTAAGACAAAACACAAGAACTCTAGCCTTAGCAACAAATTATGCAGATTGAAAAAAAATTAGGACAGCAACAGGGTGTCAAAGATACAATAGTGAAAAATATCACTCAAACCAGCGTACACTCATTCATTCCGCCATGGCTTCTCATACTTGTACTCACGACTTTGCTTGCTGCCTCTTGGAACACATTGATTTTAGATTTTCACACAGACTCAAAAAATGCAGTCTTCTGCCAAGAAGTCCCCAGTTCCAAAAGACGTATTTAACTTGGAGTCTCCGGGAACGACTACTTGGGTATGCAAATTTGTTCAAATGACTGATTAAGTCCCCTAACAATTATTCCAGGCGCGGGAGTTAGCAGAGCACAGTGTCAATAGCGTAGGTTTCTAAAAAATGATGAATGTCAGGTCGGTGCCTTCCCTCAGTATAGGATTCACTTTAGTCACACCACAGATTTGTCCACAAGATATAATCTAGTCGGGAAATGATTGTTAATATTCACGCCACCAGGCAGCAAATTATATAGAGTTTCTAGAAGAAATTAAGTGCTGGCTCCAAGGTCCAGTATTTATCATTACAGTCTTTGAAAACCCGTTATAGGGATATTAGTATTTCTGTCTAACTTGCACCGTCAGATCAGTGTTACTTGAGAAAACCCACGTGGTTCAAAATAAGGACTGTCTATTTCTTCACAAGTATGGAAACTACTACTAGGTGCTGGTAAAGTTAGGGTCACCCCAAACTTTCACTGTGTGGAGGAAAAATAACACATATAATATAATAAACAGAATCTGTACTGGTTAAAACTTACATTTAAACTTGCAAGCAGAGAGCTTTGCTTATCATTTAAACTTCCCGTGACGTAAGTTATATTTAAAAATCAGCAATCCTCATAAATTAAGAACACGTGCGTATTCCGTCACCATTCATGAGGCTGGATTCTAGAGTTTATACGTTAGTTTAGAAAAATACACTCGACTGAGTATTAGCAGTTAAATTAAATTTATAAATTGCTACAATTGCCGTTATAAGCTAGAAATTTTAATTTTATTCTGCTTTCCACTGAATGCTTCCCTAGAAAATATAATAGCCTACCACTTTATTTCTCTTCTGCGCTAAAGAAATAGATTAAAATGAATTAAGCGATTTAACACTTTAACACTCACAAAATCTATATATCTATCATATTAATTACCTCAACCACAGAATTACAGGTAGTCGCACAACTTAAGAATAAAAATGCTGAAAATATTTCTGGAAGTCTAGAAGTTCGACAAATTGCCGAAACAAACTGAGATCTTCGCTAACAGCTATTCTGTTTTCGAGCGACCTATCTACTGTGGAGTCTATGAGCGAGAATGAAATTAAAGTTTCAAACTTGGCCAATATCTTAAAATCAGACAAAGGGCCCAAACTTACTTCGCCAAGCGAAATTATCTCCCCTACTCCCAACATTTACGTCCGCTTAACGCGTGTCGTAACTGTCACCTACTGACCACGATGTACGCGTGTCAGTTTCAAATCCCAGACAGCCTGACTCCATTGCAGGGCAGTTTTCACACTACAGCTGACCATGGCCCAAGTGAGCGCCGTGTCAGTTTGGGATTTTCCAGACAAATGTCTGGATACTGACCGGTGCAGATGTAAAGTATCACACCTCACCGGGACTAATGCCGAGAAGAAACTCGCGCGCTCGGTGAGAATGTAGACGATTTGCTACGTCCTATGTTCAGCGAACCGACTTATCACGCCTTATGACGCCCTGCAGCCCTGACATCTACGTAATATCGTCCTAGCGCGATTCTCAGTTTAAGAGAAAGGAAAACAGGTAAAGTTTGCGAATTATATGAAAATAATATTCGCAAAACGAATGGATGAAAAAATATACAGAAAAAAAAAAAAGAAATACAGAGATAATAAAAGAGAGAGTTCGAGAGAAAGAATAGGAAAAAGATGTAGGAAATTAAGTGAATATAAAACCTACGTGACAGAGCCTCCCCCCTTTAAGATATGGAAGCACTCCATGTCTACGTTATGGAGTTTAATTTCCTATAACCGTAGCTTCGGGGTGTCTGTCCTCTTCCCTCTCATCTTCCCCCTCCATCTCTGTCCAATTCCTACTCAAGTCCACTCCTCAAAGTTTCCTTCCCCTGGAATGTCTCATATGCGCGCTTGAAAGAGCGTCGCCGCTTCTGACATTTTTGAAAGATTTCCTGTGATAGCGGTGGAATATCCCTGCCACTATCGTCATCTTCGTCAGTTTTGGCGATCGTCAGGAGATGGTCGGAGGTTGGCACTGGTTTTTCCAAGTATCTCTTTAAGAGATTTAAATGGAAAACCTTCTCCTTTCCTTCAATAGAGATCTGGTAGTTAGCCTTAGAAATCTTTTTCAGGACGGTAAACGGCCCTTGCCATCCGATCTTCAGTTGGTTGTTCTCGGTAGGGAGCAACACCAAAACTTTCTCTCCTGCTTCCAGTTCTCTCTCTTCCGCGACTTTCCTGTATCGGTTAGCGTGCTTGGTGCGTGCTCGCTTAAAGTTAGTCGTTGCTAGGTCCCACCCTAGTTTCAACCGTTCCTTTAAAACCGACACATATTTACTGGCTGAGACAACTGTCTCATCAGCCTTCTCGTCTGTCAGAGACTGAAGTAAGGCTTCAAGCGGGCCCTTAATGGGTCTGCCGAATAAAAGTGTAGCTGGCGGAAATCCTGTGGAAGTATGAGGAGATTCTCTGTAGCCAAATAATGCTGCAGGAATACAGAGATCCCAATCTTCAGGTTTCACTTGTGCCAGCTTACTTAGCATCATGGTGAGGTTTCCATTAGCACGTTCCACGAGCCCATTTCCGGCCGGAGTATATGGCTTAGTGTGGATGTGCTGGGTCCTCAAGATCTTAACGATCTCATCCATCAACAGGTTTCGGTATGGAGATCCATTATCCGTCAACACTTGCTGAGGGAATCCCAACCGAGTGAAAATCTGCACGAGGGCTTCTGCGACATGCTTGGCATCTGCGCATGTTAGCGGGATAGCTTCTGCCCATAAAGTGCATGTATCGACTAAGGTCAGGATGAACCTGTTCCTTCTTTTAGTCCTTTCGAAAGGCCCTAAAATGTCGATCACAACCCGTTCGAATGGTGTTCCCATTATTGGCATTTCACCCATGTGGACTGGGGGTGCCCGTTGCTTGGGTGGCACACGTTGGCACTGGGCACAGGATTTGACATATCTGATAATATCAGTATTTACTCCTGGCCACCAATAATGAGTGGTTATACGTTGGTTTGTGGCGTTCTGTCCCATATGTCCGCTAAAGGGAAGAGAGTGCCCCATTTCTAGGATTTGGCTTCTGTACTGTTTCGGTACTAGGAGCTGGTTGTAACCTTGGTCAGGCTTGCCCGTTCTCCGATAAAGTACGCCATCCTTAGAAAAAATGTCCCCGTGCTGTTTGGGTTCCTTAGCCATGGGCAGTTTCCTAAAGCAGGGTGCCAAAGTAGGGTCCTTGTATTGCGCTTCTTTAAGTTCCATAGGTAACAAATTAGGCGCAGGCTCCCGTTCCTTCTTGGTTTGCCCTCTTGTAGTTACCGCTGCCACAATCGGCTCTTCCGGTTTCCCAATACACACGTATCTCCCGCCAAGTATGACTGGGTAGATGGGATCATCCATAACAGCCGCTTTGATCACGCCTCTGACAAAGTCAGAGTGTATCTCCACCAATGCGATGGGAAGCGCTGTAGGTGCCTCACTCTTACGAACTCCACAAAGTTGGACGGTCTCTGCTGTCTCTTGACCGGGTTTGACCAGGTTCCTGGCAACAATGCAATCATAAGAAAGCCCCGTGTCAAATAAGCAAGAAGTTTGAGAACCGTTCAAAGTAACAGTACCTCGCGTTGAGGGTCTATCCCCAACAGGTTGGGAATCACTGTCAATAATTCCGCCTTGCGAGACTGTCAATAAACATCCGATGCGTTTCGGCTCGGTGTGCTCGGTCTGATCATATGTCCCGTGCTCAGGGGTTCTCCCTTTGCCACCTTGTCCTTTCTGGCTACGCTGCCATGTAGGGCGGTCGGGTTGATCAGACTGTTTGGGGGTGGTTGGGGTACTTGTTCTTGTAGAACTTGGATTTTTCAGGAGGGGGGTTTTGAGGTCCAGTTTCTCTGTGGTTGTTTTGGTTAGAAGCCTGAGAAGATTGCTCTAGGTTATGTTTTCGAAAATGCTCCTCTGTCGGTTTCCGCTTTGTGGCCGGTAGTTCAGCCAGCGCATTGTGATAACGCTCAGACTTTTCCAAAATGTCTTCAAGTTTTTCTGCCCCCTGCTCAGCGAGAAATCTCCGGGTATCAGCAGACAAAGTGTTCTTTATTTGTTCAGTTAGAACAAGTTCCTCAAGACCTTCATAGGTAGAGGGGAGCTGCGAAAGCTCAAGGCACTTTGTTAGATATCCCTTAAGACGAGATGAGAACTGGTGAAAAGTTTCAGAATTCTCTTTCCGGCTGTTGCGAAACAGTTGCAAAAACTTGCGAGCGTTCATTTCAAAGCGCTCCAGTAACGCTTTCTTCAACACATCGTAGTCGTCTTGTTGGCTACTTTCCAGCTTAGAATAAACATCATAAGCAGAACCTTTTAGGGCCTGGGAAAGTTTCATATTCCAACGCGACCTCTCTAACCCGTACAGAGTTGCAATTTTCTCAAATTTTTCTAACCATGTGTCAATCTTCTCATTTGGACAAGGAAAAGATTCAAGAGTGAAAGACATAGCATTTAGTTGAAGGGATTGAGTGTTAGCAGGGTCAGTTAAGGAAGAATGAGGAGAAGACTCTCCATTGCTGGAGGTAGAGGCAGCACCACGACTTTGGAACTCAAGAGTTTTAAGCGCCAACTCGTGCTGTCTCTGTTCCCTCTCCTTCTCGTGCTGTCTCTCCTTCTCTCTTTCCTCCTGCTGTCTTTCCTTCTCTCTTTCCTCATGCTGCATCCTGCGAATTTCCATTTCCTCGTCCATTTTCTTCTGCTGTAAAGCTTCGGCTGCTTCTTCTTTCCTCCTAGCTTCTTCTTTTTCCTCTTTAGCTTCAGCTGCTTTCCTCTCCGCATCATATCTCTCAAGTTCGTCTCTGACAAAAGCTTTCGCTTCCTCTCCTTCCAGTCCCTCCTCTCTCGCTTCGTCCCTGAGAAATTGTCTAAGCTTTGCCCTCTCGGCCATATTATGTCAGTGACTGAGACTAGTGGAGAACGAAATTAGGAAAAAGGATACACTGGTTCCTACCACTTACGAGAAAAAAAAAAACCCAAAAATTCAAAAGATGATATCCTTAACCCTGGGATACCTCCTCCAAAAAAAAATCTAACTATCGCTGCTATTATCGGCAATAAAGCACTCAATGCAAAACACGACTACGCCAAATAAATGGTAGTTAAGATTACAACTGAAAAATAAGTTGCTACAGTGGAAAAGCAAAAGAATATTGCAAAAATTAAAGAGAAAAATAATCCCTTAATTTTTAAAAATCCACTATAAGTTCGCCCCTGAAGTCAGATCGGGTAAGGGAGGGAATTAATCTGGACAAAAAGTCCGAAACACACTCCTTAACTTAGTTCAAACGCCGTTCTGCCTCAGTACCCAGTGAATGTTATACACTCACCACTTTACCAGCATTTAGTATTACAATCAGCAGTTAACATATATCCCGACAAAATCAACCTGTAACCAAAATGTATATTATTCAAAGATGCTGTGGAAAAAAAAACTTATTAGTTTGTGTGGTCAGCACGCCCGTAAACAGATCGCTAGTCTAGGGGGTAATTATTTTTAAAAGATATAACAACTCACAAGACATCACACTCTTACTCTATATCAGAATACAGAATCTTAAGTTCAAAATCCAGATAGACGAGTCCACGTTTGTCGTACTCGTCTTCCTATTCTAAGTTCAAAGACCGGAAACGAGCCCTCATTTGTCGTAGATTTCCGATAGGAGAATTAAGACTAGGTTTGGTCCCTTCTGAATAGGTTTGAATAGGTGATAGACTCAGTGAGAGTTAGTGAAAGGTAATAGAATTTCCACACACGTGAGATGATAGATTTGATATAGTGGCTGTCTCTGAAAGCGAAAAGAATTCTTCTCTCTCTCACCTATCTTCTACAACAGTTGTTACAGCGTCAGACAGACTACACCAATATACATATTACGTATATTTCTATCACTCACAGGCACGCACATACACGTGACGACAGGTAAACACACAGACGTGGGAAAACTATAACAATGATATATATATTATCTAGAACGAGCTGACCAAACACGATTATTAAGTTCAAGAGCGATTTTATTATCAGGAAAAATCGGCTCACAACATCAAAGAAAGTACATCAAGGAAAATACATATACACATAGTCATAAAAAAATCAAGGAAATGTTGCAAGGATGATAGCCCCGTTATAGTGTTAACTCTAGGTTTAGCCCGGCCCCGTTAAGAGAACAGATGATGGCGCCCGAGTCACAGATACATAGAGTTTGAGTCTAAGAGTTGTCTTTGTTTTATCTCGTAATTATATGCACAGAGTTTGAAAAAAATCTGATTTAACCTAAGACAAAACACAAGAACTCTAGCCTTAGCAACAAATTATGCAGATTGAAAAAAAAATAGGACAGCAACAGGGTGTCAAAGATACAATAGTGAAAAATATCACTCAAACCAGCGTACACTCATTCATTCCGCCATGGCTTCTCATACTTGTACTCACGACTTTGCTTGCTGCCTCTTGGAACACATTGATTTTAGATTTTCACACAGACTCAAAAAATGCAGTCTTCTGCCAAGAAGTCCCCAGTTCCAAAAGACGTATTTAACTTGGAGTCTCCGGGAACGACTACTTGGGTATGCAAATTTGTTCAAATGTCTGATTAAGTCACCTAACAATTATTCCAGGCGCGGGAGTTAGCAGAGCACAGTGTCAATAGCGTAGGTTTCTAAAAAATGATGAATGTCAGGTCGGTGCCTTCCCTCAGTATAGGATTCACTTTAGTCACACCACAGATTTGTCCACAAGATATAATCTAGTCGGGAAATGATTGTTAATATTCACGCCACCAGGCAGCAAATTATATAGAGTTTCTAGAAGAAATTAAGTGCTGGCTCCAAGGTCCAGTATTTATCATTACAGTCTTTGAAAACCCGTTATAGGGATATTAGTATTTCTGTCTAACTTGCACCGTCAGATCAGTGTTACTTGAGAAAACCCACGTGGTTCAAAATAAGGACTGTCTATTTCTTCACAAGTATGGAAACTACTACTAGGTGCTGGTAAAGTTAGGGTCACCCCAAAACTTTCACTGTGTGGAGGAAAAATAACACATATAATATAATAAACAGAATCTGTACTGGTTAAAACTTACATTTAAACTTGCAAGCAGAGAGCTTTGCTTATCATTTAAACTTCCCGTGACGTAAGTTATATTTAAAAATCAGCAATCCTCATAAATTAAGAACACGTGCGTATTCCGTCACCATTCATGAGGCTGGATTCTAGAGTTTATACGTTAGTTTAGAAAAATACACTCGACTGAGTATTAGCAGTTAAATTAAATTTATAAATTGCTACAATTGCCGTTATAAGCTAGAAATTTTAATTTTATTCTGCTTTCCACTGAATGCTTCCCTAGAAAATATAATAGCCTACCACTTTATTTCTCTTCTGCGCTAAAGAAATAGATTAAAATGAATTAAGCGATTTAACACTTTAACACTCACAAAATCTATATATCTATCATATTAATTACCTCAACCACAGAATTACAGGTAGTCGCACAACTTAAGAATAAAAATGCTGAAAATATTTCTGGAAGTCTAGAAGTTCGACAAATTGCCGAAACAAACTGAGATCTTCGCTAACAGCTATTCTGTTTTCGAGCGACCTATCTACTGTGGAGTCTATGAGCGAGAATGAAATTAAAGTTTCAAACTTGGCCAATATCTTAAAATCAGACAAAGGGCCCAAACTTACTTCGCCAAGCGAAATTATCTCCCCTACTCCCAACATTTACGTCCGCTTAACGCGTGTCGTAACTGTCACCTACTGACCACGATGTACGCGTGTCAGTTTCAAATCCCAGACAGCCTGACTCCATTGCAGGGCAGTTTTCACACTACAGCTGACCATGGCCCAAGTGAGCGCCGTGTCAGTTTGGGATTTTCCAGACAAATGTCTGGATACTGACCGGTGCAGATGTAAAGTATCACACCTCACCGGGACTAATGCCGAGAAGAAACTCGCGCGCTCGGTGAGAATGTAGACGATTTGCTACGTCCTATGTTCAGCGAACCGACTTATCACGCCTTATGACGCCCTGCAGCCCTGACATCTACGTAATATCGTCCTAGCGCGATTCTCAGTTTAAGAGAAAGGAAAAACAGGTAAAGTTTGCGAATTATATGAAAATAATATTCGCAAAACGAATGGATGAAAAAATATACAGGAAAAAAAAAAGAAATACAGAGATAATAAAAGAGAGAGTTCGAGAGAAAGAATAGGAAAAAGATGTAGGAAATTAAATGAATATAAAACCTACGTGACAGAGACCCGGATTTTCTAGGACATATTTCTTCACAAAGGACTTACTCAGAACATCTCTCAGCTGGGCAACAAAATGGTCCTTGAGCATGGATGGGTCCGCAGGAGCCAAGCCTTTCTTCACCCGCGTTGCATTCAATCTAAGAAATAGTTCATGCAACAGGTGAGATAATTCCGTTACTGATAAGCTAGGCCCCTGACTTATGGCACAGAAACCCTTAATCATCTCATTGACTAGTCGCTCACTGTAGGCTTCTTCTACTATTTTGAGTAACTTCTCAGGGCTGGCCATGGCTCCGAGACGTATCCGTAATTCCCTAGAGACCACTGGTGTAACATTATTCCAGACAATATCCAACTTATCCTCTACAGTTATGGGCGCTACCTTCCCTGTGGCTTTTACATCTTTCACAAACTCTTGCCAAGTGGGACTTGCCTTTCCACCAAATCGCCTTACCTCCGGCACCGTCACGTATTCTACCTTCACAGGCGCATTGCTCTGGCCCTCATTGTGTACTACTGATGCACCTATCATTGGTATTGGATCTGCATCATCGCGCAGAGAGTACCTATCAGCAAACAGTACCACCTGCGCAAGAGTTTTTGCCCAGTGCTCCGCCAAGAACCGTCTCATGTCAGGAGTGAGCGAGTCCTTGAACAGCTCCACAATTTTCATCACTTGTAGCCCTTCATAAGATTCATCGAAGATGCTGAGAGATCCTCACTTCTCCAAGTACGTTTCTAGTCGTGTAGCAAACTGCTGATAAGATTCGTCCTTCTGCTTCTTAGCCTCACGGAGTTTATAACGAAAAGTTTCTGCATTTAGCATAAAACGCTGAAGCAGTGTCTTTTTCAACATGTCGTAGTTGTTCTGTTCTTCCGTTGGCATTTTGAGAAACACATCGTAATCAGATCCCCTCAGACTCTGGGATAGCTTCATGTTGTATTTCTCCGTCTTCAAGCCATATGTAGCTGCTAAGGATTCAAACCTAGAGAGATAGATGTCTATTTCCCTGAAGCATCAGTATTAAACATCTAAGTGGAAGAATACTGGGCTTAGCACCACCACATGGGTTCTGTTTCCGCCCTCGCTACCTTGAGAACTGTCAGACCCGCCATTGTTAGAACTAGAATCTATTGTCCTGCCTTCGATCTCCAATTCCTTCAGTCTAATCTGGTGGGCTCTGTCGTCCTGTTCCTACTTTTCTTGGAAAGCCCTCTCGTCCTGTTCCTTCTTTTCCCGGAATGCCCTGTCATTTTCTCTCTCGTCGGCTTCTTTCTCTGCTTTAGCTTTCTTGTGCTCTCTGGCCAGTTTTCTTTTCTTTCAATCCGCCGCTTTCTCTTCCCTTTCAGTCGCTTTCTCTGTTTTCTTCTCTTTGGCTTTAACCGAACTGAGCACAAAGTCTGCCAGAGTTTGACCGGTCATACCCAGTTCCTTCGCGACATTCAGATAGAAAGTGTGAAGATTTTGGGACTCCGTCATTCTGAGCAAAATGTCCGTTTACAAAGCCAAACAGAATTACAACACTTAATACCAAATTAACACAAAGTTATAACATTGAATTAGCCACACCAAGTGAGCTTCTTTCTTTAACTTTAATTTTAACTTTTGTTACCAATTGTTTTCCAATTATGCACTTATTCTGTACACAGTTACTTTTACTGTTAGTTATATATGCACTGTATGCTCAGTCTTAACTATAAACACACTCTTGTCAATATTCTTTCAGTACTCTGAAATTTATGTCAATCACGTCTAGGGAATTACTAGACAGGTCCTATAATCTTGGAGCGAGTAGCCCAATTTGTCACTCTATTGCCTCCCCTGCTTTGCACACGGCTATTTGTACCTTATACCAGAGCGCTCTTTTAGTTCGGTGACAGGAATTCTGACACCGGGTAATAAATCTTCCTGCGCGCCGTTAACTTTTGCGGGGAAAATCAGCTGATGTGTGTGTAAAATCGGTAATGATATAAATCATTACACACTCGTTCTGGATTAACACAGCGCTAATATACTTTTGTATACTATAACTTTGTTCTGTGTTCTATTTTTGATTGCGTTTTTATTTGTTTGAAATTATATTTGACAGGGTGACAGACTTTTGAAAACAGCGTCATCATTTGAGGGGATTCATACCAGAGGTAATCTATTTATTAATGTAATAATATCTGAAAATGTGCCCATTTGTATGAGTTTATAATTATATAGACTTCTCGAAGGGAAAGTAAAGATTATTTCCACATTTTTTTTTAGTTGGTTTCGCATCTTGAGAATGTGTGGTACTCAGTTTTGTAAGTCTGACATTACAAGAACAAGAATATTGTCACCTTATTTTATAACATTAAAATCACTGTAAACGCATTCTTGATACTCGCAAATCTTAAATAAGGCTGTAAAAAATAAATTTGTGTAAAGTATCATCTGTTTTTGCATTTTCATACATTTATAATAATACGTATTTAGCTACGTATATAGGCTTTTGAAAACATGTAAAACTTTAGATTATTTCTACATACTTTGATCTATCTTTCAAGTGTTGTTAATCTTGTATTTATAATATGAATGTCTATTTTTATTTTGTGTGAGACAAGGACTGTTCCATTAGTGTTCTTTGGTAGACAATCCTGTGCACACGGCGAGTGCCAACGAATTATAACTAACTCTTTGTATAGCTTCTGTCATTCACAAATAAAACATTCTACAGCCTGGCGTTGGACTTGATACTCTCAAATATTCCATTAGCTTTATGCCTACATAAGTAGACTATACTACATAACAACAGAGCGTGTGGCAACAGAGAATTAACTTCCAAAACAAAACGTTTTAATCGGAATGCACAAAACTGTTCGAATTACGTTCATGATCTGTTCTTTGTGTTTGGAATTAATGTATTAGATGATAAACCGACAGAGCATTCAACTATATTTTGTAGGAAGTGTTACTTACGAATACAGAACGCAAAAAGAAGGCGTAATGCGAAGTGTCTTGAAACAGCCAAGTTACTATCGGAAAACAGTCAGCACATCTGGAAAGACTATGACCATAATTTTACAATAAGTGAATGCGAACTGTGCAATTATTTTGCAAAGACATATTTTGGTGTTTTAAAAATAAAAATCTGCTCTAGCCCTAGTGGTGTTCTTTCTGACCCCTCCATGTCTATTCAGTCAGTTAGCTGTAGTCAGTCAGTTAGCCGTAGTCAGTCAGTTAGCTGTAGTCAGTCAGTTAGCTGTAGTCAGTCAGTTAGCCGTAGTCAGTCAGTTAGCTGTAGTCAGTCAGTTAGCTGTAGTCAGTCAGTTAGCTGTAGTCAGTCAGTTATCTGTAGTCAGTCAGTTAGCCATTGTCAGTCAGTTGGCTGTAGTCAGTCAGTTAGCTGTATGCAGTCAGTTAGCTGTAGTCAGTCAGTTAGCTGTAGTCAGAAACAGCACAAAATAATATCATAAAATGCAAAACCAGAGGACAGCCTTTTGTACTACAAAAACTAATTAAACATAGAAAAGAAACTTCAGTCACCAGAACGCCAACAAAACGTAAGCGATCTCAATTTCTCCACACTGTTAGGGGACATATTGCTGGAACATCAACTGACTCACTAGACCTGCAGCAGGCACATGAACTTCCACGTTGCTCAGAAACGTCTAGTCAGGAAATATTCAGGAGAGCAGGCATTGAAAGTAGAGTTAGAATATCCAAAGAATTAGCAGTAGCCATGAAGGAAACAATAGGCCTTACCTGGGCACAGGTGAGAAAACAGAAGATTATTGAAACATGCTGGTGTTGACATGGAGCATGAAGGGCAGAAAGAAAATGGACAAGAGAGATTACTCGTGAATGGGTGCGCGTGGAAATGAAAGAGTTTGTGGAAGATAATGGACAAAGGCTAAAGACACCATTTGCATGTATCAAAGATTTATGTGGCTTTCTTCGTGGGCTTCTTAAAGATTACAAGAGGGCGGGCTTATTAACGTGGCATAAGGGTTCTATTCCAGAAAAAAGTATGCTTAAAATGGGGGTGATCATGGAAAGGGAAGTATCAAAGTTACAATGCAGGTAGTAAATTTAGAGAAACCAAATTCTAAATCTAATACCACCCTTTTATCAATGGCTAGAGTCAGAGATACATATGATAACTTAGAAATATTTATGAATGGCTGAAAGACTAGATAGAGTCACTAAAAGATTTAGAGTGGGATGGGAAAAAAGTTGTTGTTTGTTTATTCGGGGATTATGACTTTGTGATGAAAATGTTTGGTTTGTCCGGAGCTCAAGGAACATACCCATGTCTATGCTGTCTGCAGCAAAACAAGGAAATAGAGACATCCAGAGAGCATACAACTTGCAAACCAAGACGTTTGGCCATGTTGATAAAGAGATTACAATAGCTATATGAAATATGGAAAGGGAATAAAAGGCAGGTGGCACGTTACCATAATTGTTTACACAAACCAATGTTAGAGATTGAAATTGAATATGTGGCTCCTCCTTAAAATCATATTTTATTAGGCACTGTTTTGAAACACCACAGACTTCTAGAACAGGTAGCCGATAAAATAGACGCAAAGAAATTTGAGAATCCGCAAGAGATACACGCAGACATTAGTACTATTAAGAACTTGAATATATTTGGTAGGAACTGGAACACCAAGAAGAATTAGAAGCTAAAATTGAATTTTTTTAGGCAGGTATTGAACTTTGTGAGGATAAGGAGGAGACAGAAAGTTTTAAAGTTAAACTTGAAAATGCACACAATGCGCTGGCCAAACTTCAGTTTCAAGATCTGTGTGCCAGGTCTGGTCCAGTTTGCTCACACTTGGACAAGGTACTAGCCAAACACAAAATCATACTACAGGCTTATCATAGCAGAGGATTCATAGGGAATCACTGCCACAGATATCTCACACAAAATGTTTATAAAGATCTTACAAGAGCAATCATTACACAAACACTGAACATTACCAACAAACAAGATATTACTGGCATAGACTTTATTGCCAGAGAACAATTCAACTCACTGAACGAAGCATTTGAGAAAATAGACAACCAAATATCACACAGTAAACCACTTAGTAAAGAAACAATATCATCAATAACAGAATCAATAGAGACATATATGTCTTTGTTCAGAAAGTTATTCCCCGATAAGACAATTCCCAAAACAGCACATATTAGAAAAACATTGCGCAGACTGGATCAAAAGTCATGGCTTTGAAATGGGCCTGCATGGAGACATAGGAGGAGAATTTGTACATTTCACTATTTCCAAAATTGAAAGATGCGCCTGCGGTATTAAAAATATAACTTCACAATTAAAATGTATAATGGAAACTCATTTGTTACAAATTTCTCCATCTGTGAATGTAAAAAATTCCTCCTATAAAAAGAAGGAAGTTTGAATGATAACTGGGCGAAATAATGGGGCTAAAGCAAATTATGGCAGTTGTTGCGTGAGAGTGACTGAATTAACAGAGTTTGGAAATCATTTAATAGGTGTATGTTTTATTTATTAAATTGAACATTTCATTTTACTCATGACCATGCTGATTTTCACATGACCATCGTGATGTATGATTGAGATAATTGTTTGCTCTCATGTTTTATGCACAATTGAGTGTGTTATTTTAAGGAAAAAAATGTGGACTTGAAATTTAACGTTTCAATAATTCATGTTTGACGCATGAATCCAAAACAATACTATGATATCCATTTTCTTCTGGAGCCTACTTTTGATTTCTGTCATTTTTTATGCATGTTGATTGGGATCGTTTTAGTTTAATTGCATAAGAAAGAAACCAAAACAAAATATTTAAAAAAAAGCGTAAATTTTACAATTTCAGACTATCATATCTTCTGTTCTAAGTGTGATTAAATGTTTGTTCGTGTTCTAAAATTTACTCTTACATTTCTAGTCTAGCTTAACGCAAAATTAAAGCTGGTATTAATAATAATAACCTCTACACCTCGCGGTAGAAGGGGAACGACTAAGTAAGTAAGTATTAATAATAATAAAGTAGCCTAAAAGCAATAATTAACCCCTATTAAAGTAAACACCACTTAATTATTTTGCCCCTTAGGAAGTTGACCCCGTGACCTTGGCACGACAGCCATAAAAAGCGGGATCAGGAAAAACTAAAGTGTCGCTCGCAAACAGCCGTGTGCAATAGTGGTCCAACAAGGGCCAAAACTCAAGAGTATTTAATAAGGGCTTAAAAGGTGTCTACCTTTGCGCAAGATTACTCTTGGTAGTTTTGTAGATAGAAGAATAATGATGCTTCTACTTAAAGGGAGTATTCGCAAGATATTCAGATATATGAAAACTATGCTGCATTGGCTGAGCACATTAATTCTGGAATCTGCCTACAACTTTTGTGAAGAATTAAGCAATTATTACTTTCAGCTCGTTAAGCCCACCTCTAATTTACTCAGTGGATATCTTAGTCTGGTATAGCTCTGTTTAGTAAAGTGACTGAGACAAACAGGCATACGTTAAAAAAAGGATTAAATTGAAGTTAAATTTGTATAATTACAAATAACAAAACTTAATAATCACTTTAGGTTAACAGTTAAAACTTTGAAAGTTATGAATCAAGAAAAGTCCTCATCACGGTTCTGATGGGAGGTAAATGTTGGAAAAAGTTCAAGTGGCAGCGTATTTATTGCACTTAGCTGCCAATAATGATCTTGCTCCTCTGATGGGTTGGTTCTGGTTACATTGATCACGCTGGCTGCTGGTGAAGGTTGTCGGGTGTAGCCAGTTTCCCAGAACTGTCAGGGAAAATCTACGTAAACTCGTCCTTCGTCTTAAAGATTACGCCACTTGTCCCTTCTTGTTCCAGAGATAATACTTTCTGCTGGTACCACCAATAACTTTGGTAAAAGAATAGAGACAAACGCTCTTCTGAGTACGGGGTTTTGAGACACATAGTTATGTGCCCCCCTCTTCTATTCTACCATCCCATTTAACTCAGAATTTACCCTCGATAAGAATTAAATTTAATCCTTCGGGATAAAACTTTCTTTACATTTAAACTTAACAGCTTTTAAAGTTACTTTTACATTTAAATGAATATGTTAATAATACAGATAGAATATGTTTACATTTACATTTCCACTGATTGAAAAGTGATCACAATATAAATTGAATATGTTTTCATTTACATTTACACTGATTGAAAAGTTTAAAACTTTAATTAATTTTAAAGTGAATATGTTCTCATTGACATGTACACTAGTTTGAAACAGTAAGTATTATACTTAGAATGTACATCATTTCTTTCATCGTTTCCTCCCTGCTCCACATGGAACTTGGGACTTATGTATGCTTTTAGTTCTCTTTAAGACACTAGAGATAAAGCTGTCACCAGCCCGTGGCGGGGGTGGTTCATGAATCATCATTCTATATGATGAGGGTGCCAGCCTCTAATGACTTGGACATCCCTAGAGATTTTCACATATAAATATTTACATGGTAAAATATAAACATATTAGTTCACATATTAGTTCACATATTAGTTCACATATTAGCTCACATGTTAGTTCACATGTTAGTTCACATGTTAGTTCACATGTTAGTCAATGAAACATAAAGAATGAAAAATTGCGCAACTTACGCCAATCTTGGCTCACAGACGATTTTGCTCAAATGAATAAGTTAAGGCACTGGGTTAGGCCGGTTACACGTGCACTTGGGGTCGTTAATTTTAACAATATTTCCCTCTGACTCCGTGTGTTTCAGTTTCCGGCAGATTCTCCGGGTTTCCTTATTTATTATGAAATAGTTTTCCTGTGCTATTTAAGTCCGTCAAGATTCTTCAAAAAAAGGTCCGGGCTGATGAAAAGGAAATTCTGAAATTCTAAAAGTGGCAATGTCTGGTATCTTTGGCAAGCGTTTCTCACAGCGAAATAGCTTGAGAAAATGGTCAGATTATATTCACTGCCTTCCCACGCATTTGTTGTTATGAAAGATCAGCCAGTCGGATTTGAATATTTTGCATGACTCCTCTAGAGCAAAATTTCAAACATTACTTTTCTAAAAATGGGCTGTAAACATCCGATTGCCCTGTGTACCAACTCACGAACACATCGATAACCTTACATGACAACGTGTGTACGATGTAACATACTACTTTGTCAGAATGTAATCTCTAATCTATGTGTGTCCATAAGTTGTCTTTCCGTTATCCGAGCTTTGGCGATGAGCGCACACGTGTTCTTATCAGCGAAAAAGCCCGCGCTTGAAAATTTTACTGACAATCAGGAGTCTGAGGTCGGCCACACCTGAGATAAACCAACATATGGTCGATTAATATTATCTAAACAGATCTGTGCAGAACCAGCTAATGTGATTATTTATCACCTACAGGGACTGAAAAAATGTGTGAACATACAAACTACCTGCTACATAGCAGATAATGAAAAGAAATTGTGACTATTGAAAGCACGCAATTAAAATCAGTACAACAAATGTAACTCATACTGCTGGAGTGATACAGAGATCGAGAGGGGTCGCCCCATTTCCTTACACCCATGACTCGTATCCATACGTCAAGAATGGGACATAGGTGGAGCGGTATACATACATCTTCGTCTTCCTATCAACTTTTCTTTTGCTGAGGACTCCTCGATTTATGGCGTCATAAAGTCTCCCAGCTGTTGATCTTCGAGTAGCCAACTCTTCTTTGATGCCTCCCTTCCAGTCTATGACAGCTCGGAGGTATTTAAAGTGGTCGTCCTGCTCTAGGACCCGTTCTCCTTGCATAGTCTGATGCCTTCTTTCCTCTCGTGATATCACCATGGTTTTTGTTTTCTCCAAATCTCTGATACGAACAACAACAAAAAATTGGCTGAACAGATGGGCCATGGGAAACACCCGGATAAAGGTTATCTGCTATATAGCTGAACCTGATCCTAATGACACCATCGGCCATGTTACACAAGAGATTAACAGACATACAGCCGAACCTGATCCTAATGACAACATCGGCCATCTTACACAAGAGGTTAACAGACATACAGCCGAACCTGATTATAATGACAACATCGGCCATCTTACACAAGAGGTTAACAGACGTATAGCCGAACCTGATCCTAATGACAACATCGGCCATCTTACACAAGAGGTTAACAGACATAGAGCCGAACCTAATTATAATGACAACATCGGCCATCTTACACAAGAGGTTAACAGACATATAGCCGAACCTGATCCTAATGACAACATCGGCCATCTTACACAAGAGGTTAACAGACATACAGCCGAACCTGATTATAATGACAACATCGGCCATCTTACACAAGAGGTTAACAGACATACAGCCGAACCTGATTATAATGACACCATCGGCTATCTTACACAAGAGGTTAACAGACATATAGGCGAACCTGATCCTAATGACAACATCGGCCATCTTACACAAGAGGTTAACAGACATACAGCCGAACCTGATTATAATGACAACATCAGCCATCTTACACAAGAGGTTAACAGACATATAGCCGAACCTGATCCTAATGACAACATCGGCCATCTTACACAAGAGGTTAACAGACATACAGCCGAACCTGATTATAATGACACCATCGGCCATATTACACAAGAGGTTAACAGACATACAGCCGAACCTGATCCTAATGACAACATCGGAAATCTTACACAAGAGGGATCAGAGTACCCTTTTTGACTCAGATCACAGCATACACAACTCAATCGTTAATTGAACAGAATCCACCCACAACATTCTCCAGAATGCCAGCTGTGTAACTACCCCTACGAAACTCTTGACCACCGTCTCTTTGAGTGCCCAGCACTCGATGATGTTTGAAAAAGACTTCTTCCTCTGATGCTGGATAAGTGGAACATCTTGTACGGAGAAACAAAACAACTTACGAAAACTTGCAGATACCACAACACGGCATTGGGTCGAAGGGCGAGAACCCTAGCGCCGCTGCATCACTAACAACAACAGCAGCAACAACAACAACAACAGATATACCCGTGTAGACACCTTCTGATGTGGCTATTATCGTTTTCCAAGCTAACTATCTGTGTCAAACAGGCAATGTTCATTTGTACGTTTCTTTATGTTTGTGTGACTGCCCGTGTTTAACGTATCTAGCTTATATCTCACACAGTAAAACATTTAGCTCTTGTACGATCATACTATAAAGGTACATATAGTGCACCAGTCAGTGTATACATCACCCGGTCTAAAGTACACCACACTGTACCAGTTAGTGTATACATCACCCCATCCAAAGTTCAACACCCGGCAATATTTAGCTATATATCACCTGAATGAAAAGTTACCAAAAGTTCAACAATTAGCTGATCTAAATTACATTTTTTAAATTGTATACTAAACTTGAACTGTCTCATTCAGTGATACGCCTTTACAGTAATAAACCGTGAGGACGACCTGTTTATCCTTACAATGTTTGACTATATTTTCAAACAATTGTGGTTCTAGTCATCATTTGTGGCTATATATTCATTTGCTTCTATTTATATTTAATAGACATAACATGTATGTGATCTTACAGCAGTTTCCATTGTTCTCAGGAGTCACGACCTCCGTGATAATACAGGGCTCGTCGCTTACATTCACATAGTTCTCAGGAGTCACGACCTCCGTGATAATATCGGGCTCGCCGCTTACATTCACATAGTTCTGAGGAGTCACGACCTCCGTGATAATATCGATCTCGCCGCTTACATTCACAAAGTCCAGCTCACACAGAAATGATCTATGGAGGCAGTCAGTTTCCGCGAAGAAACGTAAAGTGAGATCTGCGTGGTATGTGGACACACTGCCAGTGGCGATTATTACGTTGATTTTGGTTGGTTCTACAATTGGAGCTAGACCGTACGCTGATAAAGACGCCACTTTGACGTGGGAAGTGTCCTTTGTGACGTCAAAAATGTTCAGCTCAGTCAAAAACTTAATGCGACTGTCGGTCTTGTTGATGTCGATCCAACATTGAAGGTGTCCACAAGAAACATCATCTGGAGTCCTGACCATAGAAACGTAAAGATCTGGTGGTGAAATAAATAATACGAGTCTGGTTAGATGATACCTGTAAAATTAATGTTGTACCATTTAATATAGTGTTTCTCAACCTTTTTGTGTTCACGGCACACTACACTTTTCAATTTTCTAAAGATGTGCGGTACACCTATCTGACTCGTGCCTGAATAAAAAATTACAGTGATGTATATACTAAGAGAAACACTAATTTCTGGGTACTTAAGAATAAAGAACACTCTTAGTTCGATTTTTTTTTTTTCTTGTTTAAAATAATCAGAACTTATATTTTACAAACGAAATATTAATTAGGTCCAAGGGGAAGTACTATGCTTCGTTCATGTTGTTTAAGTGCGTCTTGTGTTTTTATAATATCATGACATTTTAAAGTATATCTTCTTTTGTTGAAAGCAATCAATAGCTCCAATTATGATTGAATGAATTCAAGCTGTAAGATCAGTTTTATATTATATAATCACTAAACATATACCTTATGTAGTCAATTTACAAAATTTTTGAGGCACACTTGGACAGGCGTGGCACACCGCTTGAGAAACATTGGTTCAATATATCCAATATACATAGTGTACTGGATGCTGCGTGAATTTAATGTAACGTCTTCTAATAATAACTATTTTACACATATGAATACAATCTACAATACATCCTCGTATATAAGCATTAATCATTACGTTTTTTGTAGCCAAGTCTGAAAACACGTTCCTGGACAAAACAATCTATCTTTCAAACATGGTCTCATTAATAGCACACACAGCCAAAAAGGGGTTATCTTTTTAAAAAATTAACAGAAAAATAACTAACAAACTTGTTGACATAAAATTTGGCCACATGTTACAAGAGATATTATATTTTATGATGAATAAAGTTTACTTTATAAATTTTAATATTTTATGTGAAAATAATTAATTAACATGAAGTGATGAAAAAAAAATGAAAGGAAAACCCCCAGTGCACCTGGGAATGAATTTCACTCACATAAAAAGTGTAAAGAATACCAAACCAGCAGATGATGTGCATAACATCCCTACCTATGGCGTGAGCGACCCAAAAATGTCCACCCCAATGAGCTTTGTAGATATGGCTCTTGCAATATGACCCTTTTAAATAGCACAAATTTAGAATTTTGTATAGCAATATCTCTGTTTCTATACCATGTAAGAAAAAAGTGGAGATTCATGCCATAAAGGATAACATGGGCTATACGTGTGCAAAATTTGAAGGCTATAGCTTTAAAATTGTAGAAAATATCACCGGAACTGTGAATCGCCGGCCCTGTTTTCGTTAAAGTTTTAGTTTTTAAAATGTTAAAACACTTATCTGATATCTTTTAACATTGATAACTCATAAACTATTACAGATAAACACATAATTCAAAAAGAATATCGAAGTAAAAAGGGTTATAAATATTTAAAACACAATTATTATATGCAAATCAAAAATAACCTTATTTGTCTATTTCTGGGTGTGTATGCCCCTTTAACTGGACTTCCCCATGGATTAAAAAAAAAATTTTTTTTGACTAGTAACGTTTTTATGAGCGTTAAGGTTTATGGGGAGATGCTGGGCAATAAGTCCTACTACCCTGATTTGTTATTCATCAGAATTTACATAATTCAATTTCAGTTCACAACATGGAAATAATGTAGCCTTCAATCTATTCTGTAATCTCAACGTTTGTTGGCGCAGCAGAACTCTCTGTTTCGGGAATGATTTACGTATTCGTTAGAGATATTAAGTTTTCTTCCACCATTTGGTAAACATTCTATCTTTCCAGCAAAAAAATCTTAATTCCACATCTGCGTGCAGTTTTGTTAACTTTGTTAATAAATTGAAGTCTATAATGTAAACAATTTCTTCCGTCGGTTCTACTAGCTTTTCGTTTGCGATTCTGGTCCAATTTTGTCGATAAAAATGGAATTCATAAAAACAAAACAACTCATTTCCTGTAACTAAACATCTGCGCATGACAGGAAATTCGTTACGGAGGTATATAAAATACATCTGCGTAGAAATAAATGATGATAATCTACAATTTTGATATCTTCATGATCCAGGACATATGTAGAACAGTGAATAACGTCTCCAATTTCCCAGGCTGAAGAAGGTACACACATCCGTGCGGGCCTGGCAGACGAGAGCAAGCTGTATATGAAACATGTGATCTCCCAGACATGGCCAGATACAATTTCCTACACTAGTGAGGATGTGGAATTGCTGATGGAGTGCTGTGAATATAACCGGTTGTCACGAGTGTTTTACAGACTCTGTCTGAGACAAGACAGATAGTTTGAGTAAAGCCTGAGACAAGAGAAAATCTGAGAGAAGACTGAGAAGATAGATAAGTTATGGTGTTGAATGTAATAATAATAATAATAAATTCTTTAAGCACCAAACACGGCGCATAAGGTAGAAACCAGTGCTCTCCAGGTTGCTGAATGTGGGAGGAGTGAATTATAGCTATCAGAAGTAAACGATCAGATAATGACTCTCCCCTCCTTCAACTCAATGACTATGTTTCAAACTACTTTCACTCCGCCTCTCTTTCTGCTCAGAGTAAGGAACAGTGCACGTTAGTGACTCAACAAACATTCAAGTGCAAGTACATATATTAAAAGTCGTCTGATCCGCAGATTGATTGTCTAATTTACTACGGTAAAAACTATGGCAACACAAGAAAATGTCCACTCACAAACATCAAATAAAAAAAATGCGGTTAACAAACCGAGAGAAACACAATGCTAATACTAATAAGATTCATACGAATAATCAATTAGCCTGGTGCCAATGAGATTGGCTCTCAGGTCTAAGTAATTCAAACTCCCACTATATTTGGCTAGACATTCTACTACTCCTGCTTGTGGTGAAATACATCGATACAGCGATAAATTCCTCCAGTTATAAAGATAAAAGTTAAAATAAAATGTTGGGATAAATTATAGTTATGATACCATGCTACTTCTTCGCCCACGCCACCAGCGCGTTGATTTGGTAGACAGTACCATCGTTTTCTAGTGTCCTTGAAAAAAACTATTTATAACATGAGGACACGAAAGGCCTATTCGTTCAGACGGGGTAAGAAAAGGAGGGAAGAGAAAAATGATGCCGTCTGCACGCGTTAGAACCTAAACTAGCATACGCGCGAACTTGTAGCTAGTGGTTTGAAATACGATGCAAAAAGTAAGAACATGTAGTCAATTGGTCACGAAAACAGGTTTAGCTCTTATTTAGAATGACGTAAATTCCCACGTATTACGGGAGAATCACGTATTTAGCTTGAAAGTACTGCAAAAAGACATGAATAGGGGAATATTATAAAAAAATATGGAATTCCTTAATAATAGGTTTAGAATCACAAAAGTTAGCTAGTTTAAGAGCTTATCTTTTCCTGACAAATAATATGCTTTCAAATAAAAGGACGAACAGATGAGTCAGAAGTTATTGACAAAAGAATGATTTGTTCGATGCAGACTCGCAAACACATATTAGTTTGCAGCCACTATAAGTTACATTTTGACGCGTCCTTGAGACGAAGGCAGAAAAAAAATTGCATTTGGACAAGGGGGAGACAAGGTAGATAGAATCTAAAAAAAACTTAGCAGTAGAAATCTAAGAAGTGGGTGAGAGAAAATTTGGATAGTTTTTTGTAGTTGGGCTCAAAAACCAAGTCTAATTTTGTGAAATGACAAGTTCGGACATGACCGACCGACAGAAATACACTACACATTTTACCAAAAATTGGACATTTATGTTTGAAATTTTAAACTGTAGAGGGGAAGTACTCTCATTGGACGGAATAGTTAATGTTATTGAAACATTTGCCGGCAAGTTGCCATTTTGTTGAAGACTGTCCATACAAGCAGATCGTTGAGGCTAAGAAGTTTGTCGTCCATTAAGTATATGTGATAATACAAGTTAGACGCCCTAATCTAGCCAGCAGCTCTTCTGAGTTTGTGCTAATTCAACGTTTCTGTGTATTTCATTGAATTTTGTGGTAAGATTGAACTTATTAACCTTTTATTTAACATTTTAAGGGAGAGATACTGACATGGAATAAAAATGGTTTACGACAAGTAAGTACATATTTTAGGTCCCCAGCCAAGTCTACATTGCCTAGAGGCGGATGAATAATATGAAAAAAATATCCAAAAATGTAGAATACAGATCTTTATTTCAGGAGATCAGTGGGAACATATCACCCACCTTATTGTATGGAAGAAAGAGATTAATGATAATATTTCAGATGCAGTGCAGCCCTTGGATAGAGGAATGGGAAACTAGTGTTACCTGTTACATCATTGATGTAGATGTTCTGGATTGGTCAGAGAAATCTGACTCATGTCTTTATTTCATGCCATTGTTGTTTATAAATACGGTGGAATAGGTATTATGCTAAGACTAGCTTAATTATGTGGTTGCAGGGGTTCTTGTCTGGTACTGAGCTAGTGCCAGGTCTCCCAAGTGGTCAACACTGTTTTTAGAACTGCCTGCCTTTTGTAACTCTGAGCCAAGGTGGAGAGAGCTGGAGTTTCATCTATCGTCCCAGGCCAGATAAGTGATTTTGGCCTGGCTGCGTGGATTCATCAATCTAGTGTATAATTAAATAACCACATTGTGAACAAGCAAACTATTCCACCTATAAACTGTACAACAACACCAATAAACTTGATAGGTGGGGACATGAGGATGATGTAAATACCCGACCAGACATCGAGAACTATAGAAGAAAGACTCTAGATTTAAAATCAGTATTAGTGAATTTTAAAGTATATGTATAACCATTGCTTCTTTTGTTATTTGATTACTTGTAAATATAATATCATTGAGTGTTTTGAGTTGAAAGTCCTGACCAGAAAATTCTAGCTTCAGGACAAAATAAATTTTGAAAAAAAATTGTATAATACTAAACTTTACACAGAGTGTTAGTCAATTTAATCATAGGAATTAATATTTGTGTTTGTGGTTGTGTTAGTGTAATAAATTGCCTACACACCATACTATCATTACCCTAGACATTAGACGTAGCTATCAGACATACTATTCAAGACTAAGCCTGATTGAGGTCGTAGGTGGTAGTAGCAAGGTACTCTGTAAACTCACCAAAACTGTTATCCTCAGGGACCTTCACAACTGACCTCATTCAGTACACTAAGTCCCCATATAACATCAAAACCCACCACATATATTGGGGTCTACTGTTCCGGGATTAGAACTATTAAATTTTAAATTTGTATAAATTCAACATTGTCCATAAAATTTAAAAATATTCATAATAAAATATTTAAAGTGGAGAGTAAGAGTTGGTGAGTCCTCGCAGCCAGAGTTAATTAAGTAATTAGAATATTACTTTGTTAATTAGAAGTTGTCAATTGTCTTAGTACCTTGTTAGAATTTGTGTGAAATAGAATGGCTGACCTAGCCAAATTCAGATAGGCTGCTGTGCTGACTGCGAAAGAAATGAACATGGAACGGCAGGTTTTGATCCAATATGTCACTTCAGAATGTGATAAGTATATTGCAAGGAAAGATAGGAAGTTAGCAGAAGAAAGAAAATTACAGTTACAGATTGAGGCTGACAAAGAAATTAAGAGGCTGCAGATTGAGGCTGACAAAGAGGCTAGGGCATTGGAGGCAGATAGAGAGGCTGAAATAAAGCGGCTCCAATTGGAAGAGAAGAAATTAGAAGCAGAGGAAAAGAGACAAGCTGCTGAAAGGGAAGAGAAGAGGATGCAGATAGAAAGAGAGGAAAAGAGACAGGTTGCTGAGAGGGAAGCAGAAAAGGAGGATAAGAGATTACAAAGGGAGCACGAGTTACGACTAAGGGAGTTGGAATTACAAAGCCATGCTCCTGAAAATGGTGCCAGTCCCTTTCCCTCCGATGCCACTGCTAGTCAGGGAGCCTCAACCTCAGCTATGGGTTTTCATTTAGACCATTTTGTTGAGAAAGACGATGACATAGAAGGGTATTTAAGTAGGTTTGAACTTTTGGCTACCACGTATGGGTTAGAGAGAGAGAGAGAGGTGGATCCTCAAGTTATCCCAGGGGCTTAGGGGTACATCTTATGAAGTTTTTGCCAAAATGAATAGAGACGACCAAGACAATTATGACATGCTAAAGCAGGCTCTGTTATTAAGATATGAAAAGAAAGGTGAATTTTATCGTAAGAAGTTTAGAAATGCCAAGCTTTTCTCTGGGGAGACATACCACCAATTCTCTGCCAGACTGGAAACCTATTTGGAGAAATGGACTGCTCTGGGGAAGACCCAAGATCTTAAAGAAATAATCATTAAAACAGCAATTAAGAGAGTCCATGGCTCCAGACCTGAGAAAGTTTCTCATGGAACAAGGTGCAGAGAGGCTGGGTGAGGTATTGAATGTCGCTGAGAGGTATCAAGCAGCCCAGGCAGAGGTAGCTGGCACTAAAAAGAAACATATAGAGAATTTTAAGGCCACACAGAACTTTAATAAATTTGATAACAAGGAACAAGGTAACAAAGGTAAGGCAAATTTTGATAGGCCAGGTAATGATTATCGTGATAGAACCCCACAGTTCTATGACCAAAAATATAATGAAAGAAAACCTTCTAACCAAGGAAAGAGGTGGTGTAAATGGTGTAAGAAGGACAACCATAACACCGAAGTTTGTAAAAGGAAACCTCCTAACTTTGCTGCAATGAAATCGGGGAACCAGAGATTAAAGGTTAAACCTACTGGACAGCAGGAACCTTATCACCCCCCAGTTTGTGAGGATGTTGTTTGTAACGGAGTCACCATAAGGTGCCTGTACGATACAGGTTTGGATTTTGATTCAGTTGTGAGGGCTAGCCTAGTGATCCCAGGTCAGTATACCACAGAAAAAGTGGAGATATAAGGGGCGACTAAGGATATACCACTCATGACACTTCCCATCACCAGGATAACTGTAAAAACTCGCTATATGGAATTAGAAATCAGAGCAGCAGTGATAGATGAACCAATCTACCCTCTGATATTGGGGTGTAGATATGTCTTCTTGGGGAATCCCAAGAGTGCTGTGATCATGGCGACAGTGCAGACCAGGTCACAGTCAAAGGAAGAAGGAGGTGATCCTATAAATGCTCATCCAGAGGAGATGAGGAAGGCGCAGGCTGAGGATAGGACACTCAAGCCATGTTTTTAAAAATTGCCCAAAGGTCACACACCTACAAGCAAGGGAGATTATTATATGAAGAACAAATTGATATACAAGAAAGCCGGAACTGGAACATATGGTCACAGCCAGCTGGTTCTTCCCACTTCATATAAGGAGAAAGTGAAGGAACTAGGGCATGCGATTCCCTTCAGTGGTCACATGGGATCAGCGCCACAGGACAGCGTATAGCTTGTCATTACTTCTGGCCAGGGATAACAGAAGATATAAAAAGATATGTAAAATCCTGTCCAGAATGTCAAAGGGTAGCTCCAAAGCATTGGACTGCTCCTGCAACTCTAGGGGAAATGCCCATAGTGGGAACACCTTTTGAGAGGGTTGCAGTGGATATTGTGGGACCTCTCACTCGGACCAAGAGGAGGAACAGTTACATCCTTACTCTGGTGGACACATGTTATATGTGGGGAGAGGCGGTAGCCCAGTCGTCAATCGATTCGAAACATGTGGCAGAGGCATTACTTACAATATTCACAAGATTAGGATTCCCGCATCAAATCTTGACTGATAATGGCTCACAGTTCAAGGGGAAACTAACAGAAGAAGTTTTTAAGCTATTTCAAGCCAGTCACTTTCATTGTAGCCCGTACCATCCACAAGGGAACGGCCAGGTAGAGGGGTTCAATGGGACTCTCATTTTTATCCTGAGAAAGCTGGTACATGAGAAACTTGATATGAGGGACCAATGTGTGCCCGCTGCGTTGTTTGCGTACCGGGAAGGTCCACATAGTTCAACCGGGATGGCCCCCGTAACCCTGTTATTTAAGAGGCCAATCAAAGGTCCATTAGAAGCCTTGTTGAGGACCTGGACAAATGAGAAGGCAGAAGAGACCGTTACCTCATCATATCAATATGTGAACGAACTGACCACTCGTCTGAAAGCTGGATGGAAACTGGCAAATGATAATTTGAGACAAGCCAGGAAGAAACATGCAGCTTATTTTAATAGGAAAGCAAAAGACAGAGAATTAGCTGTGGGAGAGAAAGTGCTTCTTCTACTACCCGGCAGCAATAATAAGTTGCAAATTGGATGGCAAGGTCCATATACGGTTCTAGAGAAGGTGTCTACAACAAACTATAAAATTGACAAAAAGGGGAAGGAGAAAATATATCATGTGAACCTTTTAAAGAAGTATCTGGACAGACAAATCCAGGAAGGCACCCCTTTACTGACCTTGGCTATCGCAACTGAAATGAAAAAGGAACCACTCACCTCACATGAATACCCATTACACCCCTGTGAGACAGCTGCAGAGGTAAAAGTCAGTAAGCGCCTGACTAAAATTCAGAGGGAGAGAGTTCAACAGGTTCTGGAGGAACATACAGATGTGTTAACAGACAAACCGGGGCATACTAATTTGCTAGAATATGATATGAAGCTGGTAGACTCAACAACAATCTGTATGAGAGAATATTCTGTTCCGTTCGCTAAGAAGAAAGCATTGAAAGAGGAGATAGATTTTTTGTTGAAAGAAGGGATTATTTCTCACAGTGAATCATCATTTAGCTCCAGTGTAGTTTTGTTGAGGAAACCGTCAGGGGAACATAGACTGTGCATAGATTACAGGAAACTGAATGCTGTCACAGAAGGTCAGGTGGATCCATTGCCGGACACAAAACTGTTATTTGCCAGACTGAACAAGGCAAAATATTTTTCGAAGGTGGATCTTAGCAAAGGCTATTACCAGATTCCAGTGAAGCCTGAGGTTCGACCTTATTTAGCTTTTAGCACCTCGGAAGGGCATTATGAATTCAACATGTTGCCATTCGGATTGAAAAATGCTCCGAGTGTGTTTTCTAGAATGATGCGCGAATTGTTGGATTCCTTGAATAATCCATGTATCACGAATTTCATGGATGATATCCTCATCGCTACAGAAACATTTGAAGAACACGTTAACTCTCTGAATATGCTATTTGATAGGCTCAGAGAAGCGAACTTGACTGCTAGACCAACAAAATGTTGTATTGGATGCAAAGAGTTGGAATTCTTGGGACATACGGTATATCAGGGTAACATGACCCCTGACCCCAAGAACTTGGAAAAATTGCTGAGAGCACCTAGACCACAAACAAAGAAAGACGTGCGATCATTCGTGTCGTTGTGTGGATTTTACCAAAAATATATCAAAAATTGTAACTCTATATGTGCTCCTCTGACTGATTTGACTCGCAAGGGAAATCCAAATTAAATTGTTTGGTCAGCGCAGTGTGAATTGGCATTCCAAGAGTTAAAGGAAAAACTCACTAGCAAGCCTATTCTCAAATTGCCTGATTTGACTCAGGATTTTGTGGTGAGAACGGACGCAAGCAATGTAGGCCTGGGGGCTACTTTGTTGCAAAGGTCCTCTTCACCCAATGGGGAACTGAACCCAGTCGCTTATGCTAGCCGCAAGTTGAACAAAGCGAAACAAGGCTATTCCACAAGCGAAAAGGAGTGTTTAGCGTTAATCTGGGCGATAAAAAAAGTTCGAAATCTATCTGTATGGTAGGACTTTTGTGGACCAAACAGATCACCAACAGCTCGTAATCTTATCACAGGCCAAGCATGAAAATGCCAGATTATTACGATGGTCGTTATTATTACAGCCATATCAATTTAACATTGAATATATTCCGGGGTCACAGAATGTCGGTGCAGATTTCCTCAGTAGGCACCCCTGTGATCAAATTTAGAGTATTCAGCAGGCATAAGGAGTTAATTTTATCTATGTGTATCACTGGTTTTGGAACTTGCATTAGTGCATGTTCTCAAGTGGGGAGATGTGTGGTGAAATACATTGATACAGCGATAAATTCCTCCAGTTATAAAGATAAAAGTTAAAATAAAATGCAGGAATAAATAATAGTTAAGGTACGCTGGTACTTCTTCGCCCACCGCACCAGCGCGTTGATTTGGTAGACAGTACCATCGTTTTCTAGTGTCCTTGAAAAAAACTATTTATAACATGAGGACACGAAAGGCCTATTCGTTCAGACGGGGTAGGAAAAGAAGGGAAGAGAAAAATGATGCCGTCTGCACGCGTTAGAACCTAAACTAGCATACGCGCGAACTTGTAGCTAGTGGTTTGAAATACGATGCAAAAAGTAAGAACATGTAGCCAATTGGTCACGGAAACAGGTTTAGCTCTTATTTAGAATGACGTAAATTCCCACGTATTACGGGAGAATCACGTATTTAGCTTGAAATTACTGTAAAAAGACATGAATAGGTGAATATTATATAAAAAATATGGAATTCCTTAATAATAGGTTTAGAATCACAAAAGTTAGCTAGTTTAAGAGCTTATCTTTTCCTGACAAATAATATGCTTTCAAATAAAAGGACGAACAGATGAGTCAGAAGTTATTGACAAAAGACTGATTTGTTCGATGCAGACTCGCAAACACATGTTAGTTTGCAGCCACTATAAGTTACATTTTGACGCGTCCTTGAGACGAAGGCAGAAAAAAAATTACATGTGGACAAGGGGGAGACAAGGCGGATGGAATCTAAAAATATCTTAACAGTAGAAATCTAAGAAGTGGGTGAGAGAAAATTTGGATAGTTTTTTGTAGTTGGGCTCAAAAACCAAGTCTAATTTTGTGAAATGACAAGTTCGGACATGACCGACCGACAGAAATACACTACACATTTGACCAAAAATTGGACATTTATGTTTGAAATTTTAAACTGTAGAGGGGAAGTACTCTCATTGGACGGAATAGTTAATGTTATTGAAACATTTGTCGGCAAGTTGCCATTTTGTTGAAGACTGTCCATACAAGCAGATCGTGGAGGCTAAGAAGTGTGTCGTCCATTAACTATATGTGATAATACAAGTTGGACGCCCTAATCTAGCCAGCAGCTCTTCTGAGTTTGTGCTAATTCAACGTTTCTGTGTATTTCATTGAATTGTGTGGTAAGATTGAACTTATTAACCTTTTATTTAACATTTTAAGGGAGAGATACTGACATGCAATAAAAATGGTTTACGACAAGTAAGTACATATTCTAGGTCCCCAGCCAAGTCTGCAGGGCCTAGAGGCGGATGCATAATATGAAAAAATATCCAAAAATGTAGAATACAGATCTTTATTTCAGGAGATCAGTGGGAACATATCACCCACCTTATTGTATGGAAGAAAGAGATTAATGATAATATTTCAGATGCAGTGCAGCCCTTGGATAGAGGAATGGGAAACTAGTGTTACTTGTTACATCATTGATGTAGATGTTCTGGATTGGTCAGAGAGATCTGACTCATGTCTTTATTTCATGCCATTGTTGTTTATAATTACGGTGAAATAGGTATTATGCTGAGACTAGGTTAATTATGTGGTTGCAGGGGTTCATGTCTTGTACTGAGCTGGTGCAAGGTCTCCCAAGTGGTTAACACTGTTTGTAGAACTGCCTGCCTTTTGTAACTCTGAGCCAAGGTGGAGAGAGCTGGAGTTTCATCTATCGTCCCAGGCCAGATAAGTGATTTTGGCCTGGCTTGCGTGGATTCATCAATCTAGTGTATAATTAAATAACCACATTGAGAACAAGCAAACTGTTCCACCTATAAACTGTACAACAACACCAATAAACTTGATAGGTGGGGACATGAGGATGATGTAAATACCCGACCAGACATCGAGAACTATAGAAGAAAGACTCTAGATTTAAAATCAGTATTAGTGAATTTTAAAGTATATGTATAACCATTGCTTCTTTGTTATTTGATTACTTGTAAATATAGTATCATTGAGTGTTTTGAGTTGAAAGTCCTGACCAGAAAATTCTAGGTTCAGGACAAAATAAATTTTGGAAAAAAATTGTATAATACTAAACTTTACACAGAGTGTTAGTCAATTTAATCATAGGAATTAATATTTGTGTTTGTGGTTGTGTTAGTGTAATAAATTGCCTACACACCATACTTTCATTACCCTAGACATTAGATGTAGCTATCAGACATACTAGTCAAGACTAAGCCTGATTGAGGTCGTAGGTGGTAGTAGCAAGGTACTCTGTAAACTCACCAAAACTGTTATCCTCAGGGACCTTCACAACTGACCTCATTCAGTACACTAAGTCCCCATATAACATCAAAACCCACCACACTGCTGCAAGGAACCCACTGAGTTGGTGGGAACACCCCAATGTTCACGCGAGATTGTGAAGAATTGTCCCCACTAAAGTAGCTGGCAAACTGCACAAGATCTCTACCACCTCACAATAAAAGTTCAAGGGATTAAAAGCAAGTAGAGACAGAAAGGAACTCACTAAATACTGTAAATCTGGCCATAGGAGTTTGGACACCGGAACAGAGAAAGAAGAAAACAGACGTACTGTCTCCTGGAGGATTCTCCTGGCGACGCACTACAATAATGATTGCGTAACAGAGCGATTGCTCTTACGCTGCGAGGGTCCAAGACTGTCCCTGGAATAAAAAACACAAGGAAGTTTTTGCCGCCCACCGAGGAGTGTTGCGGCTGCGTCACAAAGACAATCTACTAGCATTGAAAGACTTTTTATCTTTGCTGGCCACTTTCGAGGGAGCAAAGGGGAGTTAACTTATTAGATCAAAGTGACACACTAGCAGCGACAGAAAACTAGAAAAAAACACGAAAAATGGGCGTGTCCAAAATATAAAAAAAGTTTGGGTGGATGTTAGCTCCACCCTAGTACCAAATTTCGAACCCAGCGCAACACCGGTCAGGAATGGAGAGTCTACAATGTATACGCTCAAATAGACCACCTACCACAAGATTGTAGCTGCAATTTCCAGGCAGAATTGTGGGAAAACCTATAATGAGGTGTTTAATTGCTTGCGATTTCAATGCTAAGTTTAAGGAGTAGGGTAGGATCGAGGACAGTAGGCTGGGTTATGCCTTAAACCAGACTTTACTTAACATGAACCTTACCATCTTAAAACAGGATCGGTAGCTTAACCTGGCGATAACAATGATGTCTAGATCTGACATTCATATCTAGTGCTGCCACCATAACTGCACTTTAGGGTGTGATCCAAAGGGAACAGCAGAGAAAGTCAGGTAAGAACTGAACAAACTGACAGCAAGATCATCAGCCTTGTCAGGAAGTGTATTATTTGGGACAATCGAGAACCCGACCTAGACATAATTCAACTGATCAGTGATCCTGACGGGAATGAAGATGCTATTGTGAACGCTGTTGTGTTTGCACCCTGTGGTGAGAAATCAGGATGGGGCCTCTGTGTTTGAGCAAAATGTAGGACTGCTATTGAACATAGCGTAGCATTCGTGACAACAACCTGCAGCGTGAGAATGGATATATATATATATATATATATATATATATATATATATATATATATATATATATATATATATATATATATATATATATATATATATATATATATATATATATATATATATATATATATATATATATATATATATATATATATATATACTACTCGTCAAAAGTCAAGGGCCACTAAAAAAAACCTTGGTTGAAACCATAAAACAAATCTGATATAAACGTAATTGGTATCAGTCAAAACAGCATTTATCGAATACCAAATTGACATGTCACGTAAAGAAATGGAAACACACATTCAAACGCAATGAAGCTGTGAAGTGTGTCACCTACTGTTGCATACATATTTTTGAATGCACAGATTACAAATGTACGATATGTCTATTTAATATGGAAAATATATTGTTGTATTTAATTGGGTACGAAAATGCTTTCTTTTGTAAAGATGACAGATAATCCATGTTTGATTTATACGTTTGATTATATGGATAATCTCCCTTGATATTGATCGGGCGTAAGAATACTTATATTTTGGCATTCATCATTTGTTATAGCCAGAAAATAGATTGATCGTTCTTAGAATGTTTATGGCCTGAATTCATATGTATTATATATTATTAGTGCAAGTAGATTCAGTCCTATATTGTATATTTTGTATGGGTAGGCAGACTATATTCTTTATGCCGCACTAGCGGAGGTATTGGTTGTCTTGGCGAGTCGTGATGAGTTCCGATATTGCCGCCTACAATGGCTGGTCACGCATTTTCCTGGGCTGGTCCTTTCTAGAGTGAAAAATGATTTATGAAGTGATTTCTTCAGTAGGAGATTGTGTTTCTACAAGATTATAGTGTTAGAGACTCTCCTCATGTACTGTATTATGTACTATTCGGACTCAAGGTAAATCCAGACCCTTTTGACGATCTCCTTATGGTTAGACCTAGATGAAGCAACGTATTTTCGTGCATCGTTGGTCGTTTAACTAGACATTGTTGTAGATGACAGGTTCCATCAGCGCTTATGTCTTCATGAAGTAACCTTCTGACAAAGGGACTGTATGGTAACTCTGGAAAGTTATACTTATTCAAGTTTTGAATCAACTTTGGCTGATGATTATTCTTCTGCTGGGCGAGTGAGCGAAAGCTCAGGGAAGGAGGCCATTTTTTGTATTCCTGTCATCATTATAGATCACTGTCCAGAGAACGGGTCGTGTATCTTACTATTCGGACAGTGGCATGGAGATCTCATTTATATGAAAACCCCTTATCGTGGTTTCACAGTATGATATACACATTGAACATAAGCAACCTAAGAACTTAGCAGACATGAGTGAATGAGTGCTTTAGATTGCTCAAGATACGAACATTCCATCATTCGCGTTAATAACACTCTACACTCTCACTCCATATTTACACCATCCTGCGTCGGTTGAATTGACCAAGTTAAGGGCCTGCTCCTCCTGGAGCCTTAGAAGGAAACCAGTTCCTGCATCATTGACTTCCTGCGAGTTTCCGTCCAGTGATGATCAGAGTACACTACTCCATTCTACAACCATAATAATCCCCACACCATTTTTACAGTGGTGAGCCAGATTCCTGGGTTCAGCCTTCGCAGTCTTGTTATTGAGAGTCATTTACAGTTACAAGAATGTTTGTTTGACCACATCAACACCAGTAGGACAGCTATACAGTCGATGTCAGCTTGACCTGTTCTGTTCAAGCGTATACAGTATCTGGGTCAGTACTTGTTGACATTCTTCAGCGTACAGTCAGGGTTACAAAGAAATGATTGTTTGGCCTGCTCAAGAAGAATTGCAGTATTGTTGACATTCTTTCACAGGTCAGCGCTTGGTGACATTTTGTGGTACAGACATTGTCTATGTCAAGGAGACATACACAGGTGAATACTTTGAAGGCCATAAACTGTTTTGCTGTTACAGTGTTGTTGACATAAAGGCGCATAGTTTTCATCGGTGGATCTTCTAGTGTGCTTGAAGAAAATTGAACACTAATAGTTTAGAAACAAACCTATTATTTAATAAAGTTGCAAGCTATTTTATTAAAAGCTAAGCCCTCTCTGCAACACATCACATTGCCATACTATTTGATAATATTATATGCATTTATGCTATTTATGTTTGCATGTTTATATGTGATATTTGTTTGTACTCTGCGGGTTGTTGTTTTGGTTGGGCGGTGTCACACAACAGAGTATCCCACGTAATAGAGGGTCTGATGTGTGCGTTTCCATAGGTGCAATTTTCTTGATTGAAAATTTGCTGCGACAGCTGTTGCTATTAGTGTTAGCTGTGAAGACTGTACTCATTGTTGTTTTTGTAATATTCCTCTGTTCTTTAGTTTGTTTTGATTTGTTTGTAATTTGTTGGTCTACCCTTTTCTATTTTTGATTTCTATACAGAATTTATATTTATACACTGTGGCGTTATTTGTCTTGTTATCTTATTGCAGTTATCATCACAGATTCTGTGATCATTTTCTTTTATTTGTCCTATTTAATTTAATTTGATTTCTGCAAATGTTTTCATATTGTCTTTTCTTGTTTATCCTTTGTAATGTCTTTAGTTGACATATGATATATGAGGTATAGTTGAATACACTTACATTATAGTACAGACCAGTACTTTATGATCATTGATTACACTAAGAAAGTGTACAAGACCTTTGTAAGGTTTGTCTCCCACAGTGATTGGGATAGAAGATATTATTTTCCACAGGTACTCAAGTGATCATTGATTACATTAAGGAAATATACAAGACCTTTGTAAGGCTTGTCTCCCACAGTGTTTGGGATATACAGTTATTGTTTTCCACAGGTACTCAAGTTATCATTGGTTATATTATAAACAAAATAACCATACAAGTTTTTCACTAAGACTAAGTCTATAGTATAGACTTGTCTCCCATGAAAGTGAAATAAGGTTATTTATTTACTTTTTCAGGTTTCTGATTTAATAAGACAGGATGTCTACATTAGATTACTTTATTACACAAGGGAAATCCCTTGATAAGACTGGCAAAGACTTAGAAGAATGGACAACTGCTCAATTCTCTATGGTATTGAAGGCAGAAGAAAAAAGATTAGAAGCTGCTGCAGAAGAGAGAAAACTTCAAATAGAAGAAAAAAAATTAGAGGCTGCTGCTGAACAAAAAAGAGTAGAAGCCGAACAAAAGAAATTGCAGATGCAAGTTGAGGAAAGGAGATTTGAGGCAGAGCAAAAAAGACTAGACAGAGAAGCTGCTGCTGCTATTGAACAAAAAAGGATAGACAGAGAAACTAAACAAAAAAGACTAGACAGAGAAGCTGCTGCTGCTGTTGAACAAAAAAGATTAGACAGAGAATCTGAACAGAAAAGACTAGACAGAGAAGCTGAAGAGAGAAAAGCAATAAGAGAACATGAGTTTGAATTAGAGAAATTGAAATTGACAAGTATGAGTAATGTTAATCAGGCATCTAGTGGTAATAGTAAACCCTTTACTTACAAAGTTAAGGTACCAACATTCAATTCTGCCAATGATGATATAACATTCTGGCTTCAGAGGTTTGAACGTGCTTGTCAGGCTCATAATGTTGAAAAATCGCAATATGTTAACCAATTATCTGAGAATCTAACAGGCGATTCTCTCACTAGTCTATGTTTGGTTGAAGAGGCTGACAAGGATAATTATGATGTTATTAGGGCAGCCTTGATTAAGAAGTTTCAGTTACCAGAGGAAGGTTATCGCATGTTGTTTAAAAGAATGGTACCTGAGACGGGGGTTGAATTCTCAGAATTCATTGCGAAAATACGTCTTACATTTCAACGATGGATTGAATTATCAAAAATAGAGAAAACATATGATGCTCTTATGGATTTGTTGCTCAGAGACAAGGTCATGTCTTCTATCAATAAACATTTCCTTGAATTTCTACACGAGCGTAAGCCACAAACACTAAAACAAATGCAAGAATATTGTGACCAATACGTTACGGCACACCCGGACGTAACTCTTAGCAACACTAAGATTAAAGAGGGTATGCCGGTTGCTTCAGCAACACAATACAATCCCAAGTACCCACACAACTTTCAGGGAGCTCAAAATAAATTTGACAAAAAGGTTAATTGGCGTAATCATCAAAACCAAGGTAACCAACCAAATCAGGGTTCTTCTTCTAAGTTCTGGAAACGGGTTGACAGTCCTCGATACAGGGGTGGCCATAACTATAGAAATTTCCGTAGAGGAAGTAATAATAGAAATTACCAGGGTGTTCCTTCATGGACACAACGGGATCAATCCTACAGGGATTCTCACTATAATGTGCATGATGATTATAATGATGAACATTATGACTCAAACCCAAACAGGGGTTATAACAGAGGGAATAATAATTACAGAGGCAACAATAATCGAGGTAGATCACAACACAAAAGACATGGTAAATCTCATTACCAGGCTAACTCTGCACAACAAGAGTTTCATGAAGCCGATAAGCAAACCAATGATAAGAAAGACTCTAATAATGTGGGATGTTCTGCTTTCGATTTTGACAGAGCATTTCAGTGTTCCCAATGCAAAACATTATTCGAGCCAACCACAGTTTCGACTTTAAGCTGTGGTCATCCTCTTCCCGCTCTCCCTGCGTCAGTCGCGAATGATGGAAGAGGGGCTCTTAAATTAAATAATGGTTTAGTAGATGGTACTCCGGTCTCAGTTCTCTTTGATTCCGGGTGCACAACCATTGGAGTGAGGCAGTCACTCATAGATCCTTCTCGAGCCACTGGCAAAATAATCAAATGCATAACATTTGGTGGCACATTGGAGAAGTACTCCACTGCCATTATCAACATTTCTACTCCCTTCTTTACAGGAGATGTGCACGCATGTCTTCTGCCGAATCCGATCGCTGATCTTATCGTCGGTCGCATTCATGGTGCAAAAGAATGCACTCCGCAACAAATTGCCGAGTGGGAAAGTGATAATATGCATACTGCAAATGCTGTAGTCACTAGAGCTCAAGCTCTAAACATGCCGCAATCTTCGCCTTCTGGATATAATGATGACCAGAACCAAGGTGATCTCTTGGAGATTTCGCATGATTCCTTTATAAAACAGCAGGAAGATGATCCTACTCTAAAGAAATTATTTACTCTAGCAAAAGAAGGTGATCCGAATAAGGACACGAATCGTAAATCTTGGATTACGATGAAGAATGGGGTACTTGTACGTATGGTACAAGACTCCGCTAAGTCCATTCATTCTCAAATTCTTGTGCCCAAAAATATGAGAGTTAAAATCTTACAGCACGCTCATGATTCTCAGTGTGCTGGGCATATGGGTTTTTCCCGTACTAAATCTAGAGTTCTTGCGTCTTTCTTTTGGCCGTTTGTGAACAAGGACATACAGATCTATTGTCGATCCTGTAGGGTATGTCAGGAAGTTAAATCCAAAGGTCCACGCCATGCTGCACCTTTTCAGGCTGCAGATATTCCAATTCGACCATTTCAAAAAATGGCGATAGACATCATTGGTCCATTTAAGACAAAGTCTGCTAGAGGACACCAATATATCTTGACGTGTGTTGATATGTGCACACGTTGGCCAGAGGCTATCCCTCTGAAGAGCATAACTACTGCTGATATTGCAGATGCTCTTTGGCTTATATTCTCTCGTCTGGGATTTCCAGGAGAAATATTGTCAGACCATGGTACCCAACTCGTATCGGGTACCTTGTCTCAAGTGATGTCAACTCTTAAGATAGAAAGATCTCTGAGTAGTATTTATCATCCTATGTCCAATGGCATGGTAGAGCGTCTTAATAGAACTCTGAAAACCTATTAGGTAAGATAACTGAGGATCATCCTCAGGATTGGGACAGGGTTTTACCCGCGGCTCTCTTTGGATACAGAGAGGTCGCCAATGAACATACAGGATTTTCTCCCTTTGAACTTGTCTTTGGCGCGAAACCGCGAGGTCCTATGTCTCTACTTCATGATCTCATAACTGCTGATAATATTGTCGATGACACAAAATCCTCTTATGAATATGTCATTGCACTTAGACACAAGATTATTGAAGCATGCAAATTGGCAACTGCTTCTTCTGAATTTGCGAAACAGAAGGCAAGGCAATTTGCCAATAAGACCAGACGCTTGCGACAACTCTGTCCAGGTGACAAAGTATTGGTCCTGCTACCTTGTAGAGAAAACAGACTCCTTATTTCTTGGAAAGGTCCGTACGATGTAATATCAAAAGTTTCCGATGTCGACTATATTGTCGATACTGATGGGAAGCATAAAACCTTCCACATCAACATGCTCACGAAATTCCACGAACGTCCGGATTATTTACAACCTGTTTTCCAGGCAACGGACGATTCACCAGTCCCACATGGACATTACTCATCACTGTCAGTAATACAGGATGAGGAAACGAGTTTCTCAGATGTGAATCCCCCTTTTCCAATGATTCCGCTTCATTCTAATGAGTCATGGAAAGATGTTGCGATTTCTCCCGAATTATCTCCAGGAGAACAGAAACAAGTTTCTGCTATGTTACAACAATTTCAGGATGTCCTTACTGACATTCCTGGTCGAACTAATGTCATTGAACACGACATTATTCTTACTGACCATAATCCTATAAGAGTCAGACCGTATCCTATCCCGATACATTTTCAAGCACAGGTAGAAAAAGAGTTGGATGAAATGATAGAGTTGGAAATAATTGAACCATCCACATCAGCATATTCTTCACCGATGGTTATCGTGCGAAAAAAAGACAACAACATACGTCTTTGCGTTGATTATCGCAAATTGAACCAAGTGACGAAATTTGATGCTGAACCTATGCCTTTACTTGAAGAGCTACTTACTAGACTATCGAATTCTCATTTCTTTACTAAACTCGATTTGTCTAAGGGATATTGGCAAGTTCCACTATCCGAACACGCCAAACCGTTTACTGCTTTTTCGACGCCAAGGGGTCTATTCCAATGGAATTTCATGCCTTTCGGCCTTATGAATGCCCCAGCGACATTCGTACGCATGATGCGTCGAATCCTGTCTCATCGCTCAGATGTCATTGCATATCTTGATGACATCTGTCTTTTCAGTGATACTTGGAACGATCACTATAATGGGATAAATGAACTATTGTCTATCTTACGCGAGCATAACCTGACAGCCAAACCATCTAAAGCGTGTATTGGTTTTAGCGAAATATCTTTCTTAGGTCACCGTGTTGGTCATGGGTTTCTAAAAACGGAAGACCATAATACAAGTAAGATACTTAACATTTCTATGCCTAAGACTAAAAAGCAAGTGCGAAGTCTCTTAGGTCTCATACAATTTTATGGACGATTCATTCCGAATCTGTCCTCAATTATGTCACCTCTTTCTTCTTTGTTAAAGAAAGGGTCTCCTAATGTAGTCAATTGGACTCAAGAATGTCAATCCTCTTTGGATAAGGTTAAAACGATGTTTTCTACTTCACCTATCTTGGTGTTACCTACTAAAGATAAGACATTTATTCTTCGCAGTGACGCTTCATCCACTGGGATTGGAGCGGCACTAATGCAAGAGTACTCTGGAACTGTGCATCCTGTGATGTATATTTCTCGAAAACTTAATGCCGCAGAGAGAAATTACTCGGTCCTAGACCGTGAATTATTGGCTATGGTTTGGTCAATCCTTAAACTTCAAAGATTTCTTCTTGGCGCGCATTTTATTGTGGAGACTGACCAGAAAGCTCTTACAGCTATTCAGACTAAAAATCTGAAGAGCGCGAGATCAACGCGATACGCGATTGCTCTTCAGCCTTTTCATTTTTCGGTGCGAGCTATCCGTGGTTCAGAAAATGTGATGGCGGATATCTTATCGAGATGCCCACATGATTCCACCTAACTGTCGGATCTTGAGATTTCTAACATGTCTGACTTTACTACAGTTTTTCCTATGTTAAAGTATGTACTTATATGTAATATATCATACGTTGTCTGTATCACTACTTAGCGGTGCATTGATGTATATTCACCGCAGGTTTTTGATATTTTTCTTATTTGGTGATCATAATGTTAAGATACCTAAGATGAACTATTGTACAAATTGTGGCGTTGCCAGTATTGTGTTATGCGTTGGTGACACCTCTCGGGAGATATTTATACTCAGAGAAAAATTTTCTCTGAATCCTGAGATAGATTCTCATTGGTCGTGCTATATGACGACTTTGCCTTACATTAGGCGTTACATTTGTTTGGAATGCTTATCATCTGCGCATTGTTATTCGTGCGTTGTGAGCCTATTGTATGTTGCTCCTGGATGTATTTCAAAAAAAAAAAGTACCATTTTTTTTCCCGGGGGTGTGGTAATCTGTTGCATACATATTTTTGAATGCACAGATTACAAATGTACGATATGTCTATTTAATATGGAAAATATATTGTTGTATTTAATTGGGTACGAAAATGCTTTCTTTTGTAAAGATGACAGATAATCCATGTTTGATTTATACGTTTGATTATATGGATAATCTCCCTTGATATTGATCGGGCGTAAGAATACTTATATTTTGGCATTCATCATTTGTCATAGCCAGAAAATAGATTGATCGTTCTTAGAATGTTTATGGCCTGAATTCATATGTATTACATATTATTAGTGCAAGTAGATTCAGTCCTATATTGTATATTTTGTATGGGTAGGCAGGACTATATTCTTTATGCCGCACTAGCGGAGGTATTGGTTGTCTTGGCGAGTCGTGATGAGTTCCGATATTGCCGCCTACAATGGCTGGTCACGCATTTTTCTTGGGCTGGTCCTTTCTAGAGTGAAAAATGATTTATGAAGTGATTTCTTCAGTAGGAGATTGTGTTTCTACAAGATTATAGTGTTAGAGACTCTCCTCATGTACTGTATTATGTACTTTTCGGACTCAAGGTAAATCCAGACCCTTTTGACGATCTCCTTATGGTTAGACCTAGATGAAGCAACGTATTTTCGTGCATCGTTGGTCGTTTAACTAGACATTGTTGTAGATGACAGGTTCCATCAGCGCTTATGTCTTCATGAAGTAACCTTCTGACAAAGGGACTGTATGGTAACTCTGGAAAGTTATACTTATTCAAGTTTTGAATCAACTTTGGCTGATGATTATTCTTCTGCTGGGCGAGTGAGCGAAAGCTCAGGGAAGGAGGCCATTTTTTGTATTCCTGTCATCATTATAGATCACTGACCAGAGAACGGGTCGTGTATCTTACTATTCGGACAGTGGCATGGAGATCTCATTTATATGAAAACCCCTTATCGTGGTTTCACAGTATGATATAAACATTGAACATAAGCAACCTAAGAACTTAGCAAGGGGAAGAAGGTTCGTCCATCGAACTCTTCATTTGTTTACCAATCCGCCTTTACTGACGCGTTCAGTCAGATAAGGGATGCGGCCATAATGTATAACAACATTGAATGCTGTTTTGTACCACCCATTATATTTGAATGTTCCATGACATGGGATCTACTATTCATGCCTGAAAATTGATGTGTCAACATGTACTTATGATCTATTCGTTCTGTCCCAGTATGTGCGTCTGAATAAACTGTATGAAAAGATTCCAGCAGTCTGCATTGGTGCCTTATAGACATGAGTGAATGAGTGCTTTAGATTGCTCAAGATACGAACATTCCATCATTCGCGTTAATAACACTCTACACTCTCACTCCATATTTACACCATCCTGCGTCGGTTGAATTGACCAAGTTAAGGGCCTGCTCATCCTGGAGCCTTAGAAGGAAACCAGTTCGTGCATCATTGACTTCCTGCGAGTTTCCGTCCAGTGATGATCAGAGTACACTACTCCATTCTACGACCATAATAATAACCACGTCTTTTTACACCTACCTTTTCAAAAGTCACACAATAAATATTGGACAAATAGACATTTCAAAATCGGTTATGACCACCGTTTGCAGCAAGGCATTCAAGACAGTGTAGACGCATCGAGTCCACAAGTGTCAGAAGAGTATTCCGAGGAACAGCTTGCCATTCCTGAAGCAGAAATGCAGTCAGCTGTGCAACATCCGTTGGCAGGGGGTGATTTGTTGACAATCTTCGACCAAGGACATCACAGAGGTGCTTAATCGGAGAAAGGTCAGGTGAATGAGCTGGCCACGCCATCCTGATGATCCCATGTTGCTGAATAAACTCATTCACCACACGAGTTCGATGGGGTCGAGCGTTATCATCTTGGAGGATAGCATTACCACCTATGGCCTCCAGAGCAGTCTGAACAATTGGTCTCAAAATTTCGTTCTGGTATCTTGGGCCGGTCAAGTTGCCTTGGATGATGTAGAGTGGGGTCCTGCCGTGTCTGTAGAAGCCTCCCCAGGCGATGACAGAATCCTTACCATAACGATCCACCTCTCGAATTGTGTCATCAGTAAATCGCTCTCTTGGTCGTCTCCAAACTCGAATCCTGCCATCATTGAATGACACAGTGAATCGAGATTCATCAGTGAAGAGACCTTGACACCATTGTTGCCTTGTCCATCGGATGTGCTCGCGACACCAAGCAACACTGGCTCTGCGATCAGCAGGAGTAAGAGGGATTCTGACTGCAGGACGTCGAGCAGCCAGTCCAAACTCATGTAAACGTCTTCGAATGGTGCTTTGACTGACATTAACGTTTACAGTTTGTCTCAGCTGACATCTTAGAGTGGAACAAGTCACTGTTCGATGGCGCAGGGCTGACAACAAGAGGTACCGGTCATCATGTCTATTGGTGCATCTAGGGCGACCTGGCCGGTGGCGATCCTCCACACTTCCTGTGGCCTGAAATCTCTCCAAAATTCTTTGGATAGTATAGTGTGACACTGCAAGCCGTCTAGCAACCACACAGACAGATAAACCACTTTCAACCCACGCTATAGCCCTCAATCTTTGTAAGGTGTCAAGACTTCTTCTCGGTGGCATGGTTTTTGCAAGTAATGAAACTACCCTATGTCTGCTGATTGTAAAACAAATTAAGAGTGAACTCTGTTCACGACAAGTCGCCATTGCACGCGGAATGTCAATCAGTACGATTACTTCACCTGTTTGGTTGTACGGAAGGTTGAAAAACAGATTAAAAATGTGAATTTATGGTCAGCAAACCAAATTGCACGTGATCACCGTGGTTGTCGGTGAGTTGTTTTTATGCTTAACATGCATAGAGGACTGTCAGAGAAAGATATTGCACCCATTTTTACTAAAACCTTCCTTCATTTAATCATTCTGTGCGCTTATATAAAAGTGTATTGAAAATAATAGGGTGGTGTTGCCGTCGTTTTTGACGGTTTTATAAGACGTAAATTTATTTAATACTTTTGATGATCTAAGGTAGAGAACTGTTAGTTAACTCCCTGGGACAGGTTAATTTAGGGTTTTCTTCCCTTGGTTGGTCATTGTAGTTGACCTGTCTTAAGTCGGGGGTCAGATGTTCTTAGATCTGTTCTGTATACGCATGCGCAAGTCTTTTTAAGCGCGAAACGGAGAACTTCCGTCATTGAGTGATGAGCTGTGTTTCTGCCAGACGAAGATGTCCGTTATTCTTCTCTGCATTATCTGGGGAAAAGATAGTCTTGTGACTTCAGTGATTCTCCCCAGAGTTATTCTGTTCGTCTAGAATGACGACTTTTGTTATTTGTGTATTTCTCGGATTCTGTCCAAGGTAAAATAAACTTTATTAATATGCAAAGATTGCAGAATATTTGGTATGAACCTGTGAGTAGCGCTCACAGTTCTTGGGATCCAGAGTCTATTATATGTGTTTGACATTGTTAACTAAGTCTATTCGTCGAAGTACTTTACAGAAGCACAATGAACGTATATTTATATGAAACCCGCATTATGGCGGTATGTTTCGGCACGCAAAGTAATGCCTGCCTATGAAAATACACAGTTGTTCATCAATCATTATGAGGCCCACCATTACGGCCTATATCTTTGAGCAGAAGAAGAAGTGTCTGGCGAGTGGAGCCAGATAAGTCTTGTCTTTATCAACAAGTTCACAGACTTCGATATTATGCAACTACATTGATTAAAAGACTACCTGATGCGTTTAGTCAGGGGCTCTGAGCTACCGTATGAAAATATCTATATTCAAGCCAACGTTATTAGCATCATATATATGAGCTATGCAGGATTGATTATGCTCGATGATTATATGCATTACTACATATGAACTGTCCATGTACCTTGTTCTACTGACTGTGTTGTCCGTCAACGTATTATAGCTGTAATAAATGTTGAAGAGAAAGTCATCTGCATTCACCACATCTATGACTTCTACGTGTGATGGAGTGAGTTTGTGTGTCCTAAATAAGAGCCTATACGACTTAGTGTTCTCGATCTGCTTACATACCCACCATTACTCACTACATCATCTTACTACTTGTTCTACACACCTGAGAAAACATGTATGCTGTTTGTGTGTGTGACTGCACTATATCCTGACAGTGCCTCATGCTGGTGACCTAGATTCACGTCCATGTTACACTGTCCTGGTGATCAACGGCACGCCTACTCAGCGACACTTCAACACGGTACATATACCAAAATTCACACAATACAAAAACAGTCGTTACATCTAGTGTAGTGGCAAAAAGGATTTTTCACATCTGGTAATGAACCGACCCCAAAAATAACCATTTAACATCTAAACAGCTTTTAACATCTGGTGGACCAGATTCGTGGGGCTGGCAACTAAACTGTTTTTCATGCATACATCTGGTTTTAACATCTGGTGGACCAGATTCGTGGGTGTCTACATAACATTGTGGATTGACAGATACGCAGCGAACAGTGATAAGCAGGTCAACCATTTATAATGCTACATGGACCACAGCTACTTAATAGCTTCATTTACGCTGTACGTTGGAGATAAACAACTTTCTACATTTTGACAGTCGTCTATGGACATATATTGTCAAGTCACGTTGTTTACGTTAAAGCTCAGGAGGTCAAACTGTTGTTTACATATTATTCTACAAACATATCGACGTTGGATCTTCCGGTTTCAACTGGTGTCGAGAATGTTTTTGTAGCTACACTTTGGAGACCACTACCTATTGTCAAGTTACTGTGACATTCAACGGTGGATCGTCTTCCATTTTTGTTTACAGTGGTACCGCATTGTACTGCATCTTTGCGGGTGTTTGAGGATTGTACTTAAGATAAGTGGCCCGTTTGTGCAGTAAAAATTGCCTTTATTTTATGTGCAACTGAGCCTTCCTTTACACACATTCTTTATTGTGTATTCACATATCATATGTTCTTTGTTTACATATTGTGTTAGTGTGTATGTTTCGCGGGTTGGTTGGGAAGGTGACTCCTTTAGAATATACCACGTGACAGAGGTTCTATTGTGAGCGTTTTCTGTAGGGACTGTGCATATTTCCCATAGCGGAAATTGCGAGCGACGTGTGTTGCAATTTTTCATTTTTTTCTGTTGTTTTCGTTATTTTTTCCATTCTTTGATTTTGATTTGTTTTGTTTGTAATTGTCTGCTCTCTTCCTTGCTTTCATTTATTTCTATACACCTTTTTGTTTATAACAGTGTTGTCAGTTGTGTTGATTTTTCGCAGTTATCATTGTAATTTTTTACAACATTAGATTTAGTTAAGCTTTATTTATCATTTGACTTCTGCGAACGTTTTCGGTTGTTCTATATTCTTGTCTTTGTATTGTTATCGTATACTTGTTCATTATACACAGGCTATATATATACTTGGTCATGAACTATTATTGCTAATATGATGCACTTTTCAGATAGAAATTATTTATGATCATATTATTATAAAGAAACAAGGTGATTATACAAGTTTTGATTAAAAGACTTGTCGCCCACGGAGATTGAGATAAAATAAAGTGAAGTGAGTTCACAAGTCTAGTATTACAGACTTGTCTCCCATTGAGGTTGGGATAAATTTATTTCATTTTTCAGGTCTGATCTCACATTTTCAGACAGAATGTCTACATTAGAATACTTTATTGGACAAGGGAAATCCCTTGGTAAAACTGGTGATAAGTTGGAGGAATTCGCAACGACTGAATATGCCAAATCATTGAAGTCAGAGGAAAAGAGACTGAAAATAGAAAAAGAAGCTGAACAAAAGAAGATTCAGGCTGAGAATGTAAGATTGCAAATACAGGCAGATGAAAGGAAATTCCAGATGGATGAAAGAAAATTTGAAGCTGAGAATAAAAGATTAGACAGAGAAGCTGCTGCTGCTGCTGCTGAGGAAAGGAAACTTCAAGCTGCTGCCGAGGAGAAAAAATTTCAAGCTGCTGCTGCTGCTGAAGAGAGGAAACTTCAAGCTGCTGCTGAAGAAAGGAAATTTCAAGCTGCTGCTGCAGCTGAAGAGAGGAAACTTCAAGCTGATGCTGAGGAAAGGAAAGCAAAAAGGGAACATGAGGAAAAACTATTAGCTTTGGAGTTGGAGAAGTTAAAAAGAATGAATATGAGTACTCCTCAAGCAACTTCGGGTAAGATAAGGGATAGTGATTATAAGGTCAAATTGCCCCATTTCAACCATTTGAAGGACGACATAACATTCTATCTGGATAGATTCCAATTAACATTTGTAGTGCATAAGGTAGATAAGGAACAATATGTCGGACAACTGATGGGGTTGCTTGCAGGTGAACCATTAAGTACTGTAATGGCAGTAGAGGAATCTGACAGAACTAATTATGATGTTGTCAGGGCAACATTACTTAAAAGATATCAATTAAAAGAAGAAGATTATCGTCTTCGTTTTAAGACAATGCTACCAGAGACTGGAGTAGAGTTCTCTGACTTTATTACAAAGATACGTCTTACATTCACACGTTTGATTGAGCTGTCTAAAACAGAAAAAACACATGAAGCCCTTATGGACTTACTACTTCGAGATAAAGTTATGTCATCTGTCAATGAGTCTTTCCTTGCTTTTATTCATGAGCGTAAACCTAAGAACATAAAAATCATGGAGGAATATTGTTGCCAGTACGTAACTGCACATCCCCATGCTACGGTTAGTAATTCTAAGGTGAAGGAAGAGTTGCCAGTTGCTTCTGCAGCACCATATGGCCCTAACTTTATGCATAAATTCAAAGGTGCTCAACACAATTTTAATAAGAAGAGCAATCATAATTATGATTAAAATCAAAGTAACCCATCACATAATGGGTCTTCCACAAATAACTGGAGGCGATCTGATAGTCCTGGTTATCCCGGGTCCAATAATTATGGAAACTTTCTGAGAGGTAGTCACAATAGACTACACAAATCAGTGCATAACCATCAGTTATTTATCATAACTGCACTACAATAGTGCATAAGCAAAAAAAAACCACCAGTTAGTTATGATAAGTGCACTATATAAACAGTAGCGAAAGCTAATTACTCAAGAACTATGTAAACAATAACAAGGAACAAAGACAATGTAAACAATAACAAAGATCAAAGTCAATGTAAACAATAACAAAGATCAAAGTCAATACGAAAACATTCGCATAAGTCAACTAAATAAACAGCAGAACTAAAAGAAAATATCACAAAGAATGTGAATGACAAAATGCGAAAAAGTAAACAAACAAATGACGTCACAATGTATAAACAAAAATGGAGTATAGAACTGAATAATAGGAAAGAGGAGACCTACAAATACAAACAAATCAAAACAAAACTAAAGAACAGAAAGAGAAAAAAAATATTACAAAAAAAACAACGAAAATAAAGCACAACTCGTCACAACTAAACAAATATAGCAATGGTTGTCGCTAGCAAATTTCACAATAGGAAATTTGCACAGTCCCTAAAGAAAACGCTAAAAGTAGAAACCTCTATGACGTGGTATCTTCTACTGAAAGACACCACCCAACCGAAACTCGCAGAAATATAAACATATAAATATACAAATATAAATAAGATATAACATGTAAACATGTAGCATGTAAACAGTGTGAAAAGTGTGAGAGACAGAAGGCTCAGTTAGAACATAAGAAATTTCAGATGCAGGTGGAGGAAAGGAGATTTCAAATGGAAATGGAAAAACAAAAAAGAGAAGCAGAAGCAAAAGCTGAAGAGAAAAGACTTGAAAAAGAGGCAAAAAGGCTTGAAAAAGAGTCAGAAAATAAAAGACTTGAAAAAGAGGCTGAAAATAAAAGACTAGAGATACAGGCTGAAAGTAAAAGACTAGAGATACAGGCTGAGGCTGAAGAAAGAAGATTACAAAGAGAGGCTGATGAGAGAAAAGCAAAAATGGAGCATGAAGAAAAACTCTTAGCTTTGGAGTTAGAAAAGTTGAAGTTGTCTGGTAATGCTAATGATGCAAATAAGGTGTCAGATAAAACAAATGCTAATACTTTCAAGCTAAATCTCCCAGCATTCAATGCTTCTATTGATGATATAACATTTTATCTAGACAGATTTGAAAGTGCATGTAAGGTGCATAACATAGATAAATCACTATATGTTTATCATCTATCCAAGATACTTAGAGGTGATGCTTTGATTAGGTTGGGCATGGTAGATGTGCCTGATATAAACAACTATGAAGTTGTCAGGGCTATCTTGTTAAAGAAATACCAACTTGACGAAGACGGCTATCGTCTTCAATTTAAAAATATGTTGCCAGAAAATGGAGTGGAATTCTCTGAATTCATCTCAAGGATACGTCTTACTTTCTCACGATGGGTTGAGCTGTCTAAGACAGTACATACATATGAAGCTCTTATGGACTTACTACTTAGAGACAAGGTTGCGTCTTCTGTCAATGAATCTTTTCTTTCTTTTCTTCATGAGCGTAAGCCTAAAGACATAAAAGAAATGGAAGAATACTGTTGCCAGTATGTCACTGCGCATCCTCACGTAACCATTAGCAACTCTAAAGTAAAAGAAGGTCTGCCAGTTGCTTCGGCAGCACCTTATGGCCCAAATTTCATGCGTAAATTTCAGGGTAGCCAACAAAATGTTAATAAGAAGAGTAACCGTAATTATGCTCAGAATCATAGCGATCAATTTCAGGGTGATTCTTCTTCGCATAACTGGAGACAACCTGATACTCCACGGTATACTACTTCCTATAATTTTAGACATTTTCGCAAAGGTAGTCAGTATAGAGGAAAATATTTTTCGCGGAGACCTCAAAACCAATATAATAGAGGTTCTCAACAGTATAGAGATGGTAATGACAGTTATGGAAACTGGAATTCAAACCAGGATAACAATTACAGTAGGGACTTTAATGATAATTGCAGAGGCAATAATGGTCGCGGTAGATCGCAACATAAGAGAAAAAGATATCAACAGACAAACTCTGTACAACAAGAATCTCAGGGAGCAGATAAACAGGTTAATGATAATAAAAACCATAATGCTATCGGATGTTCATCTTTTGATTTTGGTAGAGCAAGTAAATGTATCCAATGCAGTACTTTATTTGACCCGACTACTGTAAGTACTTTAAGCTGTGGTCATCCTCTTCCAGCTCTCCCTGCTAATGTTGCGCATGACGGGAGAGGTTCTCTTATACTGCATAAGGGTCTTGTAAATAGTAATACAGTCTCAATTTTGTTTGATTCTGGATGTACTACTGTTGGCGTTAGGCAATCCCTTGTAAATCCATCCTGTGCTACAGGAAAGGTCATCAAATGTGTCACATTTGGTGGCACTTTGGAAAAGTATCCTACTGCCATAATACATATTGCTACTCCCTTCTTTACGGGAGATGTCCACATGTGTCTTCTTCCAAACCCTATTGCGGACTTATTATTGGTCGTATTTACGGAGTTAGGGTATGTACCCCACAACAAATTGCTGTTTGGGGAGAGCAAAACATAGAATCTACCAATGCGGTGGTCACAAGAGCACATGCTCTGGATCCACCTCAAACTTCATTAACTGATAATAATGAAGTAGATAGCCAAGATAGTCACTTGATTATTTCACGTTACTCATTTATAAAATTGCAAGAAGAAGATCCTTTTTTACAAAAATTCTTCATTCTAGCAAAAAAAGGTGATCCAAATCAGAATACTGATAGAAAGTCTTGGATTTCTATGAAGAACGGCGTACTTGTGCGTGTGGTACAAGACTCGTCTACGTCCACTCATTCACAAATTCTTGTGCCTAAGAGTATGAGATTGCAAATATTGCAGCATGCTCACGACTCGCAATGTGCTGGACATATGGGTTTTTCCCGTACAAAGTCGAGGGTTCTTGCGGCTTTCTTTTGGCCATTTGTGAGCAAGGACATACGAATTTACTGTCGTTCTTGCAAAGTGTGTCAGGAGGTCAAATCGAAAGGACCACGACATGCTGCGCCTATCCAGGCTGCTGACATTCCTATTCGCCCTTTTCTAAAACGGGCAATAGATATTATCAGTCCTTTTAGGATTAAGTCGGCCAGAGGACATCAATTTATCCTTACATGTGTCGATATGTGCACACGTTGGCCAGAGGCTATACCTCTCAAGAGCATCTCAACTGCTGATATCGCAAACGCTCTTTGGCTGATATTTTCTCGATTGGGTTTCCCCGGCGAAATATTGTCAGACCATGGCACTCAACTTATATCAGACACTATGTCACAGGTAATGTCTATGCTACATATTAAAAGGTCTCTCAGCAGTATCTATCACCCAATGTCTAATGGGTTAGTTGAGCGTTTGAATAGGACACTAAAAACTTTACTTGGGAAGATAACTGATGATAATCCTCAGGATTGGGACAGGGTTTTACCAGGGGCTCTGTTTGCTTATAGAGAGGTTCCCAATGAACACACAGGGTTTTCCCACTTTGAACTTGTCTTTGGCGCGCAACCGCGCGGCCCTATGTCTTAACCTTACGATCTAATCACTGCCGATAATATTAGCGATGAGACTCAATCTTCTTACGAGTATGTCATTGCTCTTAGGCAAAAGATCATCGAGGCATGCAAACTAGCAACTTCTTCATCCGAATTTGCTAAAGAAAAGGCAAGGCAGTTTGCAAATAAAAATAGATGTCTACGACAACTTTGTCCAGGTGACAAAGCTCTCGTTCTACTTCCTTCAAGGGAGAACAGACTTCTTATTGCATGGAAAGGTCCATATGCAATAGTCTCCAAGATTTCCGATGTCGACTATATAGTCGATATTGATGGAAAGCATACGACTTTCCACATAAATATGCTCACGGAATTTCATGAAAGACCTGACTATTTGCAGCCTATTTTCTAGGCAACGGACAATTCTCAAGTACCTCATGGTCATTACTCATCCCTGTCAGTTATACAGGATGAGGAAACTACTTTTTCTGATGTCAATCTTCCACTTCCTATGGTCCCACTTTATTCTACGGAATCTTGAAAAAACGGTACCGTTTCTCCTAATCTTTCCGCTGAGGAACATCGACAAGTTTCTTCGATGTTGCAAACATTTCAGGATGTCATTACAGACATCCCGGGACACACACATGTCATCGAACATGACATTATACTAACTGACCATAAGCCTATCAGAGTCAGATCCTATCCAATACCTATCCACTTTCAGTCACAAGTCGAAAAAGAATTGGATGAGATTATTCGATTGGAAATCATTGAACCATCCACTTCAGCATACTCTTCGTCTATGGTTATTGTTCGGAAGAAGGATAATAACATTCGCATTTGCGTAGATTATCGCAAATTGAACCAAGTTACAAAGGTCGATGCTGAACCTATGCCTTCATTGGAAGAGCTCCTAAATGAACTTTCTAATTCTAGGTTCTTTACAAAAAGTAGACTTGTCTAAAGGTTATTGGCAAGTTCCTTTAACTGAACGTGCCAAACCTTTTACAGCTTTTTCTACACCACAAACAGACAGCGATTTTGATAGAATTTCGGTTCTTGCCTTCAGGGAAGTACCCAGTTTTTATTTTATTTAGTTTTTATGTGTCCTATCTAGCCTTCACTTTCTTTCCTTTCCTGACGAAGGCCTTGTGGCCGTAACGTAGACTATTTTCTTTCTCTTTTGTCCTCGTAAGACGAATCACCTTTTTTCGATTTTTTTTCAAACCCATCCATCGTTTTCTACACCTAGGGGTTTATTCCAATGGAATTTCATGCCTTTCGGTCTTATGAACGCCCCTGCTACATTCGTACGCATGATGCGGCGAATTCTCGCATATCGTACAGATGTCATAGCATATTTAGACGATATCTGTCTGTTCAGTGATTCCTGGGAAGATCACTATTTGGGTTTATACGAATTGCTGTCTACTCTTCGCGAGTATAACTTGACTGCAAAACCCTCTAAAGCCTTTATTGGATTTAGTGAGATTTCTTTCCTGGGTCATCGTGTTGGTCATGGTCTTTTAAAGACAGAGGACCACAATGTTTCAAAAATACTTAACATTTCTGTCCCTAAGACGAAGAAACAAGTACGGAGTCTCTTAGGTTTGATCCAATTTTACGGACGATTCATTCCGAATCTGTCCTCCATTATGGCACCGCTTTCTACTTTATTGAAGAAAGGATCGCCTAATCTGATCCGCTGGTCTCAAGAATGTCAATCCTCATTGGACTAGGTTAAAACTCTATTTTCATCTCCACCTATCCTTAGGTTACCTACTATTGAGAAGACTTTTGTTCTTCGAAGTGACGCCTCGTCAACTGGGATTGGGGCAGCACTTATGCAGGAGTATTCTGATAGGCAGTAAAATGACTAGGATGGTGACACAACAAGAGAAATCCATACTAGAATTGCTTTGGCAGCTAGCGCCTTCAATAGATTATCTAACATTTGGAAATTACGATCATTGAATATACATACCAAGCTTCGTCTGTTTAATTCAAATGTTATCTCAGTGTTAACATACGGCAGTGAGAGTTGGAAAATAACAAAATCATTGGAGAACAAGCTGAATACATTCGAGAACAAATGTCTTAGTAAACTCATGAACATCAGTTGGAAAGAATTCAAAACTAATCGTCAAATAAGAGAAGACTCTAGGCAGAAATATGTCTCCGACTATATAAGGAAAAGACGATGGTCATATATCGGTCATGTCCTACGAATGCAAAACAACAGAATACCACTACAGGCGCTCACTTGGGTTCCTGAGGGTAAGACTAACGAAATCCAGATTCATACGCCAAATTCGATCTCCAGGGGAGATAACCCATATAACAAAAGTATCAATCAATCATGGGTGATATATCTTTGGCCAGGAAAGCATCCTGATTCTAAAAACAAATATCTTCCCTCCGACAGATAAATATTATAATAAATATATATACATTGTCACCAGTAATCTGTTGGTAACACTTCGACGTAGGTCCAAGTTTACTACTGTATGCTTTTACATCTTTATTATATCTTTCTTACTTTTCTCTTTGCCTAGTACACAGGCTATGACTTCAGTTCAGCCTTTAAGATGTACGCCTTTGTCTACTGCATTTACTTTGTCTTGCGCAAAATCTCATATTGTTGGCCATCATGACACTCTTAGTCATCATTACCATCTTCTAGATTTGCCTTTTGACATGGGTGTATACTCACGACTTTTCCATACATCTTTGCACACTGCTATTTTTCTCGAACACTTATATCGCACTGTACAATTGAAGATTCCAGTTTAGACTGTGCTACTTTCTCTGTTACCCTTTCTCGTGTAAAGGAGGAAGGTTTGATTAACATCTTATAGGGGTCGGAAGTTTACACGGCCACATTTGATAGATTAAAATTAAAATTGACAGTTGTATTTCATAAAATCCTACTTTTACAAGACAAAGATTTTCATTTGTGTTTTTTCACAGCGACGGCTTTGCGATGAGAGTCAGAGCTGCTATATTGATTGAGTAGGCAGTGGTACTGATCGCTAGATTTGCTGTTCCAGTGAAACCAGTCGGCAGTTTGACGCCACACTAGATGTTTTTGGTATCTTCATATTCATAAATTCGTTTAAGACCTCTGGAGATAGTAGATAGTATTGTATATTAGTATAGTATAGTACAGTATACAGTATTGTATTAGGATATGGCATAACTTCTTTAAGATAGTATGTAGGTTCATCTTTATGCACCGTTTCATTACCATATTTTTTTAATACTTGTGTACATGACTGTGTTCTGATAATGCACCATTTCATTACCATGTTGTTCTTATGATACTGTGTTTTGATAAACGTTGAGCGTATGACAATCGTAATGATGATACTATTTCTATTTAACTTATCATGACTTTTCGGTATTGTACATTTTTTGGGGGGAAAAAATGAGGATAAGAGGAAAAGTATTTTTTTCTGACATTGTGATGTATTTTTTTCTTTGCCCAGCGCTTGATTGTACGCTAGGGGTAACTACCCATAGCGATATTGTTAATTAATGTCTATAATGAGTTCAACATTCGTACTTTATAAGTTTATTAAATTGGTTATCATGCACATTATGTTATTTTTAAAAAAAATGGTAACTAGTTATATGTCTTTTGGTATACATATGCATTGTATAACTTATTGTTTACCATGATATATTATTGTCTGCTCATTCTTCTTGTACTTCATCTGCTCTTTTCACTTTTCAGGTATGATGGCATAGCTAGTCTATACTTGATATACTTCATATTTCTTTGAATTTGTTGATCTTCGTATCCTTATCTCATTATTTTTCTATACTTCATTTTCTTTTACATTACACTTACTTCTATTCCTCTTTTTTTTTTTTTGGTAACATGACTTAACATAGGGTAATCCTTATGTAAAAGATATTATGATTGCATCGACCACAATTTTTTTTTTTTGTTCGATGTAAATTTTTCCCTCCAAAAAATTATCATATCATTTTTTTTTCCGGGAGTCGGTGTAGTCTGTTAAGTCACATTTTAATTAAGGGGAGTTAAATGTTTAACACTCGTGTGTACGGGTCGGATTTTTGTACACACCATGTTTGGAACACAGCTCTTTTGACTAGCTGTTAGTTTGTTTTTTTTTAAATAGGGGAAAGAAACTGTCGAACGTTCATGAATTAGTTTTGAGGGGTAAGGCGGATGAATTCTGCTCACATCTCAAGCTGCGAGTTTGCGCTTGAATGATTTGGGTACTGAGCTGTTTTAAGCAGGGGATTTTTCGTGACAGTATTTAACTGGCAGACTTTGAAAATGGACGCTTTACCATTTTTGTTAGTGTATCCCAGCATATATTCTTTTTGTGGAAGGAATATTTGATATTTGTAGAAGGTACTTTAATTGAAGATATTATGAGGCCACGGATTGTACAGGCCATTATTCCATATTCATATTCCTGTGATGGATTGTTTTGCAGATAGATAATGTGTTGAAGAGAATGTTGTTTTCTCCCAGGGAACTTGTTATTCAAAGCCACGGATCTCGTTGGCTTGTTAATACATTGTATTCATATTGATTCAAAGTCATGGACTATTGAGAACTGGAATGATATTTTTGCTGTATTATTATGAGATGAAATATGTGCTGCTATGTCCTGCAGCCTATTCACCTATTTGCTGATCCATTTTCCTGATGGATATTTTGTACTTAATGACCATGATTTGCTGTGGTGGTTTATGCAACCGTTGTTATGGATTTACTTACATGTTGCTTCATGAGTATGCTGTGAATTGTCTTGCTATGATGTCTACATGACCGTCTCGTCAATAAACTGTATAACGTTGCCAGGTCTTACAACATTTCCTGACTTCTACGTTGCTGTGGTGTGAGTGACTTATCATAGACACACTTAAAGAACCTATACACATTCGTGTATGTTATATTTCCATAATCTCACACCTGTCGGCCATCCGTAAGCCCGACCTATGCTGATCGCCATTTATCAGCGAAAGTAATAATAACATTTATCTTATTGATGACCCCCACCAGTATCTTCAATCAAATAAACCTTTAACAATCATGCTCTGTCAAAGGGGGGACTGAGGTATCTAAGACAATTTTTTTTAAAAACTATTTTAAATTATTGTGGTCATCTGTTGTCACATTCTCAGTTTGAATGTTGTTTCCTGCTTTGTAGGATGTGTCTAACCTTTAATTTTCTTGCATCTAAATGCAAGCTCGAGTTTATTATACCTTCTCTTTTTTGAATTTTAAACTGGCTTCCACTATAGTATCAGATAAGCTGGTCTATTTTGTTTTATTGATATGTCAGCCATGAGAGAAGCTTGTGACAACTACCAGCTTTATGAGGGACATAGATGTGGTTATATGAGAGACATAGATGTGGTTGTATGAGAGACATAGATGTGGTTATATGAGAGAACCCTGAAGCAGACAGCAATTATTTAGTTATCTGTGATGAAAAGAAAAAGTTGAAGTCTCGTGATGCATTTTATGGTGACGAGAGGAGCTTGAGACGAACTGCCAGCTTTGTAAGAGCGTTAGATGTGGTTATTCGAGAGCAAGCGACGGACAAGCACAATCTTCACTATCATTTTCTATCACGCTAATGAGGGGGGATAGAGCCACAAATGTAACTAGGTCCCTTACAGGAAACCTCCACCAAAATGTTTTTTGAGTGGTGTTGTAGCACTGGTCTCTGTGGCAATTTATTGTACATGATAAATTTGCCAGTCACATGTACAACCTTATATTAGTTGCCTTGTACGACATGCTCAAGTTTGACAGAAATGACTTAAATGTTAAATGTTAAAAAAAATTGACTGAAACAATTTGACTGTCAGCTAACGGGACAGAAAACTGGTGACTGTGAGTGTACGTGACTGACATACCTTGACCTAGAATTTGAGTGACGAATGCCAGCTGTAGACAGACGATGACACTTCCAACCTGGAAAGACATCATTTATGTAAGCAAGTCACGAAATTAAATGATACGAACACTGGATGTTCCAAATTTTAAAACACGAAGCTACAACCTGTTAAAGTCTCCTAAACCACCACCTTTATATACACAGTTGGAATTATTCGCTTTTGTAAATCTGGTTTTTGTTGTTAAAGAGTGCACAGCTTTGTCTTTGTTATTGTTCATCGAAGCATTCACCCAGAATTTCTTGTTGTGTGACGTGCGTAATGAGAAGATTATATTTAATCTAGTAAATAATCCATCAAGAAAGAATTGAAAAGAAGTATGGTGCAACATTTCTGCCTTTTGTGTTGAAAACGAAACAATTTCTCCTGTGATCAGTACAAAGCACCCTACGCTGATACTCAGTTTAATAATATAGTGTTCGTATTTGAGTCAGACACTCTGGTGTTTCATGTTTATTTCCAAACATTCTCTTAAAACTAAATACAAGTCACTGGACTTAACAAATAAATAAATAGCCACTTACATCCGGGAACTGAACCCGCATCGATGACATCGAAGGCAGTCATTTTAACATTTAAACCAGGGGTACTCCTTTATTCATATATATTGTTATTGTTAAAGAGGATCGACAACATTACACTCCGGGCAAACCCATAGGTACTCAGTACATGTATATTTAACTATGGTAACATATGTGCGTTTTTTGTTTGTTTACTATTTTGCATAATGTTTAAAAGAATAGATCAGGTAAACTGAACACTTGCTTTTAATGTATATATATATATATATATATATATATATATATATATATATATATATATATATATATATATATATATATATATATATATATATATATATATATATATATATATATATATATATATATATATATATATATATATATATATATATATATATATATATATATATATATATATATATATATATATATATATATATATATATATATATATATATATATATATATATATATATATATATATATATATATATATATATATATATATATATATATATATATAGCGGTTATCGAAATATTTGTCGAAAACAATGTCAAAATACAATGATGAACGCCTCGTTTTCACCAAAGAAAGTGTTCAATATTCGGCAGACCACTGATTTATTCAAACATACAAGCATTTAGATACCTGAGGATTATCGAAGAGAGAAGAGAATATTAACTCAAGAATATAAACTTGCGTGCCTTAATATTTACATCGGTGAGTGATCCTACTATATTTTTCCCTATATTGCCGTAGATCTATGGAGTTATCTCTTCAGGTGTGTTTTAAAACAGGCTAAAATGGCAATATAAAATGGTCTGTCCACCAAAGTTATTTACGTTCTATCTCTGTTATCATTTTAGTTCTCATCATAAATATCAATCAAGCAGCGTACAGTGTGATAGCCGTGTATGATGTCTGTGATAGGAAGGTTGAGGTCAGTAAATGTCTACAGTGTGATAGCTTTGCATGATGTCTGTGACAGGAAGGCTGAGGTCAGTAAATGACTACAGTGTGATAGCTTTGCATGATGTCTGTGACAGGAAGGCTGAGGTCAGTAAATGACTACAGTGTGATAGCCGTGCATGATGTCTGTGACAGGAAGGTTGAGGTCAGTAAGTGACTACAATGTGATAGCTTTGCATGATGTCTGTGACAGGAAGGCTGAGGTCAGTAAATGACTACAGTGTGATAGCCGTACATGATGTCTGTGACAGGAAGGCTGAGGTCAGTAAATGACTACAGTGTGATAGCCGTGCATGATGTCTGTGACAGGAAGGTTTAGGTCAGTAAGTGACTACAGTGTAATAGCCGTGCATGATGTCTGTGACAGGAAGGCTGAGGTCAGTAAATTACTACAGTGTGATAGCCGTGCATGATGTCTGGGACAGGAAGGCTGAGGTCAGTAAATGACTACAGTGTGATAGCTTTGCATGATGTCTGTGATAAGAAGGTTGAGGTCAGTAAGGGACTGCAGTGCGAAAGCCTTGCATTAGGTCTGTGACAGGAAGGTTGAGGTCAGTAAGTGAATACAGTGTGATAGCCGTTCATGATGTCTGTGACAGGAAGGTTGAGGTTAGTAGGTGACTACAGTGTGATAGCCTTGCATGATGTCTGTGGCAGAAAGGTAGAGGTTGTCGTAGATTTATAATAGGGGAATTAAGAATTAGGTTGGTTCTTTCTGAATAGAAATAGAACAGGTGATAGCTCAGTGGGAGATAATAATAAAAATAGATTTCACGAGTGAGATGGAGGAAAATAAGAGAGTCTGTCCCTGAACCTCGAGAAGCTTCTCTCGGTCAACCTGTCTCTACAACAGATCTTGATTAGTCAGACAGTCTACTAGAATATATATTAATATATATCTACCACTCACATATACACACACATAAGTGACGACGTGAAAAACTAAAGCAATGCAATATAGATATTTTGGAGCGAGCTGACCGACACACCTGAATAAAGTTTATGTGAATTTTATTATCATAAGAATTTCAGCACAACAATAAATTGGAATATCAATCACATATAATTACACATAGGTTAATGAATTACTAAAAGAATAATAGACCCATAGGTGTAATCCTTTCCCCCTCTGGTGAGCCCACGATCACGTTAGAAGAAAGTTATAGCCCCAAAGAGTCACAGATTTATATGCTATGGTCTAGTATTTCCCTCTGTAGTTTAGAACAGAGTTGGTACATTAATCTATTTTAAGAGGAAAAACAGCATTAGCAAAACTTGCATATAAAAAGAAATACAAAGTGGGTGCATAAATCATACAGTAAAGGAATCACTCAGTCCTCCTTTCTCTCTGTTCATTCAGCAGTTGCCACTGGCGTACTTTCTTACCTACAAACGTGATTTTTTTCACCTTCTGGAGCAAACTTTAGGACACATATACACAGTGAATCTGTATTCTTTTGATAAAGAGAATCCCAGCTCTGCAGAAACGGGTTTCATCCAATGTTCCGGGGAGTGTTCACTTTACAACTATATTTTAAGATTACTGGTAATGTCATTTGAATCAGTTCAGTTACGAAATTTTAAACGGGCTCACAGTGTCAGAATCTCGAGGTTTCCAGTGCTTATGAAATGACAGGTTGGTACTTCTATCAATATAAAATTCTTGGTCACACCACAATTAGTCAAACGTCGGAATTGTTACTGTTTATAATTTTTCGCCACAGGGGCTGAATGTACAAGAGATTTAGGGAAGAAATATAATCTGGCGCGATAGGCCCAGTTACTGCATTTAGTCTTAAAGTTCGTGAAATGGGTACTCTGTCTCTTTCTGGATGCAAACACAATGCCAGACAGGTTTTAATTTGGAAACCCACGTAGTTAAGTACAAAAATGTTTCTTCTTAATTATTCTCATATATATATATATATATATATATATATATATATATATATATATATATATATATATATATATATATATATATATATATATATATATATATATATATATATATATATATATATATATATATATATATATATATATATATATATATATATATATATATATATATATATATATATATATATACTGCAAACCGCTGGTAGAATTTGGGCTGACCCAGATGCTGCATAACAGAAAAAGAAACATACAGAATACTTAATCATAATGTTATACACAATCTTATCCTACCTCCGCGTAAGTATCAAATATTATATTCACTTTGGTTATTTAACTTAAATTATAAACTGCAAGCTTAGAGCTTGTCTTATCGTTTAAAACTCCCGTGAAATAAATTATATTCATTAAAAAACGATCATCATGAATTAGAAATACAAACGTATCTCGTCAATACTCAATGATGAATCAGTGCATTTACCAGTTAGTTAAAGTATTCATTGACTTGTTACTAACATTTTAAGTAAATTTATTTATAGCTGAATGAGTTTCTAACTAGAAATTATAATTTATTTTGCTATCCTCTGTAGCACCGTAAACTAGAGAAAATTAATATGACGGACCTCTCTAGTAAATCATTATGCGCACAATCTAGAGAAAATATAATTTACGATTTACCACTAGAATTACTAACAAATACTATCAATATATTTACCTCACACAGAACTGCTTAAGACTATTCTCCAACGCAAACTGAGTTCTTACTTAATAAAGTAATCTAGAAACGCCGCTAGATATGTCTAGAGAAACTATGGAGTCTGAATGAATTTTAGTTAGATTTCTGTTATATATATATATATATATATATATATATATATATATATATATATATATATATATATATATATATATATATATATATATATATATATATATATATATATATATATATATATATATATATATATATATATGATGAAAGGAAATAAGTTAATAATCACCCGAAACCAGACTTAACACCTACAGTAATTCTCTGTTCAGATTCCAAGATGAAAAAAAATCTACCCACTAAGCCGCAACCAGAACTCAGGCAAATCGTAATTAACCAGACCCGGTTTAATTACTTTATTACTTGCAGACGTGGTCATCGAACGAAGTTTTGTCTTTCATCTCAAATTCTCACCGTGGTTTAATTACTTCACTAGCGAATTTAGGAACAGGTAATAGACAATTGTCTGCCCTCTGATCACTGTTACCACGATTTCTCGATCTCTGGCGTTTAAAATTAACGTAAAACCCACTGGCGTTACTAATTACGTTTTCTCGTAAATCTATATCAAAGAAATGTGCTAACGCAATAAATTAGTGCTAACTTAGAAAATAAATGACAAAGGTTTGAATTGCTAACAATCTAGCGTATGCGAAAGAAAGGTAAAAGAGCGACAGAAAGGTAAAAGACCGAAAGCAAGGTAAAAGATAAGTGTAGGATAAAGAATGGATATCAGAAATGCATTAATCATAATCTCTGCCACAGAGGTCAGTAAGTGACTACAGTGTGATAACCGTGCATGATGTTTGTGACATGTAGGTCTAGGTCAGTAAGTGACTACATGGATCGAGTGTGAAATTATAGTTTATAATATTTGCATAGCGGTAGTAAAAGACTGTAGGCCTCACTATATGGGAGAGAAAATTGTTATCCCTTGTATTTTGCGACTAAGGGAGGCTAATCATAAGTTATGCCCCTTAAGAGAAGGTCGTGGATTTAGCTTATAGACATTCGAGATGTCTAAAGTTTTGAAATTTGCATACGCTATATAAAATAACGCAGTGGTAGAAGAATAGATGGACTACAGGCTTATTTACCGGAGGGAGAAAAATGATTATTATGTCCCTTAGGAATCTTTAGGTAAGTTTGTTTTGGTTAGAACAGTGAGAGCGGAGCAAGGTGCACGGGGTGACAAAGTAAGAGTTAGTGAGATTTTTAAACTTTTTTCTTTAACTTGACTTGTATGTCACGCTCAAATCACCTTCAAATATTGCAATCGATTTTTCAATTCAGAAGAGCTAGCTCCATACCTGTGTAAGACAGTAAAATATTCATAAACTTAAAATTAATAATAATTTTTATTGTGGCCACAAATTGAAGAAATTGATTGCAAATCAGCGTAGAGCGGACCAAATTAAAGAAATTGATTGGCAAAAAGCCATGTAATATTGACGCTATAAAAGAAATGGATCGCTCAAGAAATGTTAGACCAGGTTTACAATTAAAAAAAACACATTGTTTATGTTTTAGTATGTCATAATTTTTCTAGCACTAAGGAGAAGAAAATTAAAAAAAAAATTTTTTTTTAATTTTTTGAACATACGCTTTTAATGCACTAAAAACCCAAAAATAATTTGTCAAGGAGTTTATAGCTTGCAGTAAAAAAATGTAACATCAAATTGACAAAAAGCGTGGGGCATGAAATTTATGCATGAAATTAATTTCTGCTTTATACATCATTAGACACTTATGGATAAAATATATGATAAGCGTTTAAGCGCCCCACGGTTTTTTTCTCAATTAAGTTGATATATACTGAAGTACATTAAAAACGCACCACCTGTATAATCCAGGAACAAAGTGTGAAATATAAATATAAGTGTTTACAAGGATACATATTTGGAATTTGTATTCATTTTCCTATGAATCCATGCTGGTCATTATTTTGTACATTTGATTGTTATGAAATTCATTGCATTCTGTGCAGGCAAGGGAGAAAACCAAAAAATGCAACCAATAAAAAAATTCATTCACACTATCCTCAGTAGCTGGTATGTCCACCGTGTGCTTGCAAACAAGCTTGGCAGCGGCTCCGCTTGGAACGCACAAGTCTCTGAAGGAAATTTCGTGGAATCAAGTCCCATTCACGTGTAAGAGCAGCTTCGAGCTGTTGCAGATAAGCTGGAGAACCTTGCCTGTAGACTCTGCGTCCAAGCTCGTCCCACAGATGTTCTATAGGGAACATGTCTGGTGATAGGGCAGGCTAATCAATAATCACAATGTTCTGCTGCTGTAGATATTAATGCGTAATGCATGCGGTGTGCGCATGTGCGTTATCCTGCTGGAGAAGCTGCAAGTCGGGATAATTTGTGAACGCAGGAGCAACCAATGCATCCAGAACCTCATCTCGATATGTCACAGCATTACCATTTCCACCGAAGACGTGAAGAGGCAAGCGATGGTGAAAACTGAATCCTCCCCAAATGGGAATACTTTTTCTTCTTTTCTTAATCGGAACCTCTTCTACCCCATAAACAGAGTGTAGAGGTGACCCAGAGAGCACAAGGCTCACGGGTAAAACATGCAATCAAAGTGTTTGACAAACAGGTGATTAGCCCATTGTGCAAAAATGTGAATACTGCCATCTCTAAATCGGTTGTGCTCACGAACATAGCAATCTGCAAAGCGCTCTCCACACCGTCGCCAAATCCGCATACGTTTATCAGCAAAGGGTATATTGAATCTGCTCTCGTCTGTGAATAGGACAGCATTCCACTGCAGTCTAGTCCATCTGACATGTTGCTCTGCCCATTGCAGGCGCTGCTGACGATGTCTGTGAGTCACGTTTGGCCCATTATAAGGTCGTCTTGCAGTAAGGCCTGTATCTCTGAGTCGTCGTATGACTTTCATTCGAGAGACTTGCCCACGTCTACCCACTATTGTTCTTCCCGTTTGACTTGCCGGCAGAGAACGATTCCTTACGTGACTCAGCACAATATGACGATCTTGCGCAAAGGTAGTAACTCGTGGTTGGCCACTCCGAAGTCTATCCCGGGCAATGCCAGTGGTTCCGTAACGTTCATTGAGACGTACAATAGTGCTGTGGTGGCAATTCATCCTTCTGGCAATGGCTCGCGAGCTCATTCTGGTCTCCAACATATCAATGGCTCGTTGGCGGCCGTTTTCAGATAGTCGTGGCATTTCAAGCACATGTACTGGGTGTTTTGTCTCAACGGCCTTTTTATACCGAGTATACTGCCACAACGCGTACACATTTTCAGGGTCATAGCTGTTAGAAATCGCGTTGCACGTGTAACTTTCATTGTTTTCATGTAATCTGTACACAAACCCATGGGTTGAGACATGCACTTTCCATTCCAGCAGCCGTTCGCTCTATACCTCATGACAAACACGGGGAAAATCCATTCCCACACTTTTTTTTCCTGCTTCTCGGCATCAGTATATATAATAGTGGTGCGTTTTTAATGTGCTTCGGTATATATATATATATATATATATAGTTTTTTTTTCACAGAAGAAAAATAATTCATTTTTGTCAGTTTAAAAATTTAGGAAAGATGTAAGCACATGATCAAGAATGGTAATTGTCGTTTTTCAAATATCTACATATATAGTATAACATATAACAACAGCAAACTTTTGTAAGGACTCAACTCTTTTCGTAATTCTGTCATTCCTCGTAGTTTGTCAGCTAATGTCCCAAAACTACATTTACACACGACTTATACATATTTGTTTTGGATTGCACAATAAATACTTTACCGTGTCATGTGCTGCTTGTTTTATAAACATTAATGTAATCTTTTCTTTTTTATGTGGTTCTTTTGTTTCCAGTTGGTAATGGTTGATGCCATCCCCGATGTCAGAAATACAAATGTGATGTTTATTAGTTAGGTGAAAGTAAGTAGATAGGTCGCATCCTTGTCTATGTCGCTGATAAATTAATATGAAACAAATATAGAGGTATGTTATCAGGCACTCGTAGGAAATAAAGAAGTAGAACACTAGACAACAGAAAAACACCAGACATGAGTGGCTTACCCAGGATTTGAACCCTGGACCTTCCGTGTGACAACCACGCCTAGCCATGCAAGCGAATCACACTATCCTCCCTGCCATCTACGCATCACCTAAAAATGATGTTTCAATGACAGGTCATTAGTACGAACCACAATTCACGATACCGGAAGTCCACCATTGGCAGTTTAGCCTATTAATGACGCAATCACTTCTGTTGTTTCCCTTTCATGCAGTATAGGCCAGTCCAACAAGACAAGGACCTTAATACTGTGTCCAGTAAAAGATAGTAGACTTATAACATACCTTTATATTTGTTTCATATTAATTTACTGTTTACAGGCCTCGGGTTTCTCTTCCTTATATGTAATATATGTTTATACAATACCAAACCTACCCTCTGTCCTGTTCTTAGTTCTAAGTCTACTATCATTTACTGGACACAGTATTCAGGTCCTTGTCTTGTTGGACTGGCCTATACTGCATTATAGGGAAACAACAGAAGTGATTGTGTCTCTAATAGGCTAAACTGCCCATGGTTGACTTCCGGTGTCGTGTATTGTGGTTCGCACTATTGACCTGCCATTGAAACATCATTTATTGGTGATGCGTAGATGGCAGCGAGGATAGTGTGATTCGCTTGCATGGCTAGGCGGGGTTGTCGCACGGAAGGTCCAGTGTTCAAATCCTGGGTAAGCCACTCATGTATTTTGTTTTTCTGTTGCCTAGTGTTCTACTTCTTTATTTCCTACGAGTGCCTGATAACATACCTTTATATTTGTTTCATATTAATTTACTGTTTACAGGCCTCGGGTTTCCCTTTCTTATGTGTAATATATGTCGCTGATAGTGCGACCAAATATAGTCGGATAATGACGTCATTGAAGTACAGACATGTGGTTGTCATTTTATTCTCGCTGTTTGAGCTTTGTCATACTTTATTAGGTTCTTTTTGTCATACTTTATTAGGTTCTTTTTGTCATTCAGTTTTATTTGCTCAGATTCATACCTTTTTATTGGTGAAAACGTGGATTGTTACATACATACATCTATTCTGAAATACACGAAATGTGGCTAAGTATACTATTCATGCACCCGTGTGTTACCGGGGCCCGAAAGGGGAGCAAAGAATAGTAACACTGCACCCTACCACGCATGTCGTAAAAAGCGACTAAGGAGGGTTTGGGCATGGGGCTGTTTACCCCATCCCGTAAAAAACTTCGCACAGTGGGCTGATCACCTGCTTGCCAACCAATCTGATTACGGAAACAATGATAGATTGTTTGGTCTGTTTTTGTTCCACAAAGACGCCACTAGGCGTGGTGGAAACAGCGATAGATTGATCAATTTGTTGTTGCCCTAAGACGCCATTAGGCGTACTGGCCACATACTGCTTTGCCGGTTGATGGCTAAGGATGGAAGAAGAAGATACTATTCATGAGTATAGTAAATGTGGCTATAGAGCTATTTTCTGGAATATACGCAATGTGGCTATAGCTTATTATACTGGAATATACGAACTATGGCTAAAGTATACCTGTCAAAACACATAACATAGTGTCGTGGAATATTCTAATCCACATATATAAATTATCAAGTAAATATAAAGCCTAATAAATACATATAATAAATAAAGGAAGAAGAATGGTAAAGAACAGTGCTGTCACAATGACAGTACTCGAAATCCCCCTTGTTTTCTGCTTCGTCTGCAAATTGTAACGCTTTCACGTTGATAGTAAAAGCTTACTATATTATTACCCGCTTTCTTCAATGAAACGTGTGCTGTATTTCTTGGAAAAACATTGAGATACCAAGCTGAACAATGACCTAATTTTAATATTTCATTCATTCCATTTTATACACGGCGGAACGAACGAACAGATGGACTAAAGGATAAAGAGAGAGGGAGGGCTGAAAATCAGGAACGCTTGCAACACGCGTCGCGCGATACACAAATGCTGCCATCACGCGTGTAAGACTACAAACACTAACTTTTTCGGACGGACAGTGATAAATTCACTACCCTTCCCAGAGTTAGGTTTTAAAATCATAAAAAACGCTTATTAGGAAAGATAACAATAGATGGGTTTACGTTTGAAAACATTACAGTACCCAGACAGCACATCTTCGAAACAGGAGGTAGAAGGAATTGCATATTTTGAACGCAGCCACGTAGCTCTTTTAAATTTGGATATTTGGGTTCCTTAGGGCTTGCTGACAAAGAATATGTAAAACGTTACGCAAATAGTCCAGGAATTAATAAATTATAACCAAAATAAAATAGTGGGGATGCCTGACAACATAAAATCATTTCTGCTCATAAAATTTTTTTATAACGTGTTTGAACAAAACCTTACGTTACAGAAATAGCCTACCATGTAAACTCCAAATTGATTGGAGCGCAACAAATGAAAGACTAACCACGATTGGTCGGGCTATAAATACTATCTTTCGTTGTTAGGGGAGACGTGAAAAGGTAACATTTTTTCAAACACTTGTCGAAACGTGGCCTCATTGGCTAGACTCGCTGATATACTCACTTAGGAGCGTTAGTTCGAGACCACTAGTTTAAATAAGCTTGATAAAGCAACAGTGCGTTGAAGCCAGCTCATATTTGTGTTAAATAAAAGCCTGGAACATAAGCAGATGGGAATTTGTGCCAGTATTTTGTGCCAGAATTCATTGCTAATCAACGTATCTGTGTTTATTCTATGAATTGTGGGACCGTGGTCTTGATGGTACTGAGCAGCACCTGGTCAGAGCTTTGCTGAATCCAGAATCGGACAGCATACTCCTTGGTCTTTTTAGCTATCAGTGAGGTGTCTCCAGAGCCCAGGGGAGAATTCGAGCAGAGGAGTCCTTTCCTGCCGCCATCACGCAAGATAAGCTGATTTGGCCAGCTGAGCTCAACATTATGTCCCCTCATCTTGAAATGACTTTGTAAAAATAACATTCAGAGGGGAATTTAATTGTCTTAATATCAGGAACTGAGAACATCTCCAATATTAGTCCCAAAAGACAAACTATTGAAGTCATGATGACAAATACCAACAGAGCTTGAACAAAACAAAACCAGTATTACCTCATATTACTACTACACAACTGACACACATAGGATATTTTTAATAATATATGTCACTACAATATTCATATTGATAAAGTCTGTACATATACTTGTAATTAAAATTGATTGTGATTCCTGGTTCCTTTGTATTTGAATCAGGACACATATACCTTTATGACAAAAATGAATACATATTGTTATTTGAAAAGTTATCAGTGACTCCTTAAGATATTCTCATAGAGTGTTATATGTATGTGAGTGTCACAGTGTTGTCAAGAGTAGTGGATTAAATTAAATTGTTTATCTGTCTGTTGTTGTGACTTACACTTCATCATACACATACCCTAGACACATAACGTAGTCATCACACTATTCCAGAATAATTCTGACTGAGATATATAGATATGTGGTAGCAAGTAAGGTTATCTATAATACACTACTCTTAATAGATATAGATACCTTCACAGCTGATCTCAGTCAGTACACTAAGTCCCCTATAAATATTTATAACATCACACTTCACCACATATATTGGGGTCTCGCTCTTGGGATTTTGAATCTTTCCCTATTAAAAATATTGGGGGTAATTCACTTCAGGGAATATAAGAATTAAAAGGTATCCTTGGGTGGAATTAAATAAGGTTGAGCTCACGGTGCCTGTGTTGTCCATTAGATATATTTAGAGATTAAATTGTTGGTTAGACATTGTAGAAATTTACCTGATAGACAATGGCGGACCTGGCCAAGTTTCGATCTGCTGCTGTACAGACTGCAAAAGAGTTAGGATTAGATGGGCAAGTTATGGTTGCCTATGTCACTACGGAATGTGACAAATTTATTGAACGCGAAGAAAGAAGATTAGAAAAAGAGGCCGAAAGAAAGTTAGAGGCTGAGACTAAGAGGTTGCAAGCTGAGGCTGAGACTAAGAGGTTGCAGATTGAGGCTGACAAAGAGGCTAAGAAATTGGATGCAGAAAGGGAAGACAAGAGATTAGCTGCAGAGAGGGAAGCAGAAAAGGAGGAGAAAAGATTACAAAGGGAACATGAATTACGACTAAGGGAGTTTGAGTTTCAGGGCCATGCTCCTGAAAATGGTGCCAGTCCCTTTGCCTCTGATGCCACTGCTAGCCAAGGAGCCTCAACCTCAGCTATGAATTTTCATTTAGATCATTTTGTTGAGAAAGACGATGATATAGAGAGCTACCTAAATAGGTATGAACTATTAGCTACCACGTATGGGTTAGAGAGAGAAAGGTGGAGCTTAAAGTTATCTCAGGGACTTCGTGGGGCAGCTTATGAAGTTTTTGCAAAAATGAGCAGAGGTGATCAGGAAAATTATGACATGCTAAAGCAGGCTCTTTTGTTAAGGTATGAAAAGAATGCAGAATTTTATAGGAAAAAATTTAGGAATGCTAAACTACTGTCAGGTGAAACCTATCACCAGTTCTCTGCACGAATAGAGACATACTTGGAGAAATGGACTTCTCTGGGGAAAACCCAAGATCTTAAGGAAATGGTCCTTATAGAGCAATTAAGAGAGTCCATGGCTCCAGACCTGAGAAAGTTTCTCATGGAACAAGGTGCAGAGAGGCTGGATGAGTTGCTAAATGTTGCTGAAAGGTATCAAGCAGCTCAAGCAGAGGTAACAGGTAATAAAAAGAAACAAGTGGATAACTTTAGGGCACCACAGAACTTTAATAAATTTGATCCTAAGGATCAAAATAAAGGTAAGCACCAATTTGATAGGCCACGGTATGACAATAAAAATAAATTCCCACAATTCGATGAAAGGAAATATGATGAAAGAAAATCTTTCAACCAAGGAAAAAGGTGGTGTAAAAATTGTAAGATGAACAATCATGACACTGACCGTTGCAGAAGGAAACCTGTGTATATGGCAACCCTTCAGGTCAGGTCGACCTCAAGACAGGAGGAGGATATTATGTTAGATACCACTCCAGAAGAGATGAGGAAGGCACAGGCTGGGGATAAAACACTCAAGCCTTGTTTCAGAAAATTGTCAACTTGGCATACAACTCCAGGCAAGGGAGATTTTTACATGAAAAACAAGTTGATGTATAGGAAGACTGGAGCTAGATCCAAAGGTCACGGACAGCTGGTTCTTCCAAAAAGATATAGGGCAGACTTAATAAGGAGCCTACATGTGAAACCAGATGGGGACCATGAGAAGATAGGTACCATCATTCAAAAGGTGGCTCACAATTATTATTGGCCCAAAGCAAGATGGGACATTGAGAATTTTGTAGAAAGGTGTAGCATAGCACATGAGGGAACACCCACAAGTGGGAACATGGATCAGGACCTGGACACGCCCCGGGGCAAAATTAGGCCTGATAATAAAAAGAAAAATAGATTTGATAAAGTGGACCAAATGGAATGGGAAGCCCCTTTTCACGGACAAGCTTCACTTAACTGTTTTACAATGGCCACTATGCGGAGAGTGCAAAAGGATGTCTTACCCCAGGATAAGCCGACAATCCCTCAATCGGACTTAAACAAACTGGAGGAAGAGGATGTAGAGAGGAAATCTCTCATCAAGAATTTTAAGTGGGGAGACAGCCCCAAAAGAAAAATTGGTAGCGGTCGTTTTGTGAATGATAATTCTGGGAGGAAAAATCATCACTATAAAGCTTCGAGTGGAAGAGACCATACCGGTGCATGGACAAATAGGTCCACACAATTAAAGGTCCATATGTAGCTATGTTAAGAACGTGGACTGATGAAAAGGCAGAGGAAAACATTACATCTTCATACCAATATGTGAATGAGCTGACCACTCGGTTAAAAACTGGCTGGAAACTTGCCAATGAAAATTTGAAACAAGCCAGGAAGAAACATGCTGCCTATTATAACAGGAAGGCGAAAGACAGAAATTTGGCTGTGGGAGAGAAAGTACTGCTTCTTTTGCCTGGGAGTCAGAATAAGTTACAAATTGGATGGCAGGGTCCATATACAGTTCTAGAGAAGGTGTCTAGAACAAATTATAAGATAGATAAGAAGGGGAAAGAAAAAATCTATCATGTGAATCTCCTGAAGAAATATTTGGAAAGAGAACATCAGGAAGAGACACACTTGTTGACCTTGTCCATCGCCATGGAGATGAAAAAGGAACCACTTTCATCATTTGAATATCCATTACACCCCTGTGAGACAGCAGCACAGGTGAAAATCAGTACACATTTAACGAAAACTCAGAAAGAGAGAGTGCAACAGGTTCTAAATAATCATGCAGAGGTGTTAACAGACCGACCAGGGCATACAAACCTATTGGAATATGATATGAAACTAATAGACTCCACACCTGTCTGTATGAAACCATATTCGATTCCGTTTGCTAAGGAGAAAGCTTTGAAGGAAGAGATAGACTATCTATTGAAGGAAGGAATTATTTCGCACAGTGAGTCTTCGTATAGTTCCGGTGTTGTACTCTTAAGGAAGCCCTCTGGAGAACATAGACTCTGTATAGATTACAGGAGACTGAATGCTATTACAGAAGGACAGGTGGATCCATTGCCGGATACAAATCAGCTGTTTGCCAGGCTAAATAAAGCTAAATATTTCTCAAAAGTGGATCTGAGTAAAGGATACTATCAGATTCCAGTAAAGCCTGAGGTTAGACCATACCTAGCTTTTAGTACCTCAGAAGGACACTATGAGTTTAATAGATTGCCATTTGGATTGAAGAATGCGCCTAGTGTCTTCTCTAGAATGATGAGAAAATTATTGGATCCTCTGAATAATCCCTGTATAACAAATTTTATGGATGATATCCTTATAGCAACAGAAACATTTGAGGAACACATTGACTCTCTGAACATGCTGTTTGATCGACTTAGGGAGGCACATTTAACAGCCCGACCAACCAAATGTTGCGTTGGATGTAAAGAATTGGAATTTTTGGGACACACAGTTTATCAGGGAAACATGACCCCTGACCCAAAGAATTTAGAGAAACTACAGAAAGCCCCGAGACCACAAACCAAGAAGGACGTGAGATCCTTTGTCTCATTATGTGGTTTCTACCAGAAGTATATCAAAAACTTTAATTCCATATGTGCACCGTTAACTGAATTGACACGTAAAGGACATCCAGATCGCATTACATGGACACCACAATGTGAAATGACTTACCAAGAATTGAAGGAAAAGCTCACAAGTAAACCCATTTTGAAATTACCTGACTTAAGTCAAGAATTCATAGTAAGGACGGATGCAAGTAATATTGGGTTAGGTGCAACTCTACTACAGAAATCAGATGCATTGGATGGGGAATTAAGCCCAGTGGCATATACTAGCAGAAAGTTGAATAAAGCTGAAATCAACTACTCAACTAGCGAAAAAGAATGTCTTGCAGTAATATGGGCGATAAAGAAATTCAATATTTATCTATATGGGAAGGCATTTAAGTTGCAAACAGACCACAAACCTTTATCGTTTCTAGCACAGGCTAAGCATGAGAACTCCAGGTTACTCCGATGGTCTTTACTTCTGGCTCCATATAATTTTAGCATTGAGTATATATCTGGAAAAACCAATTTGGGAGCGGATTTTTTAAGCCGCCATCCGTGTGATGAGAATCACCGTAAACCCCAGAAATAATAATAAATTTCTCTATGTGAATATAGAATAAAGGACTGACATATAATGTCTGTTTTAAGAGGGGAGGTGTCGTGGAATATTCTAATCCACATATATAAATTATCAAGTAAATATAAAGCCTAATAAATACATATAATAAATAAAGGAAGAAGAATGGTAAAGAACAGTGCTGTCACAATGACAGTACTCGAAATCCCCCTTGTTTTCTGCTTCGTCTGCAAATTGTAACGCTTTCACGTTGATAGTAAAAGCTTACTATATTATTACCCGCTTTCTTCAATGAAACGTGTGCTGTATTTCTTGGAAAAACATTGAGATACCAAGCTGAACAATGACCTAATTTTAATATTTCATTCATTCCATTTTATACACGGCGGAACGAACGAACAGATGGACTAAAGGATAAAGAGAGAGGGAGGGCTGAAAATCAGGAACGCATGCAACACGCGTCGCGCGATACACAAATGCTGCCATCACGCGTGTAAGACTGACTACAAACACTAACTTTTTCGGACGGACAGTGATAAATTCACTACCCTTCCCAGAGTTAGGTTTTAAAATCATAAAAAACGCTTATTAGGAAAGATAACAATAGATGGGTTTACGTTTGAAAACATTACAGTACCCAGACAGCACATCTTCGAAACAGGAGGTAGAAGGAATTGCATATTTTGAACGCAGCCACGTAGCTCTTTTAAATTTGGATATTTGGGTTCCTTAGGGCTTGCTGACAAAGAATATGTAAAACGTTACGCAAATAGTCCAGGAATTAATAAATTATAACCAAAATAAAATAGTGGGGATGCCTGACAACATAAAATCATTTCTGCTCATAAAATTTTTTTATAACGTGTTTGAACAAAACCTTACGTTACAGAAATAGCCTACCATGTAAACTCCAAATTGATTGGAGCGCAACAAATGAAAGACTAACCACGATTGGTCGGGCTATAAATACTATCTTTCGTTGTTAGGGGAGACGTGAAAAGGTAACATTTTTTCAAACACTTGTCGAAACGTGGCCTCATTGGCTAGACTCGCTGATATACTCACTTAGGAGCGTTAGTTCGAGACCACTAGTTTAAATAAGCTTGATAAAGCAACAGTGCGTTGAAGCCAGCTCATATTTGTGTTAAATAAAAGCCTGGAACATAAGCAGATGGGAATTTGTGCCAGTATTTTGTGCCAGAATTCATTGCTAATCGACGTATCTGTGTTTATTCTATGAATTGTGGGACCGTGGTCTTGATGGTACTGAGCAGCACCTGGTCAGAGCTTTGCTGAATCCAGAGTCGGACAGCATACTCCTTGGTCTTTTTAGCTATCAGTGAGGTGTCTCCAGAGCCCAGGGGAGAATTCGAGCAGAGGAGTCCTTTCCTGCCGCCATCACGCAAGATAAGCTGATTTGGCCAGCTGAGCTCAACATTATGTCCCCTCATCTTGAAATGACTTTGTAAAAATAACATTCAGAGAGGAATTTAATTGTCTTAATATCAGGAACTGAGAACATCTCCAATATTAGTCCCAAAAGACAAACTATTGAAGTCATGATGACAAATACCAACAGAGCTTGAACAAAACAAAACCAGTATTACCTCATATTACTACTACACAACTGACACACATAGGATATTTTTAATAATATATGTCACTACAATATTCATATTGATAAAGTCTGTACATATACTTGTAATTAAAATTGATTGTGATTCCTGGTTCCTTTGTATTTGAATCAGGACACATATACCTTTATGACAAAAATGAATACATATTGTTATTTGAAAAGTTATCAGTGACTCCTTAAGATATTCTCATAGAGTGTTATATATATGTGAGTGTCACAGTGTTGTCAAGAGTAGTGGATTAAATTAAATTGTTTATCTGTCTGTTGTTGTGACTTACACTTCATCATACACATACCCTAGACACATAACGTAGTCATCACACTATTCCAGAATAATTCTGACTGAGATATATAGATATGTGGTAGCAAGTAAGGTTATCTATAATACACTACTCTTAATAGATATAGATACCTTCACAGCTGATCTCAGTCAGTACACTAAGTCCCCTATAAATATTTATAACATCCCACTTCACCACACATAGAAGATTTAAAGTCAATATCTTAAACTTTCAGTATATGCAACATATATAGAACACCGAGAAGTGGAAATAAGTAAATCGAGTGTAATTTGACAAATTATTTAACAAATCTTCCATCTACATGTGTTGGAAATGTACATCTATCATTAAGAAATGTTACTGTGATATCCTGAGTCCCGAATATATACTTTACGACTGGCTATGTATTGTCCTCATATGAGAGCCACATTAACATGACCATGAGCAAAAACGGTTTGTAGTAAGTATACACCTTAATGATCAATGATTGTTCCTATACTTTGTTGATTATCAGTGGTTAAAATCACGGGAAACTGACGACGTCTGAAGATTACAGGACGTCTGATATCGCTTGGTTTTAAATTTGTACGTGGAATAAAAAAATCATCCAATTTAATTACTGCCTATGACCATTTTTTAATTCAGTCTCCTGTCTTTAGTTATAACACGATGTTAAAGGTTAAACAATTTGTGAAGGTACTGGGAGCCTCTTTTTTCGTGAACTTAAATTACTTACCATCATTGTAATTTCTTTGACTGCTATCGTGCGAGGGGGTCTGGGAAAGTGGAATTAAATTAATTGTTGGTCTTGACATATGATGATTCGAGTGGAAGTACATGATAATTATAACCTAAAGGACAGTGGAATTCTCGTCAACTTCGCATTTTCCAGAAAATTAAGAACCCAAGTTACTGTTACGTTGTGGCCGTATGACCGCCACTACCGGCATTCATTCATTCTAAGGCCCAAGTATTACATAAAGTAAACTACCATTTCGTTTGAAACAGACAATAGATTTGTAACTAAGCTCAAGTATAAAATGATGTAAAACTACCATTTTGTTAGAAACAGACCCTAAAATCTTAACTAAAATAAAAAGACATTAAAGGGAGAGTAATAAATGCAGGTTATGTTTAGCGGGGGTCACGTGATGTTTTAACCTAATGAGATTGCTGAGTTGAACTGGCTAACACTTGCTGCCGGAAAAATTCCCCGGAGAGAATCAGTTTAGAAAAAATGGTCTGAGTAAAGCAGACGTGTTTTTAGTGAGGCAGTCCGTTCAAAGGCAGTAAGATGTTTTCTAATGACAAACCCAACAGGTTATATTTGCAGTATACTATAACCCAACTATATACGATTTTCAGACATGGAATTGTGTGTTTCCATAAATTCTGAACTTTTTTTGTAAGTATCACTGTAATATTCTTACATATCCCAGCTAGTTTCATCCTAGGGATGAATCCTTGATTTGCACCCGGAGTTCAACATGCATTACATAAATCAAGTTAATAAGAAACAAAAGAATGATACAATCAAAACCCGTAGAATGTGGAACATGAGGAAGGAAGGAAAGAAATGACCCATTGAGGCATTTATCAGTGAAACAAAAAAAAAAATTCTTATGTATTACGCCAAGGAAAATGGCCAACTCTATTAACTGTACATACATGACTTTGCTTGTAAAAATGTTCGGTTGTTTTTTTTACTATTTAATTTCTCTGTTGGAAGAATGTCAATTAAATAAAATGGAAACTCAAAGGCTGTTTTTGATGACTTTGAAAAAAAAGAACTGAATTAATATCTGGAAGGATGTATGGTTTGAATATAAACTTAGGTGGTCTATAGCTCTCTTACTTATATCAGCAGAAGAAGGACAGTTTGGATCGAAACCTGATCCCATAGATTCATTCATAACCCTCCACTCCCAAAGGAGCATAGGCCTTCAACAAACACATGCCAAGTCCTCCTGTCACGTGCCATCATCTCAAGTTCTTTCCATGTTCTCCTCATCATTTTCACCTCTGTTTCCAACTCTCTTCTCCATGTACTTCTTGGTCTTCCTCTGCCTCTCTTGCCCTGGGGGTTCCAGAACAAGGACTGCCTTGTAATGCTATCAACAGGCTTCCTCAGTGTGTGTCCTATCCATCGCCATCGTCTTCTTCTCATCTCCTGTTCCACTGGCACTTGTCCAGTTCTTGTCATCAGTTCCACATTGGTAACCTTGTCATACCATTTTAATCCCTCTATTCTACGCAAGCACCCATTTATGAAAGTCTGTAGCTTTTTGGTTGTTGTCTTTGTTGTTCTCCATGTCTCTGAGCCATACAATAGGACTGACTTCACATTTGAGTTGAAGATTCTTATTTTCGTGTTGGATCCTATTTCTCTTGATCTCCATATATTTCCCAATGCAATGAAAGCTCCTCTTGCCTTTTGTATTCTTATTTTGATATCGCTGTCTGTTCCTCCAACTTTATCTATATTACTGCCAAGATATGTGTATGATTCTACATCTTGTATTGGTGTTTCTTCAAGTTCAACCCTGTTTTCATTACCTGCATTTATTCGCATTATTTTTTGTCTTTTCCCTGTGTATTTTCAGACCCAATTGCTGTGACCTCTCATCGAGTGTTTCCAATTTGTTTTGCATCTGATTACGGTTATGGGACAGGAGAGCCAAATCATCAGCAAAATCCAGATCATCCAACTGCTTAGTCAGAGTCCACTGGATTCCATTTCTGTTGTGTGTTGTCGATGATCTCATAACCCAATCTATTGCCAGCAAGAAAAGAAATGGAGACAAGAGGCATCCCTGTCGCACTCCTGTTCTTATCCCAAATGGTTCTGTAAGCTGTCCTTCATGAAGAACTCTGCACGTCATGTCTTCATAGGTTTTCTTTATTAAATTAATGATCTTCAGGGGAACTCCATAATGCCTCATCAATTTCCAAAGTGATTCTCTGTCCACACTGTCAAATGCTTTTTCGTAGTCCACAAATCCGATGTATAGTGGTGAATTCCATTCCAGACTTTGTTCAACTATTATTCTCAAAGTGGCTATCTGGTCTGTACATGATCTGTTTTGTCGAAAACCTGCTTGTTCGTCTCTCAATTTCTTGTCTATGGACTCCTTTAATCTCTCAAGGATAATCCTGTTCAATACCTTTCCTGGCACTGATAGTAACATTATTCCTCTATAATTTGTGCACTCTTGTAGATTTCCCTTCTTAGGCAACTTAACCAGATATCCTTCCTTCCATTCTGCTGGTATCTCTTCTTTTTCCCAGACTTTACCAAGTAATTTATATAACATCTCTGTAGCCGTGTCGATATCTGCTTTGATGGCTTCTGCTGGAATGCCATCAGGTCCAGACGCTTTTCCATCTCTTAGAAGCTTTATGGCTTTCTTTATTTCTTCCTTCGTTGGTCTTTCACCGTTAATTTGTAGCTCTTCTTCTGCTGGCTGGATGTCCGGCGGGTTTTGTGGAGCTGGTCTATTGAGAAGGTCCCCAAAATATTCTGTCCACCTCTTCATTTGCTCTTGTATATTGCTGAGCAGTTTCCCATTCTTGATCCCATAGATAGATGTGAGAAAATATCAATCTCTGGCGAGCTATAAGCCAGTAATAAAGCCTAATCTCACGAGAACATGATAAAATGTCAATCTAAGATCAAGACCACCCGACTACATAAGTCTGAAATGGTGCGTTTGGACCAGTCTTCAATAAGCCCTCGCGGCTACAACGTTTCTGCAACAAACGCGTCATTTAAAACTAAAATCTGCAGGCTCAACACAACTTCCAAAACTTCAATATCAACTGCACTTAAAAAAAAAAATACATAAAATTAACATAGAAGTAAGACAACCAAGAACTCCATGACCAAAAAAAGTATCACTGACAACAGACGTGACTATGTGATCGTTAGAGAAAATTCAAATTGAATTAATGGTAGGATGTACCGATAATTATCCCTTATCAACCAAATCAAATGTTTCCCGTCTGTTAAATCAACTATTAGTCACTTATAAAGAAGTAAAATCTGTAAAGTCTTGAATATAGAAGACACAAATAAAACTGTCGCAGCAGAAACAATGACAAATTTAAAAAAAAAAAACAAAAAAAAAAAAAACCAAGACGTCGACAAGTGGGGACGAAGGAACTTGAAGAAAGAGCAGTTTTGTGAAACGATGGGTGTATCGGTTTTCCATAGGAAGATATACAAAAATAAATAAAGACACGTTACGAAAGATTTTATTACAAAATGACAAACACCAGCTGCCACCACCTCTTAAGCGGTTGTGAAGTGCAGCCACACAATTCTCTAATCATCTCGAAAACACGTGCAAACAAGATGGTTATTACAGACTTACCATGTATGTCAAGGTCAGAATAATTTTATTGCATGCACTTTAGGCACAAAACAAACCTTGAAGGAAACTTCAGTTACATCATGTTACAGTTTGAGTTATACGCCCTTGTTTTCGGTCTGTCTCTATACACTCTCAATAGACATTCTATGACTGCACTTTTACAAATGTCAACCTGACCACACAATCTTTTATATTTGGACATGCGCAATAATTTAACGAACGAACCCTATGTCGCGGCACATTTTGTTATATTTAAATGTGTACTTTTGAGAAGTGTCACAGGTAGGTATAAATAGAGAATAGATTATGTCTGTTTTCAGACAGGTGATAAATGTGTAGAGCGAGAATAGATGCAACTAGAGTCACAGTTGGAACTACAGGGAAAAGATGGGCCGTCTGAAGGGTAGTGGTACTACTATCTTTAGCCTACCTTGACTGTCTTTTGTATGGCACTCTTTTTCCCGCCCTCCTATGCTAATTAAAGACAATGATCTAATAAACAGTAAGACCATATGGTACCAAAGTGACAGGTAAGAGAAGGTCATCTGACCACGACAGAGTGTATATATTTTATTGAAGAAAATATTACGAGTAAATCCTCACATAAAGAAAAATCAGAGTCAGTCTGCTATTAACACTTCGGCAGACCATAAACAAAATATCATAGAACACCGTATACCACCCCAACAAAACTCTGTTTCACTAAGTGATAATCACACGCAATCCCACATTCACTCGCTTCGTGTCGGCACGTGCTAAAGTCTGCACAAATCCTGCTTTTAACGGACAAGGGCCCGCAGTTCGTGTCGAACGGCCACTTCTGCCTTGCTGCTAAATAAATCCAGGAAATGTCAGTACTTCATCTTACGAAACCTAACAACGAGTCCGTCGAATGAAGTAGTCCAGTGGATGAGGAAATAAACTCCAGGGAATTAAGTGGTAAAATAGATCTCCACGCGCACCCCACCTTCAATGGGCGAGAGGAACGAGACAACTGGAAGAGTGCTTACCCACGCACAAAAAAAAATAATAACAATTAGCCGGTCGCTAGTGACTCAGCTGACGAATAGCACACACACGCACACACAAACACGCGCACGCGCACACACACATACATACACACACAACGAATATGAGTGAGGGCTCAAGGGGCGCCTCTGATAAGGAAAAATAGACGACCAAAAAAAAACCCCATTGGGTTCTTCTTCTTGGTTGTCTGCTAGTAATATCATCAGTGACGGGGTGTAAAGGGTTATCCCCCGATTGCTGAATTGAGTGGATGGCAATTACTGCGGTGCAGCCGAATTATAATGCAAAGTCAGGTTCTGGTACCTGACTAGATCTCCCAGATTAGCGTATAAGCTTGCACATAGAGCAAATACAACTTATTTCTTGACCAGCTTCTGAAAAAAACGGTCAGTTAAGTTAATTGACGTATCTACACAAACCAAAGACACTCAACACTAAACATTGACCACCACAATTTGACAACACCGTGTCTTCTCTCCATCGCACAACAGTACACGCTCGTCATAACAATACTCCTTGCTCCACCCCTGACTCCAATTTACACCTGTACGCGTCTTCAGCCAAGCGTGACGGCTTTGGCCGACGCACGGTGGTATTTCCCACACAGGTGATAAAAGAGACCTTCGTGTTGGTCATCCAAACACAGAAACCAAGTACTAGCAAAATTAATGCGGAATTAAATTGTCCAAATACAAAAATAAATTAATAGCAAACACTTAATGCAGTATGAAATTATACACTTATAAAAAGATGACACTCAGTCACATGAAATAATATACATTTCCCTTGTGTCATTTACAATCTATCTCTCCCTTCTCTGTCTCAAAAACAACCTCTGTATATTACGTATAAGTCTGGATGGTGCATCTAAGGCATAGTTAAAATTGGTGGCGCTCTTTACGTTATGTGTCTTCTCCGGTCCCATGTGATGAATTTACCATGATACAACGTTAAAATATCTCCAATTATAAAGATAAAATGTAGGGATAAAAATAATGCGTAAGATACTAGGAGACATGCTCGCCCATGCCCGCATTTCCTACCGCCATTTAAACTAACTAGTTAGACATGCAGACGAAACGGTTTACCCTTTGTAGACGGGAGGAAAACGGAGATATAAAAAGGAAAAATATGACTGAACACGTGTTTGAATCTAGAAAGGCTACAAGACGCAATTGGTAGTAAAAGAAAAAAAATTCACGTCACTAGTTGACACAATGTACGGAAATCGACAGAAAAGACCTTAGCTCTTATTCGCAACAGTCATTTCTTGGTTGTTTTATTTGAATTCAGCGGCAAACGCCGTGTAGAAGGTTCGCGAACAAATTTAAAAAAAAAAAAAACTACCCTTGAGAAAAAATATGTTTTTTCTTAATAATAGAGTTATGAATATAAAACCTAGCTAGTTTGATAGCCCATCTTAAGCAGGGAACTAATATACTTTAAGTTATACAGACGGATAGATAATAAGGAAGATATTAACAAAAGACTGTGTTGTTCATATCAGACTGGCGACTGTACTGTTCAATACTGTCACTAAAGTTTCAAATTTTCGTCCTTGAGACACGCAAATGCAAAAATCAAGCTGTAATTAAAGAGAGGGGAAAAGGTGGAGAATTGTGGCTAAAAATAACTTCGGAGGCAGATTTGTGTAGGGTATGGCAGAGTTGGTTCAAGAACCAAGGGTGGTTTTGTGAAAAAAAACAAGTAGAGACAGACGGACCAACAGACAATAATACATACTTGACTGAGAGCTGACTGAAATTGACTTTTGGTTGTAGATTTGAAAGTTAGGGGGGAAGTCTGTGATTGGACCAAAATAATCATATTATCGGCACACAGACGCGCATTTTTGCCATTTGATACAAGTCTGTTCAGTAGACACAATTAATTATTCCAGTGGTGTTTTTCCCAGAAGATATTAACTACATTTAAAGGGACGCCATAACATAGCCAGCAGCGCAGCTGAGTTTTGCTAGAAAATAACTGTGTTCTCAAGTCTGAATTCTGGTAAGAATGAAAGCATTTATTTTGTATATTTTAATATTTCGAGTGATTGATACTGCCATATCATATAAAATGATTACGACAAGTAAGTGCTCGCTCTAGATCCCCAGCCCAAGTTCAGGGTCTAGAGACAAACAAAATACATGGACGCCTAGCCAAGACTATGGAAGGCGGATCTAGTATTGAGATCTGTGGGAACATATCATCTATCTTTTTGCATAGAAGGAAACTATTGAACATATCTCAGAAGCAATGCAGTCTTGGGGGAACTGATACTATATGAAAACAACTGGGTAAGATGTGATTTGTGGTCAGAGAGATCTGACCCATTCTGTGTAATGTTGATGTGTTGTGCTGTGAGTAAGAGTGGTGCAGTAAATAGAGTACTGACACAGCACCAATTTTGTTTCAGAATTGTGAGTTTCTGTTGTGGCACTAGGATAGTGCCACATAAGTAATCAGGATTGCACAAGCAGATGTGTGTGCAGCCAAACAGTGTGACGGTGCAGTCTACCCTTGTATTCTAGCTACCGAGAGGAGTGGGCCACCGGAATCCAGCATTAGATCTTCGCAGACAAGATGAGTGATTTAGTGGCCTGCTGAGGATTCACCATACTCCTAAAGAATTTATAAATATTTCCCCATCACAATATACTGAACTTTGGGAAAGACACATTTATTAAAGTTTATAAGATAATGGAAAAAGCTTCGTGTAGTCACAGAGTGGGTGTGATGACACCACCCCAACAGCACATCCATTAATGGTTCTCCCAGAGACACTATAATCAGTATTAATATTAACGAGTCTTATAACCTACCTATGTACACAAATTCCATTTTATTTTGCCATATATTTATGAATTCCATTTATAACTCCATAACATTTCTTATGTTCTGACCAAAATAAAACATTGGTTCAGAACAAATAAATTTAGAAAAAATTTAATATTTTAACTAAACAGTCTGAGTTAGTTCAGTGTGTTATAGCCTTTATTAACATTTTTAGACTTATTAATTATCTGTGTGTGTTTGTACATTATACAACAACACATTACATTTCAGTACCCTAGATTTTAAACATAGCTACATTCATAATAGTAAAAGAGATATGTTTGAGGTCGTAAGTGGTAGTAAGAAGGGCCTTCTGTAATTCACATCAACATTTATCTCAGGAGCCTTCACAGCTGACCTCAGACATTACACTAGGTAACACAACAACCCTACAATACCATCAAAACCACTACAAATATTGGGGTCTTGTCCAGGGATATTTAGTTTATCATAAATATTAGAATCTCCTGGTGGGAGAATTAAACCAGTGGGGACAGATTGTAAAATTTTAAAAAGTGTCCCTTAAAATAAAAAGGGGAAAATAAAAGTTGGTGAATCTTCACAGCCAGTGGTAATTAGTTAATTAATTAAATAATTAGAATTACCTTAGCTATTTTATATAATTAAAATTACCTTAGTCATTAATTAATTAGATTTATCTTGGTTATTGCTAAATTGTGTGTAAAAGTATGGCTGACCTAGCGAAGTTCAGATCAGCTGCTGTGCTAACGGCGAAGGAGATGAATATGGAGGGTCAGGTTTTAATTCAGTATGTAACTGCAGAATGTGACAAGTATATGGAAAGGGAAGATAGGAGGTTAGCTGAAGAGAAGAGGTTACAAATCGAGGCTGATAAAGAACTTAAGAGGTTGCAGATTGAGGCTGACAAAGAATCTAAAGCATTGGAGGCAGATAGGGAGATTAAGAGGCTCCAATTAGAAGAAAAAAAAGGCCGAAAGGGAAGCAGAAGATAGAAGGTTGCAAAGGGAGCACGAATTACGTCTAAGGGAGCTGGAATTACAAGGCCATGCTCCTGAAAATGGTGCCAGCCCTTTTGCCTCAGATGCTACGCCTAGTCAGGGAGCCTCAACCTCAGCTATGGGGTTTCATTTAGACCATTTTGTTGAGAAAGACGATGACATCGAGGGGTAACTCAGTAGATTTGAATTATTAGCTACTACATATGGGTTAGAGAGAGAGAGAGGTGGAGTCTAAAGTTATCACAGGGACTGAGAGGTACTTCTTATGAAGTCTTTGCTAAAATGAATAGAGAAGACCAAGACAATTATGACATGCTAAAGCAGGCTTTGTTATTAAGATATGAAAAAAATGGTGAATTCTATCGTAAGAAATTTAGAAATGCCAAACTGTTGTCTGGGGAGACATACCACCAATTCTCTGCCAGACTGGAAACCTATTTGGAGAAATGGACTGCTCTGGGGAAGACCCAAGATCTTAAAGAGATGATCATGATAGAGCAATTAAGAGAGTCCATGGCTCCAGACTTGAGAACATTTCTCATGGAACAAGGTGCAGAGAGGTTGGGGGAGGTTTTAAATGTCGCTGAGAGGTATCAGGAAGCCCAGGCAGAGGTAAGTGGCACTAAAAAGAAGCACATAGAAAATTTTAAAGCTCCACAGCAATTTAGCAAATTTGATAACAGAGAACAAGGTAATAAAGGCAAGGCAAACTTTGATAGGCCAAGAAATGACTATCGTGACAAAAACTCACAGTTCAATGACCAAAAATATACTGAAAGAAAACCGTTTAACCAAGGAAAAAGATGGTGCAAATGGTGTAAGAAAGACAACCATAACACCGAATTTTGTAGAAGGAAACCTTCAAACATTGCTGCAATGAAGTCGGGGACTCAAAGATTAAAGGTTAATCCTAATGGACAGCAGGAACCTTATCACCCCCCAGTTTGTGAGGATGTTATTTGTAATGGGGTCACCATAAGGTGCCTTTATGATACAGGTTTGGATTATGATTCAGTTGGGAAGTCTAGCCTAGTGGACCCAAGTCAGTATACCACAGAAACAGTGGAAATACAAGGGGCGACTAAGGACATACCACTCATGACACTTCCCATCGAAAGGATAACGGTGAAAACTCGCTATGTGGAAGGAGAAATCAGAGCAGCAGTGATAGATGAACCAATCTACCCTCTGATATTGGGGTGTAGGTACGTCTTCTTGGGGAATCCCGAGAGACCTGTGATCATGGCGACAGTGCAGACCAGGTCACAGATAAAGGAGGAAGAAGGTGAACCTATAAATGCTCATCCAGAGGAGATGAGGAAGGCGCAGGCTGAGGATAGGACACTCAAGCCATGTTTTAAAAAATTGCCCAAATGCCACACACCTCCAAGCAAGGGAGAGTACTTTATGAAGAACAAACTATTATACAGGAAGGCCGGAACTGGAACAAATGGTCACAACCAGCTGGTTCTTCCCACTTCATATAGGGATAAAGTGATGGAACTCGGGCATGCGATTCCCTTTAGTGGTCACATGGGGATCAGCGCCACAGGACAGCGTATAGCTTGTCATTACTTCTGGCCAGGGATAACGGAGGATATAAAAAGATATGTCAAATCCTGTCCAGAATGTCAAAGGGTAGCCCCAAAGCATTGGACTGCTCCTGCAACTCTAGGGGAAATGCCCATAGTGGGAACACCTTTTGAGAGGGTTGCAGTGGATATTGTGGGACCTCTCACTCGGGCCAAGAGGAGGAACAGTTACATCCTTACTCTAGTGGACACTTGTTCTATGTGGGGAGAGGCGGTAGCCCTGCCATCAATTGATTCAAAACATGTAGCAGAGGCACTACTTACAATATTCACAAGATTAGGATTCCCGAATCAAATCTTGACTGATAATGGCTCACAGTTCAAGGGGAAACTAACGGAAGAAGTTTTTAAGCTATTTCAAGCCAGACACTTTCATTGTAGTCCGTACCATCCACAAGGGAACGGCCAGGTAGAGAGGTTCAATGGGACTGTCATTTCTATCCTGAGGAAGCTGGCACACGAAAAACCGGATCATTGGGATCAATTCCTGCCCGCCGCGTTGTTTGCGTATCGGGAGGTACCACATAGTTCAACCGGGATGGCTCCCGCAACTCTGCTATTTGGGAGGCCAATAAAAGGTCCATTGGAAGCTTTATTAAGAACTGGAGAGATGAGAAGGCAGAGGAGACTGTTACCTCATCGTATCAATATGTGAACGAACTGACCACTCGTCTGAAAGCTGGATGGAAACTGGCAAATGATAATTTGAAACAAGCCAGGAAGAAACATGCAGCATATTTTAAAAGGAAGGCAAAGGACAGAGAACTAGCTGTGGGAGAGAAGGTGCTTCTTCTACTACCCGGCAGCCAGAATAAATTACAAATTGGATGGCAAGGTCCATATACGGTTCTAGAGAAGGTGTCTAGAACAAACTATAAAATTGACAAAAAGGGGAAGGAGAAAGTTTATCATGTAAAGCTTTTAAAGAAGTATCTGGACAGACCACTCCAGGAAAGCACCCCCTTACTGACCTTGGCTATCGCAACTCAGATGCAAAAGGAACCACTCACCTCACATGAATACCCATTACATCCTTGCGAAACAGCAGCACAGGTAAAAGTCAGTAAGCACCTGACTAAAAATCAGAGGGAGAGAGTTCAACAGGTTCTGGAGGAACATACAGATGTATTAACAGATAAACCAGGACATACAAATTTGCTACAGTATGACATGAAACTGGTAGACTCAAACCCAATCTGTATGAGGGCCTATTCTATTCCGTTCGCGAAGGAGAAGGCATTGAAAGAAGAAATAGATTATTTGTTGAAGGAGGGGATTATTTCACACAGTGAATCATTTTTTAGCTCCAGTGTAGTTTTGTTGAGGAAACCGTCTGGGGAACATAGACTGTGCATAGATTACAGGAAACTGAATGCTGTCACAGAAGGACAAGTGGACCCATTACCAGACACAAAACAGTTATTTGCCAGATTAAACAAGGCAAAATACTTTTCAAAGGTGGATCTTAGTAAAGGCTATTACCAAATTCCAGTGAAGCCTGAAGTGAGACCTTATTTAGCTTTTAGCACCTCGGAAGGACATTATGAATTCAACATGCTACCATTCGGATTGAAAAATGCTCCGAGTGTATTTTCAAGGATGATGCGCAAATTGCTGGATCCCCTGAATAACCCATGTATCACGAGTTTCATGGATGATATTCTCGTCGCCACAGAGACATCTGAAGAACACATTAACTCTCTGAAAATGTTATTTGATAGGCTTAGGGAGGCGAACTTAACTGCTAGACCAACAAAATGTTGTATTGGATGCAAGGAGTTGGAATTCTTGGGACACACTGTATATCAGGGTAACATGACCCCTGACCCCAAGAACTTGGAAAAACTGCAGAGAGCACCTAGACCACAAACAAAAAAGGACGTGCGATCATTCGTGTCGTTATGTGGATTTTACCAAAAATTTATCAAAAATTTCAACTCTATGTGTGCTCCTCTGACTGATCTGACTCGCAAGGGACATCCAGATAGAATAGTTTGGACGGCGCAATGTGAATTGGCTTTCCAAGAGTTAAAGGAAAAACTCACTAGCAAGCCTATTCTCAAATTGCCTGATTTGACACTGGACTTTGTGGTGAGAACAGATGCAAGTAATGTAGGCCTCGGGGCGGCTCTGTTGCAAAGGTCATCTTCACCCGATGGGGAACTGAACCCAGTCGCTTATGCAAGCCGCAAATTGAATAAAGCGGAGCAAGGATATTCCACAAGCGAAAAAAATGTATAGCGTTAATCTGGGCAATAAAAAAGTTCCAAATCTATCTGTATGGTAGGACTTTTGTGGTCCAGACGGATCATCAGCCCCTGGTGTTCTTATCTCACGCTAAGCATGAAAATTCTAGATTGTTGAGATGGTCTTTATTATTGCAACCTTATCAGTTTATTATTGAGTACATCCCAGGGTCATTGAATGTCGGTGCAGATTTCCTCAGTAGGCACTCCTGTGATCAAAATTAGAGTAGTGGCAGGCGTAAGGAGTAATTTTATCTATGTGTATCACTGGTTTTGGAACTTGCAGTAGGCATGTTTTCAAGTGGGGAGATGTGTGATGAATTTACCATGATACAACGTTAAAATATCTCCAATTATAAAGATAGAATGTAGGGATAAAAATAATGCGTAAGATACTAGGAGACATGCTCGCCCATGCCCGCATTTCCTACCGCCATTTAAACTAACTAGTTAGACATGCAGACGAAACGGTTTACCCTTTGTAGACGGGAGGAAAACGGAGATATAAAAAGGAAAAATATGACTGAACACGTGTTTGAATCTAGAAAGGCTACAAGACGCAATTGGTAGTAAAAGAAAAAAAATTCACGTCACTAGTTGACACAATGTACGGAAATCGACAGAAAAGACCTTAGCTCTTATTCGCAACAGTCATTTCTTGGTTGTTTTATTTGAATTCAGCGGCAAACGCCGTGTAGAAGGTTCGCGAACAAATTTAAAAAAAAAAACTACCCTTGAGAAAAAATATGATTTTTCTTAATAATAGAATTATGAATATAAAACCTAGCTAGTTTGATAGCCCATCTTAAGCAGGGAACTAATATACTTTAAGTTATACAGACGGATAGATAATAAGGAAGATATTGACAAAAGACTGTTGTTCATATCAGACTGGCGACTGTACTGTTCAATACTGTCACTAAAGTTTCAAATTTTCGTCCTTGAGATACGCAAATGCAAAAATCAAGCTGTAATTAAAGAGAGGGGGAAAGGTGGAGAATTGTGGCTAAAAATAACTTAGGAGGCAGATTTGTGTAGGGTATGGCAGAGTTGGTTCAAGAACCAAGGGTGGTTTTGTGAAAAAAACAAGTAGTGACAGACGGACCAACAGACAATAATACATACTTGACTGAGAGCTGACTGAAATTGACTTTTGGTTGTAGATTTGAAAGTTAGGGGGGAAGTCTGTGATTGGACCAAAATAATCATATTATCGGCACACAGACGCGCATTTTTGCCATTTGATACAAGTCTGTTCAGTAGACACAGTTAATTATTCCAGTGGTGTTTTTCCCAGAAAATATTAACTACATTTAAAAGGACGCCATAACATAGCCAGCAGCTCAGCTGAGTTTTGCTAGAAAATAACTGTGTTCTCAAGTCTGAATTCTGGTAAGAATGAAAGCATTTATTTTGTATATTTTAATATTTTGAGTGATTGATACTGCCATATCATATAAAATGATTACGACAAGTAAGTGCTCGCTCTAGATCCCCAGCCCAAGTTCAGGGTCTAGAGACAAACAAAATACATGGACGCCTAGCCAAGACTATGGAAGGCGGATCTAGTATTGAGATCTGTGGGAACATATCACCTATCTTATTGCATAGAAGGAAACTATTGAACATATCTCAGATGCAATGCAGTCTTGGGGGAACTGATACTATATGAAAACAACTGGGTAAGATGTGCTGTGTGGTCAGAGAGATCTGACCCATTCTGTGTAATGTTGATGTGTTGTGCTGTGAGTAAGAGTGGTGCAGTAAATAGAGTACTGACACAGCACCAATTTTGTTTCAGAATTGTGAGTTTCTGTTGTGGCACTAGGATAGTGCCACATAAGTAATCAGGATTGCACAAGCAGATGTGTGTGCAGCCAAACAGTGTGAATGTGCAGTCTACCCTTGTATTCTAGCTACCGAGAGGAGTGGGCCACCGGAATCCAGCATTAGATCTTCGCAGACAAGATGAGTGATTTAGTGGCCTGCTGAGGATTCACCATACTCCTAAAGAATTTATAAATATTTCCCCATCACAATATACTGAACTTTGGGAAAGACGCATTTATTAAAGTTTATAAGATAATGGAAAAAGCTTCGTGTAGTCACAGAGTGGGTGTGATGACACCACCCCAACAGCACATCCATTAATGGTTCTCCCAGAGACACTATAATCAGTATTAATATTAACGAGTCTTATAACATACCTATGTACACAAATTCCATTTTATTTTGCCATATATTTATGCATGTCGTAGATTTTCGATAGGAGAATTAAGACTAGGTTTGGTCCCTTCTGAATAGGTTTGAATAGGTGATAGACTCAGTGAGAGTTAGTGAAAGGTAATAGAATTTCCACACACGTGAGATGATAGATTTTGATATAGTGGCTGTCTCTGAAAGCGAAAAGAATTCTTCTCTCTCTCACCTATCTTCTACAACAGTTGTTACAGCGTCAGACAGACTACACCAATATACAGATTACGTATATTTCTATCACTCACAGGCACGCACATACACGTGACGACCGGTAAACACACAGACGTGGGAAAACTATAACAATGATATATATATTATCTAGAACGAGCTGACCAAACACGATTATTAAGTTCAAGAGCGATTTTAATATCAGGAAAAATCGGCTCACAACATCAAAGAAAGTACATCAAGGAAAATACATATACACATAGTCATAAAAAATTCAAGGAAATGTTGCAAGGATGTTAGCCCCGTTATAGTGTTAACTCTAGGTTTAGCCCGGCCCCGTTAAGAGAACAGATGATGGCGCCCGAGTCACAGATACATAGGGTTTGAGTCTAAGAGTTTTCTATGTTTTATCTCGTAATTATATGCACAGAGTTTTAAAAAAATCTGATTTAACCTAAGACAAAAACACAAGAACTCTAGCCTTAGCAACAAATTATGCAGATTGAAAAAAAAAAATTAGGACAGCAACAGGGTGTCAAAGATATAATAGTGAAAATATCACTCAAACCAGCGTACACTCATTCATTCCGCCATGGCCTCTCATACATGTACTCACGACTTTGCTCGCTGCCTCTTGGAACACACTGATTTTAGATTTTCACACAGACTCAAAAAAATGCAGTCTTCTGCCAAGAAGTCCCCAGTTCCAAAAGACGTATTTAACTCGGAGTCTCCGGGAACGACTACTTGGGTGTGCAAATTTGTTCAAATGTCTGATTAAGTCACCTAACAATTATTCCAGGCGCGGGAGTTAGCAGAGCACAGTGTCAATAGCGTAGGTTTCTAAAAATGATGAATGTCAGGTCGGTGCCTTCCCTCAGTATAGGATTCACTTTAGTCACACCACAGATTTGTCCACAAAAATATATATATATATATAGTCGGGAAATGTTAGTTAATACTTGAAGTATTTCGCGCCACCAGGCAGAAAAATTTCGTAGAGTTTCTAGAAGAAATTTAGATCTGGCTCCAAGGTCCAGTATTTATCATTACAGTCTTTGAAAACCCGTTATTGGGATATAATATTTCTGGCTAACTCGGGTTGCATATGCACTGTTTAGACCAGTGGTACTTAAGAAACCCACGTGGTTCAAAATAAGGACTGTCTATTTCTTCACAAGTATGGAAACTACTACTAGGTGCTGGTAAAGTTAGGGTCACCCCAAAACTTTCACTGTGTGGAGGTAAAATAACACATATAATATAATAAACAGAATCTGTACTGGTTATAACTTACATTTAAACTTGCAAGCAGAGAGCTTTGCTTATCATTTAAACTTCCCGTGACGTAAGTTATATTTAAAAATCAGCAATCCTCATGAATTAGGAACACGTGCGTATTCCGTCACCATTCATGAGGCTCGATTCTAGAGTTTATACGTTAGTTTAGAAAAATACACTCGACTGAGTATTAGCGTTTAAATTAAATTCATAAATAGCTACAATTGCCGTTATAAGCTAGAAATTTTAATTTTATTCCGCTTTCCACTGAATGCTTCCCTAGAAAATATAATAGCCTACCACTTTATTTCTCTTCTGCGCTAAAGAAATAGATTAAAATGAATTAAGCGATTAAACACTTTAACACTCACAAAATCTATATATCTATCATATTAATTACCTCAACCACAGAATTACAGGTAGTCGCACAACTTAAGAATAAAAATGCTGAAAATATTTCTGGAAGTCTAGAAGTTCGACAAATTGCCGAAACAAACTGAGATCTTCGCTAATAGCTATTCTGTTTACGAGCAACCTATCTACTGTGAGTCTATGAGCGAGAATGAAATTAAAGTTTCAAACTTGGCCAATATCTTTAAAATCGGACACAGGATCCTAATCTTATTTCGCCAAGCGAAATAGTCTCCCCTGTCCGTATAACACCTTCGTCCGCTTATCGCGTGATGTAACAGCCATCAGTGGCCGAGGGCTTGCATGAGTTGCAAATCTCAGACCACCGTCTGCAGTGCGGAGTGGATTTTCACGCTAAGCCGGGTTTTTCCTGACGAAAAACCTCATGCGTTTACTGAAATGCAGACTCTCTGTCTACTTTCCATGTCCCTCGGGTGAATTTTCACGCCCCAGGCCAGAGACCCTCAGACGAATGTCTAGCGAATGCTGTAAATTCACGCCTATCATCCGACCAGCGCGACTGACATGTACGCAATACCACCCAGGTGCGATTCTCAGTTTTAGAGAAAGGAAAACAGGTAAAGTTTGCGAATTATATGAAAATAATATTCGCAAAACGAATGGATGAAAAATATACAGGAAAAAAAAAAGGAAATACAGAGATAATAAAAGAGAGAATTCGGGTGAAAGAATAGGAAGATGATGTAGGAAATTAAATGAATATAAACCCTACGTGACAGAGCCTCCCCCCTTTAAGATATGGAAGCACTCCATGTCTACGTTATGGAGTTTAATTTCCTATAACCGTAGCTTCAGGGTGTCTGTCCTCTTCCCTCTCATCTTCCCCCTCCATCTCTGTCCAATTCCTACTCAAGTCCACTCCTCAAAGTTTCCTTCCCCTGGAATGTCTCATATGCGCGCTTGAAAGAGCGTCGCCGCTTCTGACATTTTTGAAAGATTTCCTCTGATAGCGGTGGAATATCCCTGCCACTATCGTCATCTTCGCCAGTTTTGGCGATCGTCAGGAGATGGTCGGAGGTTGGCACTGGTTTTTCCAAGTATCTCTTTAAGAGATTTAAATGGAAAACCTTCTCCTTTCCTTCAATAGAGATCTGGTAGTTAGCCTTAGAAATCTTTTTCAGGACGGTAAACGGCCCTTGCCATCCGATCTTCAGTTGGTTGTTCTCGGTAGGGAGCAACACCAAAACTTTCTCTCCTGTTTCCAGTTCTCTCTCTTCCGCGACTTTCCTGTATCGGTTAGCGTGCTTGGTGCGTGCTCGCTTAAAGTTAGTCGTTGCTAGGTCCCACCCTAGTTTCAACCGTTCCTTTAAAACCGACACATATTTACTGGCTGAGACAACTGTCTCATCAGCCTTCTCGTCTGTCGGAGACTGAAGTAAGGCTTCAAGCGGGCCTTTAATGGGTCTGCCGAATAAGAGTGTAGCTGGCGGAAATCCTGTGGAAGTATGAGGAGATTCTCTGTAGCCAAATAATGCTGCAGGAATACAGAGATCCCAATCTTCAGGTTTCACTTGTGCCAGCTTACTTAGCATCATGGTGAGGTTTCCATTAGCACGTTCCACGAGCCCATTTCCGGCCGGAGTATATGGCTTAGTGTGGATGTGCTGGGTCCTCAAGATCTTAACGATCTCATCCATCAACAGGTTTCGGTATGGAGATCCATTATCCGTCAACACTTGCTGAGGGAATCCCAACCGAGTGAAAATCTGCACGAGGGCTTCTGCGAATTGCTTGGCATCTGCGCATGTTAGCGGGATAGCTTCTGCCCATAAAGTGCATGTATCGACTAAGGTCAGGATGAACCTGTTCCTTCTTTTAGTCCTTTCGAAAGGCCCTAAAATGTCGATCACAACCCGTTCGAATGGTGTTCCCATTATTGGCATTTCACCCATGTGGACTGGGGGTGTCCGTTGCTTGGGTGGTACACGTTGGCACTGGGCACAGGATTTGACGTACCTGATAATATCAGTATTCACTCCTGGCCACCAATAATGAGTGGTTATACGTTTGTTTGTGGCGTTCTGTCCCATATGTCCGCTAAAGGGAAGAGAGTGCCCCATTTCTAGGATTTGACTTCTGTACTGTTTCGGTACTAGGAGCTGGTTGTAACCTTGGTCAGGCTTGCCCGTTCTCCGATAAAGTACGCCATTCTCAGAAAAAATGTCCCCGTGCTGTTTTGGTTCCTTCGCCATGGGCAGTTTCCTAAAGCAGGGTGCCAAGGTAGGGTCCTTGTATTGCGCTTCTTTAAGTTCCATAGGTAACAAATTTGGCGCAGGCTCCCGTTCCTTCTTGGTTTGCCCTCTTATAGTTACTGCTGCCACAATCGGCTCTTCCGGTTTCCCAATACACACGTATCTCCCGCCAAGTATGACTGGGTAGATGGGATCATCCATAACAGCCGCTTTGATCACACCTCTGACAAAGTCAGAGTGTATCTCCACCAATGCGATGGGAAGCGTTGTTGGTGCATCACTCCTAAGAACTCCACACAGTTTAACGGTCTCTCCTGTCTCTTGACCGGTTTAACCAGGTTTCTGGCAACAATGCAATCGTAAGAAAGCCCCGTGTCAAATAAGCAAGAAGTTTGAGAACCGTTCAAAATAACAATACCTCGCGTTGAAGGTCTATCCCCAACAGGTTAGGAATCACTGTCAATAATTCCGCCTTGCGAGACTGTCAATAAGCATCCGATGCGTTTTGGCTCGGTGTGCTCGGTCTGATCATATGTCCCGTGCTCAGGGGTTCTCCCTTTGCCACCTTGTCCTTTCTGGCTGCGCTGCCATGTAGGGCGGTCGGGTTGATCAGGCTGTTTGGGGTGGTTGGGGTACTTGTTCTTGTAGAACTTGTATTTCTCAGGAGGGGGGTTTTGAGGTCCAGTTTCTCTGTGGTTATTTAGGTTAGAAGCCTGAGAAGATTGCTCTAGGTTATGTTTTCGAAAATACTCCTCTGTCGGTTTCCGCTTTGTGGCCGGTAGTTCAGCCAGCGCATTGTGATAACGCTCAGACTTTTCCAAAATGTCTTCAAGTTTTTCTGCCCCCTGCTCAGCGAGAAATCTCCGGGTATCAGCAGACAAAGTGTTCTTTATTTGTTCAGTTAGAACAAGTTCCTCAAGACCTTCATAGGTAGAGGGGAGCTGCGAAAGCTCAAGGCACTTTGTTAGATATCCCTTAAGACGAGATGAGAACTGGTGAAAAGTTTCAGAATTCTCTTTCCGGCTGTTGCGAAACAGTTGCAAAAACTTGCGAGCGTTCATTTCAAAGCGCTCCAGTAACGCTTTCTTCAACACATCGTAGTCGTCTTGTTGGCTACTTTCCAGCTTAGAATAAACATCATAAGCAGAACCTTTTAGGGCCTGGGAAAGTTTCATATTCCAACGCGACCTCTCTAACCCGTACAGAGTTGCAATTTTCTCAAATTTTTCTAACCATGTATCAATCTTCTCATTTGGACAAGGGAAAGACTCAAGAGTGAAAGACATAGCGTTGAGTTGAAGAGATTGAGTGTTAGAAGGATCAGTTAGGGAGGAATGAGGAGAAGATTCTCCATTGCTGGAGGTAGAGGCAGCACCACGACTTTGGAACTCTAGAGTTTTAAGCGCCAACTCGTGCTGTCTCTGTTCCCTCTCCTTCTCCTGCTGTCTCTCCTCCCTCTCCTTCTCGTGCTGTCTCTGCTTCTCCTTCTCTCTTTCCTCATGCTGCATCCTGCGAATTTCCATTTCCTCGTCCATCTTCTTCTGCTGTAAAGCTTCAGCTGCTTTCCTCTCCGCATCATATCTCTCCAGATCGTCTCTGACAAAAGCTTTCGCTTCCACTCCTTCCAGTCCCTCCTCTCTCGCTTCGTCCCTGAGAAGTTGTCTAAGCTTTGCCCTCTCGGCCATATTATGTCAGTGACTGAGACTAGTGGAGAACGAAAATAGGAAAAAGGATACACTGGTTCCTACCACTTACGAGAAAAAAAATTACCAAAAATCAAAAGATGATATCCTTAACCCTGGGATACCTCCTCCAAATTAAAATCTAACTATCGCTGCTATTAATCGGCAATAAAGCACTCAATGCAAAACACGACTACGCCAAATAAATGGTAGTTAAGATTACAACTGAAAAATAAGTTGCTACAGTGGAAAAGCAAAAGAATATTGCAAAAATTAAATAGAAAAATAATCCCTTAATTTTTAAAAATCCACTATAAGTTCGCCCCTGAAGTCAGATCGGGTAAGGGAGGGAATTAATCTGGACAAAAAGTCCGAAACACACTCCTTAACTTAGTTCAAACGCCGTTCAGCCTCAGTACCCAGTGAATGTTATACACTCACCACTTTACCAGCATTTAGTATTACAATCAGCAGTTAACATATATCCCGACAAAATCAACCTGTAACCAAAATGTATATTATTCAAAGATGCTGTGGAAAAAAAAAACTTATTAGTTTGTGTGGTCAGCACGCCCGTAAACAGATCGCTAGTCTAGGGGGTAATATTGTTTTTTTTTTAAAAGATACACAGTCACAAGACATCACACTCTTACTCTATATCAGAATACAGAATCTTAAGTTCAAAATCCAGATAGACGAGTCCACATTTGTCGTACTCGTCTTCCTATTCTAAGTTCAAAAATCCTACGGACGAGAACCCATTTTTCGTATCGCCTTAGGATTTTGGGTTCAATTCCCGGTAACGAGCGACCATTTGTCGTAGATTTTCGATAGGAGAATTAAGACTAGGTTTGGTCCCTTCTGAATAGGTTTGAATAGGTGATAGACTCAGTGAGAGTTAGTGAAAGGTAATAGAATTTCCACACACGTGAGATGATAGATTTTGATATAGTGGCTGTCTCTGAAAGCGAAAAGAATTCTTCTCTCTCTCACCTATCTTCTACAACAGTTGTTACAGCGTCAGACAGACTACACCAATATACAGATTACGTATATTTCTATCACTCACAGGCACGCACATACACGTGACGACCGGTAAACACACAGACGTGGGAAAACTATAACAATGATATATATATTATCTAGAACGAGCTGACCAAACACGATTATTAAGTTCAAGAGCGATTTTAATATCAGGAAAATTCGGCTCACAACATCAAAGAAAGTACATCAAGGAAAATACATATACACATAGTCATAAAAATTCAAGGAAATGTTGCAAGGATGTTAGCCCCGTTATAGTGTTAACTCTAGGTTTAGCCCGGCCCCGTTAAGAGAACAGATGATGGCGCCCGAGTCACAGATACATAGGGTTTGAGTCTAAGAGTTTTCTATGTTTTATCTCGTAATTATATGCACAGAGTTTTAAAAAAATCTGATTTAACCTAAGACAAAAACACAAGAACTCTAGCCTTAGCAACAAATTATGCAGATTGAAAAAAAAAAATTAGGACAGCAACAGGGTGTCAAAGATATAATAGTGAAAATATCACTCAAACCAGCGTACACTCATTCATTCCGCCATGGCCTCTCATACATGTACTCACGACTTTGCTCGCTGCCTCTTGGAACACACTGATTTTAGATTTTCACACAGACTCAAAAAAATGCAGTCTTCTGCCAAGAAGTCCCCAGTTCCAAAAGACGTATTTAACTCGGAGTCTCCGGGAACGACTACTTGGGTGTGCAAATTTGTTCAAATGTCTGATTAAGTCACCTAACAATTATTCCAGGCGCGGGAGTTAGCAGAGCACAGTGTCAATAGCGTAGGTTTCTAAAAATGATGAATGTCAGGTCGGTGCCTTCCCTCAGTATAGGCACTTTAGTCACACCACAGATTTGTCCACAAAAATATATATATATATAGTCGGGAAATGTTAGTTAATACTTGAAGTATTTCGCGCCACCAGGCAGAAAAATTTCGTAGAGTTTTTAGAAGAAATTTAGATCTGGCTCCAAGGTCCAGTATTTATCATTACAGTCTTTGAAAACCCGTTATTGGGATATAGTATTTCTGGCTAACTCGGGTTGCATATGCACTGTTTAGACCAGTGGTACTTAAGAAACCCACGTGGTTCAAAATAAGGACTGTCTATTTCTTCACAAGTATGGAAACTACTACTAGGTGCTGGTAAAGTTAGGGTCACCCCAAAACTTTCACTGTGTGGAGGTAAAATAACACATATAATATAATAAACAGAATCTGTACTGGTTATAACTTACATTTAAACTTGCAAGCAGAGAGCTTTGCTTATCATTTAAACTTCCCGTGACGTAAGTTATATTTAAAAATCAGCAATCCTCATGAATTAGGAACACGTGCGTATTCCGTCACCATTCATGAGGCTCGATTCTAGAGTTTATACGTTAGTTTAGAAAAATACACTCGACTGAGTATTAGCGGTTAAATTAAATTCATAAATAGCTACAATTGCCGTTATAAGCTAGAAATTTTAATTTTATTCTGCTTTCCACTGAATGCTTCCCTAGAAAATATAATAGCCTACCACTTTATTTCTCTTCTGCGCTAAAGAAATAGATTAAAATGAATTAAGCGATTAAACACTTTAACACTCACAAAATCTATAGATCTATCATATTAATTACCTCAACCACAGAATTACAGGTAGTCGCACAACTTAAGAATAAAAATGCTGAAAATATTTCTGGAAGTCTAGAAGTTCGACAAATTGCCGAAACAAACTGAGATCTTCGCTAACAGCTATTCTGTTTACGAGCAACCTATCTACTGTGAGTCTATGAGCGAGAATGAAATTAAAGTTTCAAACTTGGCCAATATCTTTAAAATCGGACACAGGATCCTAATCTTATTTCGCCAAGCGAAATAGTCTCCCCTGTCCGTATAACACCTTCGTCCGCTTATCGCGTGATGTAACAGCCATCAGTGGCCGAGGGCTTGCATGAGTTGCAAATCTCAGACCACCGTCTGCAGTGCGGAGTGGATTTTCACGCTAAGCCGGGTTTTGCCTGACGAAAAACCTCATGCGTTTACTGAAATGCAGACTCTCTGTCTACTTTCCATGTCCCTCGGGTGAATTTTCACGCCCCAGGCCAGAGACCCTCAGACGAATGTCTAGCGAATGCTGTAAATTCACGCCTATCATCCGACCAGCGCGACTGACATGTACGCAATACCACCCAGGTGCGATTCTCAGTTTTAGAGAAAGGAAAACAGGTAAAGTTTGCGAATTATATGAAAATAATATTCGCAAAACGAATGGATGAAAAATATACAGGGAAAAAAAAGGAAATACAGAGATAATAAAAGAGAGAATTCGGGTGAAAGAATAGGAAGATGATGTAGGAAATTAAATGAATATAAACCCTACGTGACAGAGCCTCCCCCCTTTAAGATATGGAAGCACTCCATGTCTACGTTATGGAGTTTAATTTCCTATAACCGTAGCTTCAGGGTGTCTGTCCTCTTCCCTCTCATCTTCCCCCTCCATCTCTGTCCAATTCCTACTCAAGTCCACTCCTCAAAGTTTCCTTCCCCTGGAATGTCTCATATGCGCGCTTGAAAGAGCGTCGCCGCTTCTGACATTTTTGAAAGATTTCCTCTGATAGCGGTGGAATATCCCTGCCACTATCGTCATCTTCGCCAGTTTTGGCGATCGTCAGGAGATGGTCGGAGGTTGGCACTGGTTTTTCCAAGTATCTCTTTAAGAGATTTAAATGGAAAACCTTCTCCTTTCCTTCAATAGAGATCTGGTAGTTAGCCTTAGAAATCTTTTTCAGGACGGTAAACGGCCCTTGCCATCCGATCTTCAGTTGGTTGTTCTCGGTAGGGAGCAACACCAAAACTTTCTCTCCTGCTTCCAGTTCTCTCTCTTCCGCGACTTTCCTGTATCGGTTAGCGTGCTTGGTGCGTGCTCGCTTAAAGTTAGTCGTTGCTAGGTCCCACCCTAGTTTCAACCGTTCCTTTAAAACCGACACATATTTACTGGCTGAGACAACTGTCTCATCAGCCTTCTCGTCTGTCGGAGACTGAAGTAAGGCTTCAAGCGGGCCCTTAATGGGTCTGCCGAATAAGAGTGTAGCTGGCGGAAATCCTGTGGAAGTATGAGGAGATTCTCTGTAGCCAAATAATGCTGCAGGAATACAGAGATCCCAATCTTCAGGTTTCACTTGTGCCAGCTTACTTAGCATCATGGTGAGGTTTCCATTAGCACGTTCCACGAGCCCATTTCCGGCCGGAGTATATGGCTTAGTGTGGATGTGCTGGGTCCTCAAGATCTTAACGATCTCATCCATCAACAGGTTTCGGTATGGAGATCCATTATCCGTCAACACTTGCTGAGGGAATCCCAACCGAGTGAAAATCTGCACGAGGGCTTCTGCGACATGCTTGGCATCTGCGCATGTTAGCGGGATAGCTTCTGCCCATAAAGTGCATGTATCGACTAAGGTCAGGATGAACCTGTTCCTTCTTTTAGTCCTTTCGAAAGGCCCTAAAATGTCGATCACAACCCGTTCGAATGGTGTTCCCATTATTGGCATTTCACCCATGTGGACTGGGGGTGTCCGTTGCTTGGGTGGTACACGTTGGCACTGGGCACAGGATTTGACGTACCTGATAATATCAGTATTCACTCCTGGCCACCAATAATGAGTGGTTATACGTTTGTTTGTGGCGTTCTGTCCCATATGTCCGCTAAAGGGAAGAGAGTGCCCCATTTCTAGGATTTGACTTCTGTACTGTTTCGGTACTAGGAGCTGGTTGTAACCTTGGTCAGGCTTGCCCGTTCTCCGATAAAGTACGCCATTCTCAGAAAAAATGTCCCCGTGCTGTTTTGGTTCCTTCGCCATGGGCAGTTTCCTAAAGCAGGGTGCCAAGGTAGGGTCCTTGTATTGCGCTTCTTTAAGTTCCATAGGTAACAAATTTGGCGCAGGCTCCCGTTCCTTCTTGGTTTGCCCTCTTATAGTTACTGCTGCCACAATCGGCTCTTCCGGTTTCCCAATACACACGTATCTCCCGCCAAGTATGACTGGGTAGATGGGATCATCCATAACAGCCGCTTTGATCACACCTCTGACAAAGTCAGAGTGTATCTCCACCAATGCGATGGGAAGCGCTGTAGGTGCATCACTCTTACGAACTCCACAAAGTTTGACGGTCTCTCCTGTCTCTTGACCGGTTTAACCAGGTTTCTGGCAACAATGCAATCGTAAGAAAGCCCCGTGTCAAATAAGCAAGAAGTTTGAGAACCGTTCAAAATAACAATACCTCGCGTTGAAGGTCTATCCCCAACAGGTTAGGAATCACTGTCAATAATTCCGCCTTGCGAGACTGTCAATAAGCATCCGATGCGTTTTGGCTCGGTGTGCTCGGTCTGATCATATGTCCCGTGCTCAGGGGTTCTCCCTTTGCCACCTTGTCCTTTCTGGCTGCGCTGCCATGTAGGGCGGTCGGGTTGATCAGGCTGTTTGGGGTGGTTGGGGTACTTGTTCTTGTAGAACTTGTATTTCTCAGGAGGGGGGTTTTGAGGTCCAGTTTCTCTGTGGTTATTTAGGTTAGAAGCCTGAGAAGATTGCTCTAGGTTATGTTTTCGAAAATGCTCCTCTGTCGGTTTCCGCTTTGTGGCCGGTAGTTCAGCCAGCGCATTGTGATAACGCTCAGACTTTTCCAAAATGTCTTCAAGTTTTTCTGCCCCCTGCTCAGCGAGAAATCTCCGGGTATCAGCAGACAAAGTGTTCTTTATTTGTTCAGTTAGAACAAGTTCCTCAAGACCTTCATAGGTAGAGGGGAGCTGCGAAAGCTCAAGGCACTTTGTTAGATATCCCTTAAGACGAGATGAGAACTGGTGAAAAGTTTCAGAATTCTCTTTCCGGCTGTTGCGAAACAGTTGCAAAAACTTGCGAGCGTTCATTTCAAAGCGCTCCAGTAACGCTTTCTTCAACACATCGTAGTCGTCTTGTTGGCTACTTTCCAGCTTAGAATAAACATCATAAGCAGAACCTTTTAGGGCCTGGGAAAGTTTCATATTCCAACGCGACCTCTCTAACCCGTACAGAGTTGCAATTTTCTCAAATTTTTCTAACCATGTATCAATCTTCTCATTTGGACAAGGGAAAGACTCAAGAGTGAAAGACATAGCGTTGAGTTGAAGAGATTGAGTGTTAGAAGGATCAGTTAGGGAGGAATGAGGAGAAGATTCTCCATTGCTGGAGGTAGAGGCAGCACCACGACTTTGAACTCTAGAGTTTTAAGCGCCAACTCGTGCTGTCTCTGTTCCCTCTCCTTCTCCTGCTGTCTCTCCTCCCTCTCCTTCTCGTGCTGTCTCTGCTTCTCCTTCTCTCTTTCCTCATGCTGCATCCTGCGAATTTCCATTTCCTCGTCCATCTTCTTCTGCTGTAAAGCTTCAGCTGCTTTCCTCTCCGCATCATATCTCTCCAGTTCGTCTCTGACAAAAGCTTTCGCTTCCTCTCCTTCCAGTCCCTCCTCTCTCGCTTCGTCCCTGAGAAGTTGTCTAAGCTTTGCCCTCTCGGCCATATTATGTCAGTGACTGAGACTAGTGGAGAACGAAAATAGGAAAAAGGATACACTGGTTCCTACCACTTACGAGAAAAAAAATTACCAAAAATCAAAAGATGATATCCTTAACCCTGGGATACCTCCTCCAAATTAAAATCTAACTATCGCTGCTATTAATCGGCAATAAAGCACTCAATGCAAAACACGACTACGCCAAATAAATGGTAGTTAAGATTACAACTGAAAAATAAGTTGCTACAGTGGAAAAGCAAAAGAATATTGCAAAAATTAAATAGAAAAATAATCCCTTAATTTTTAAAAATCCACTATAAGTTCGCCCCTGAAGTCAGATCGGGTAAGGGAGGGAATTAATCTGGACAAAAAGTCCGAAACACACTCCTTAACTTAGTTCAAACGCCGTTCAGCCTCAGTACCCAGTGAATGTTATACACTCACCACTTTACCAGCATTTAGTATTACAATCAGCAGTTAACATATATCCCGACAAAATCAACCTGTAACCAAAATGTATATTATTCAAAGATGCTGTGGAAAAAAAAAAACTTATTAGTTTGTGTGGTCAGCACGCCCGTAAACAGATCGCTAGTCTAGGGGGTAATATTGTTTTTTTTTTAAAAGATACACAGTCACAAGACATCACACTCTTACTCTATATCAGAATACAGAATCTTAAGTTCAAAATCCAGATAGACGAGTCCACAATTGTCGTACTCGTCTTCCTATTCTAAGTTCAAAAATCCTACGGACGAGAACCCATTTTTCGTATCGCCTTAGGATTTTGGGTTCAATTCCCGGTAACGAGCGACCATTTGTCGTAGATTTTCGATAGGAGAATTAAGACTAGGTTTGGTCCCTTCTGAATAGGTTTGAATAGGTGATAGACTCAGTGAGAGTTAGTGAAAGGTAATAGAATTTCCACACACGTGAGATGATAGATTTTGATATAGTGGCTGTCTCTGAAAGCGAAAAGAATTCTTCTCTCTCTCACCTATCTTCTACAACAGTTGTTACAGCGTCAGACAGACTACACCAATATACAGATTACGTATATTTCTATCACTCACAGGCACGCACATACACGTGACGACCGGTAAACACACAGACGTGGGAAAACTATAACAATGATATACATATTATCTAGAACGAGCTGACCAAACACGATTATTAAGTTCAAGAGCGATTTTAATATCAGGAAAAATCGGCTCACAACATCAAAGAAAGTACATCAAGGAAAATACATATACACATAGTCATAAAAAAATTCAAGGAAATGTTGCAAGGATGTTAGCCCCGTTATAGTGTTAACTCTAGGTTTAGCCCGGCCCCGTTAAGAGAACAGATGATGGCGCCCGAGTCACAGATACATAGGGTTTGAGTCTAAGAGTTTTCTTTGTTTTATCTCGTAATTATATGCACAGAGTTTTAAAAAAATCTGATTTAACCTAAGACAAAAACACAAGAACTCTAGCCTTAGCAACAAATTATGCAGATTGAAAAAAAAAATTAGGACAGCAACAGGGTGTCAAAGATATAATAGTGAAAATATCACTCAAACCAGCGTACACTCATTCATTCCGCCATGGCCTCTCATACATGTACTCACGACTTTGCTCGCTGCCTCTTGGAACACACTGATTTTAGATTTTCACACAGACTCAAAAAATGCAGTCTTCTGCCAAGAAGTCCCCAGTTCCAAAAGACGTATTTAACTCGGAGTCTCCGGGAACGACTACTTGGGTGTGCAAATTTGTTCAAATGTCTGATTAAGTCACCTAACAATTATTCCAGGCGCGGGAGTTAGCAGAGCACAGTGTCAATAGCGTAGGTTTCTAAAAATGATGAATGTCAGGTCGGTGCCTTCCCTCAGTATAGGATTTACTTTAGTCACACCACAGATTTGTCCACAAAAATATATATATATATATAGTCGGGAAATGTTAGTTAATACTTGAAGTATTTCGCGCCACCAGGCAGAAAAATTACGTAGAGTTTCTAGAAGAAATTGAGATCTGGCTCCAAGGTCCAGTATTTATCATTACAGTCTTTGAAAACCCGTTATTGGGATATAGTATTTCTGGCTAACTCGGGTTGCATATGCACTGTTTAGACCAGTGGTACTTAAGAAACCCACGTGGTTCAAAATAAGGACTGTCTATTTCTTCACAAGTATGGAAACTACTACTAGGTGCTGGTAAAGTTAGGGTAACCCCAAAACTTTCACTGTGTGGAGGAAAAATAACACATATAATATAATAAACAGAATCTGTACTGGTTATAACTTACATTTAAACTTGCAAGCAGAGAGCTTTGCTTATCATTTAAACTTCCCGTGACGTAAGTTATATTTAAAAATCAGCAATCCTCATGAATTAGGAACACGTGCGTATTCCGTCACCATTCATGAGGCTCGATTCTAGAGTTTATACGTTAGTTTAGAAAAATACACTCGACTGAGTATTAGCGGTTAAATTAAATTCATAAATAGCTACAATTGCCGTCATAAGCTAGAAATTTTAATTTTATTCTGCTTTCCACTGAATGCTTCCCTAGAAAATATAATAGCCTACCACTTTATTTCTCTTCTGCGCTAAAGAAATAGATTAAAATGAATTAAGCGATTAAACACTTTAACACTCACAAAATCTATATATCTATCATATTAATTACCTCAACCACAGAATTACAGGTAGTCGCACAACTTAAGAATAAAAATGCTGAAAATATTTCTGGAAGTCTAGAAGTTCGACAAATTGCCGAAACAAACTGAGATCTTCGCTAACAGCTATTCTGTTTACGAGCAACCTATCTACTGTGAGTCTATGAGCGAGAATGAAATTAAAGTTTCAAACTTGGCCAATATCTTTAAAATCGGACACAGGATCCTAATCTTATTTCGCCAAGCGAAATAGTCTCCCCTGTCCGTATAACACCTTCGTCCGCTTATCGCGTGACGTAACAGCCATCAGTGGCCGAGGGCTTGCATGAGTTGCAAATCTCAGACCACCGTCTGCAGTGCGGAGTGGATTTTCACGCTAAGCCGGGTTTTTCCTGACGAAAAACCTCATGCGTTTACTGAAATGCAGACTTTCTGTCTACTTTCCATGTCCCTCGGGTGAATTTTCACGCCCCAGGCCAGAGACCCTCAGACGAATGTCTAGCGAATGCTGTAAATTCACGCCTATCATCCGACCAGCGCGACTGACATGTACGCAATACCACCCAGGTGCGATTCTCAGTTTTAGAGAAAGGAAAACAGGTAAAGTTTGCGAATTATATGAAAATAATATTCGCAAAAACGAATGGATGAAAAATATACAGGAAAAAAAAGGAAATACAGAGATAATAAAAGAGAGAATTCGGGTGAAAGAATAGGAAGATTATGTAGGAAATTAAATGAATATAAACCCTACGTGACAATGCATTCCATTTATAACTCCATAACATTTCTTATGTTCTGACCAAAATAAAACATTGGTTCAGAACAAATAAATTTAGAAAAAAATTTAATGTTTTAACTAAACAGTCTGAGTTAGTTCAGTGTGTTATAGCCTTTATTAACATTTTTAGACTTATTAATTATCTGTGTGTGTTTGTACATTATACAACAACACATTACATTTCAGTACCCTAGATTTTTAACGTAGCTACATTCATAATAGTAAAAGAGATATATTTGAGGTCGTAAGTGGTAGTAAGAAGGGCCTTCTGTAATTCACATCAACATTTATCTCAGGAGCCTTCCCAGCTGACCTCAGACATTACACTAGGTAACACAACAACCATACAATACCATCAAAACCACTACATCCCACAAAAGTTACATTTGATTTAAGAATAAAATATACGAGATGGAATTAATAACTCTGGATTTAGACTATATCTATATCTACATATATAATAAAAAAAGCTTACACCCCAAATTAACTCTAAGGAATTATATCGGTCTTACCAGCTCAAAGAATGAATCTCCGTACAGTATAAATGACAGCAGCTTTCAACTAGAAGTATTTATTACTAGTAGCGAGAAGTCCGTGAAGCACGACTGGTTAGAAAAGACAGACCCGATGCCTTAAATAATATGACAGAATGCCAGGAGGCCCGCAGCTGCTAACAAGGGACCACTGCTTCCAACGTAAGACCTTCGTTCAGAGGGTCCGATCGTCTCCAGATGAACAGTGCTGGCGGCACGACATAAAAGCAGAGGTTAAAGGTGCATGGGCCAATGCCGCTTCTCTCCGTTCGTGCACGAAACAGAGAGCAGAAGACGAAAGGCTCGAATTCTGCGAGTCCGCTTAAATCAAAGAAAAGGGAGATGATTCCCGTTTTTTCCCCAGAATCTCTGACTCAAAGACTATTCCACATGCCTCTTAATAGATGAAAAGCTTTGGCAGACCTAGTCGCAGTTTCACATACAGAATGCCAGGAGGCCCGCAGCTGCTAACAAGGGACCACTGCTTCCAACGTAAGACCTTCGTTCAGAGGGTCCGATCGTCTCCAGATGAACAGTGCTGGCGGCACGACATAAAAGCAGAGGTTAAAGGTGCATGGGCCAATGCCGCTTCTCTCCGTTCGTGCACGAAACAGAGAGCAGAAGACGAAAGGCTCGAATTCTGCGAGTCCGCTTAAATCAAAGAAAAGGGAGATGATTCCCGTTTTTTCCCCAGAATCTCTGACTCAAAGACTATTCCACATGCCTCTTAATAGATGAAAAGCTTTGGCAGACCTAGTCGCAGTTTCACATACAAGAGGCGGGCCTACGGTTGGCTCTACGAGATTGGCAGAATCCAAGACAGAATATAAGCTATACAAATCAGAAATGACAGAACAGTGGGCGGTGACGAAAAATAGAAAGAAAATAGACCGGCCTATCCAACTGGAGGGGCAGACAATTCTAGCCACCTGTGACAAGAAGCTATGTCCCTTTGCCACTAAAAGAACATATATACTACTCGTCAAAAGTCAAGGGCCACTTAGAAAAACCTTGGTTGAAACCATAAAACAAATCTGATATAAACGTAATTGGTATCAGTCAAAACGGCATTTATTGAATACCAAATTGACATGTCACGTAAAGAAATGGAAACACACATTCAAACGCAATGAAGCTGTGAAGTGTGTCACCCACCTTTTCAAAAGTCACACAAAAGATATTGGACAAATAGACATTTCAATATCGGGTATGACCACCGTTTGCAGCAAGGAATTCAAGACAGCGTAGACGCATCGGGTCCACAAGGGTCCGAGGAGTATCCTGAGGAACAGCTTGCCATTCCTGAAGCAGAAATGCAGTCAGCTGTGCAACATCCATTGGCAGGGGGTGATTTGTTGACAATCTTCGACCAAGGACATCCTAGAGGTGCTCATTCGGAGAAAGGTCAGGTGAATGAGCTGGCCACACCACCCTGATGATCCCGTGTTGCTAAATAAACTCATTCACCACACGAGCTCTATGGGGTCGAGCGTTATCATCTTGGAGGATGGCATTACCACCTATGGCCTCCAGAGCAGGCTGAACAATTGGTCTCAAGATTTCGTTCTGGTATCTTGGGTCGGTCAAGTTGCTTTGGATGATGTAGAGTAGGGTCCTGCCGTGTCTGTAGAAGCCTCCCCAGAACATGACAGAACCCCTACCATAACGATCCACCTCTCGAATTGTGTCATCAGTAAATCGCTCTCCTGGTCGTCTCCAAACTCGAATCCTGCCATCATTTAAAGACACAGTGAAGCGAGATTCATCATTGAAGAGAACTTGACTTTATTGTTGCCTTGTCCATTGGATGTGCTCGCGACACCAAGCAACACGGGCTCTGCGATGAGCAGGAGTAAGAGGGATTCTGACTGCATGACGTCGAGCAGCCAGTCCAACTTCGTGTAAACGTCTGCGAATGGTGCTTTGACTGACATTAACGTTTACAGTTTGTCTCAGCTGACTTCTTAGAGTGGAACAAGTCACTGTTCGATGGCGCAGGGCTAAAAACAAGAGGTACCGGTCATCATGTCTATTGGTGCATCTAGGGCGACCTGGCTGGTGGCGATCCTCCACACTTCTTGTGGCCTGAAATCTCTCCAAAATTCTTTGGATAGTAGAGTGTGACACTGCAAGCCGTCTAGCAACCTCACGGACAGATAAACCACTTTCATCCCACGCTATAGCCCTCATTCTTTGTAAGGTGTCAAGACTTCTTCTCGGTGGCATGGTTTTTGCAAGTGATGAAACTACCCTAAGTCTGCTGATTGTAAAACAAACTAAGAGTGAACTCTGTTCACGAAAAGTCGCCATTGCACGTGAAATGTCAATCAGCACGATTACTTCACCTGTTTGGTTGTACGGAAGTTTGAAAAAACAGATTAAAAATGTGAATTTATTGTCAGCAAACCAAATTGCACATGATCACCATGGTTGTCGGTGAGTTGTTTTTATGCTTAGCGTGCATATAGGACTGTCAGAGGAAGATATTGCACCTATTTTTACTGAAAACTTTCTTCACTTAATCATTCTATGAGCATATATAAAAGTGTATTGAAAATAATAGGGTGGCCCTTGACTTTTGACGAGTAGTATATTTTGGCTCACATACAGCAGTGATTTTCAACCGGTGTGCCGCGAATTATCGCTGATGTGCCGTGAGTGCCAGGGAGAAGGTCGATAAAAACATCGGAAAATAATTTTAGAACTAAATAAAAATTGTGGATTTAAAATTCAGAAGTATTGTGTATTTGCCATAAAAGATCCATAAGAATGACAAAAAAATGTTAATTTTCTTTAAAGTTGGTATTGCAAAAGTCTTAGAACTGTCTACCCATTGTCCAATATCTCCACCCCCCACCCCAAAAAAAAAATCGTCCCTTGTAGTGAGCTTCCCTTGTACTAAACTTCCCTTAAAGCGAACTTCCCTTAAAGCGAACTTCCCATGTATTGAACTTCCCTTGTAGCGAACGTCACTTGTACTGAACTTGCATTGTACTGAACTTCCCTTGTAGTGAACTTCTTATGTACTGAAATTCCTTCGCAGTCAGCTTCCCTTGTACTGAACTTGCCTTGTAGTGAACTTCCCTTGTAGTTAACTTCCCTTGTAGTGAACTTTTCTTGTAGTGAACTTCTCTTGTAGTGAACTTCCTTTGTAGTGAACTTCCCTTGTACTGAACTTCCCTTGTAGTAAACTCTCTTGTACTGAACATCCCTTGTAGTGAGCTTCCCTTGTACTGAACTTCCCTTGTAGTGAATTTTCCTTGCAGTGAACTTCCCTTGTAGTGAACTTCCCTTTGTAGTGAACTTCCCTTGTAGTGAACTTCCCTTGTATTGAACTTCTCTTGTAGTGAACTTCCCATGTAGTGAACTTCCCTTGTAGTGAACTTCCCTTGTAGTGAACTTCCCTTGTAGTGAACTTCCCTTGTACTGAACTTCCATTTTAGTGAGCTTCAGTTATACTGAACTTCCCTTGTAGTGAACTTCTCTTGCGGTGAACTTCCCTTGCAGTGAGCTTCCCTTGTAGTGAACCTCCCTTGTAGTGAACTTCCCTTGTACTGATAGAGAAGCTCAACCCATTCGACCATGATGAAGATAATCATTACGTGAGGAAATCACTATTTATTTGCCATTCTTTCAATTTTACAACAACAAAGGTTACAATTTTACATGAAATGCAAGAAAAATACATTGTATATAACATATGAAAACCTTTTGCGCACTCCTCAAGAGATATCCCATATGGTTTACCTTAGTCAGATTAAAAAAATAAAAAAAATAATTGGATGAAACAAGGAACTATATTTAAACCAAATTTAAAAAACAAAAATAATAAATTAAGATTTTATATAGGATTTTAATGAAATAACAAAGGAATTCAAATTTAATTCCTACTCCCTTTGTCCCTATAATTTACATTTAAAAAAGAATAAAAAAAATAAAATAAATATGGTTTATTAGCTAATCAAATTCCCGCTAAGGTCCCTAGTATTTTTGCTTATATAGAAACTTACACACTTGCTCACACTTTTAATATGTACACACCAAGCTAAACTGTTTAGACACTCTTGAAATGCTTTTAAACCATTTGAGAAGAAACATGAAGAAAGAGAAAAAAAAAACCCTGGAATCTGCACGTATATAGACAATATAATACACATTTCACGTAACATCACCTGGTCGCCCTTCCCGCCCCCCTCCCCCCCCCCCCCCCCACACCCAATGTTAATTTTGATCTCCCCCCTACCCCCCCCCCCCTACCCCCCCCCCCCCCTAATATAATTATATATATTAAAATCTATAAACAATAATAAAAATTTAATATAAAAAAAATAAACCAAAGCTATAAAATACCTATAATCTTTTCATTAATCCCTCATTAAAAAATAAATAGACTCCCACGTGTACATTGTATTAATGCAATATAAAATACACGCGTACTCATGCAAACTCTCATATCCGCTCATACTTGAAAAGAAGAGTTCTCAAATGTCTCAAAAAACACACCTTTCTCAAATACACATTAAAACTTGCATCCATAGAAAAGCCTACAATAGACCATGGCTGTAATTTATCCTTATAAACAGTGTAATAGTACAGTTCAATTCTGTGAAGATTCGTAATCAGTGGTCCACGATATCTATCCTCTCTCCCACCTCCCCCTTTCCCTCCCAACCCTACAATCCTTTCAACTGTTTGCGATACAATTGATTATACTACAATCTTTTGTTTTTCTGTTTAAGAGTAATATTGAATAATAAATGGCGTATTAGAATCGTAATGGTTTCCCCCTTTCGTAAAACACCGCTCGGTTTCTTCACGATCCAGGACCTAAATAATTTAAATTACCACATTCCAGGTCAAAGATGATAGGAATAAACTCCTATCATACAGACGCCCGACCCCCTCCCCCCTAACTCACCCCCGCCCGAACCACGCACCACCTGGTCACTCCCCCACTACAAGCGAAGAGGTCCACTCGAATTACCGGACCAAGTTGTTTTCGAAGGCCCGCTATATATACTCTCTTTACACATCTAGAATGGTGAGAGGCCGGAACCCACTTGGTCGATCCTATGACTCTCAACGCTGTCTTCAGTCTTCCTAGTTAGGTTCATTCGTTATACATCGAAAACAATGAAACCCCCAGATTACTACTCTACACTCTAATGAAGTATGCAATTCATAAATACCGTAACTACCACAACTCCGCCATGCACGTCACGGAGGCAATTGTGAACAGTAACACAAATGAGAATGACAAATCTATTCCGTTCAGTTCCGTCGCACACATACTGAGACACCAGAGAGAAGTTCAAACGTGTGCCTAACTCCGCGACGTTTTCCCCATCTGGACTTTACTGATACTGACACCCATCTATAGTATATAAACCGCCTGATGTTCGCCCCTGAGTCGCAGCAGGTCACATAAATGAAGTCAACCACTAAACCTCATAGCCCCCAGGCTCCTCCCTCCCCCCCTGTCCCCCCCCCCCCCCCCCCCCCTGTCGCCCCACCCCCGCCCCACATCCCCCCCCCCCCCCCCGAAATAATACTTCCCCCTGGATGTACTTTCTGCCTACACGCAGCGGTTTATTGTTACACGATATCCTAGATTCCTCCATTGCGGTTGTTCTCACAGCCAGCCTGATGTCTCATTGTATCACGGCTCAAGTTTATCACTAAGCCTCTTCAGGAGCCCTTGTTCAATTCGACTGTCTCCCTCTAGACGCACCAAACTAGCTTTCTAATAGAATCATACCATGAACTGCAGGCCCACAACACCTCCACTCTTGCGACCACTTCAGATACAGCCATGAGACCCATTTGCAGTGAAACCTCCAATCGTGTCTCAGACTCCACGACGGACAACAAGAAATCAACATACATGAACTGTGGTCGTCTGCTAATTCAGGTGTGTAATTGAAACAGGGAATTGGTTGTCACTCTAACTGGACTTCAAAAATAGGCTCGGTTCAGTTCAAATCAGTTGACACAGAAGCGTTGCTGCAGAAACTGAAAGAACTATTATCCGGCCACGTCTCCTGCCTGTGTATGATTTCGTGATTAACACTAACTCTGGAATAATGCCCCCTCGCTACAGGTAGAAGGTATTACCCTCACCTACACCCTATTTCATCCTTTTCCTTCAACTCCCTTATGAAACTCAATCTACAATCTCACTCAATATGTATTGACCACCAATTAAGAAGATTTTCAGCTCTTTACCTTGTTTGTATGATGCCACCGTGTTTGGATCGGGAAATCAGGCATGATAGCTCTATACATGTCTATTAGATGAGTGGAAGGTAAACCATCAATTCTCTTTTCAAAACAGTTTCCTATTGTAGGGAGTAACCCAGTACCTACCCCAGTAAAAAAAAACACACCGCTTCTTTAAATGGTATTCCTGTTTATTTGGTTATTAACATAATCTGCATTTTGGCAAGGATTTCTCACTGTGATCCAACGTCTTTGCCTTATATGGGATGTATACCTATCATGTTATATAATAATCCCTAAAAAGTGACTTCCTTCCCGCGCCGCGCCAGCGAGCAAGTGAGTAACTCGTGATAGGCATGCTTTCATAATAAATAGGTTGGTAATCACAAGAAAGTTATGAAATAAATTGTACCCACGTTTTATTCTATTGTCCATATAATAGAGGGATCCTGTTCAAACTAATAAGGATCTTAGTCCTACATGTAAATTGAGCGTGTATTTTGTTGTGAATAAAGGTGCTGTTCCCTTGTCACTGCTTGTAACTGCTCATTTGTTGCTAGAACCGTGGTAAATGCCAAAAGTAATCGACGGATGAATTGATTTGGATGAAAACGACAGACCGTTAGATAATCTCAAGATCCATATGAATATATGTGCCAAAGGGTATTTAGTTCAGGATTTATTACACCTATGTGTTCTTCCTATCGTGACCTTAGAGTGTTCTTAAACGCTTCTTATTATTAGTTGCTTATTATCTTGTACAAAGAAGAATACTGACTCACACAACTCTATAACTTTGGGTTCCACGCGTCTTGTATTATACTCGTTTTATTGCCTTTTACATGTGTAAGGTAGCTTGTAACGAAATAAGAAAGATTCTATATTAGTTTGTTAATCAATATTCACCTGTATAATTTCTTGATGGAACTTTATATTGATACATTTTGTCACAACACACTTAATGAATATACAACCTCAATTTTAACGGTAGAAATAAAGTTGTTGATTATGAAACGATCTTATCGATCAATCTTGTCTACTCTCGTATCCACTTCTAAAGTAGTTTTGTTATTTATATATCTTTATAGCTCTTGTTTTTTTATTTTCTCTGAACCTAGTTTTTTCCATACCTACTAGCCTATTATAGCCTTTATGTTGGAGTAGGCGGATGTAGGTTTAATCTACCCAGTATAAATGTATAATATTTCATTTGTAACATTGTAGCAACTGGATAATCCACATAGACCGGAGAAAATTTTGTTAATCTGTTTACTCTCCATATTACCTTCATTCCCATATAACTTTGATTTTTGAATAATTATAATTTTGCTTCACTGGACTCGTCCACAACCTCTCCATTAAATGTGTTTAAAATATTATTGAAATAGAGATGAACAGTTTTTGGCTGTGGGAGAAAAATATTTCGTATCGTCCGCGTCGCGGGCTAATTTCCTTTCGCTCATAGAGCGTCCTGGAATGAAAACCCCCCAACCCCCCGTTGACCCTGTCTTCGTCGCTCCTTGTGCCCTAATTCTCTATAAACCTCGCGGTTCTAAACTCTCGCTCAGTACCATACAGCAAAGGCGAGAGTGGAGTTAAACACTTGCCCTGACTGACCCCATAGAATATAGAATAAAATGGGATTCCTGGATATGACTGTGATTTATTAAAAAAGTTCTACTCATGCCTCGAGAGTATAACACCCCCTTATACCAAAAACATCTAAACTCTTATCTTGTTCTTGTATATATTTTTATCCATTTTTACTAAAAGTGTGTGGCCCTTACATTGACCAAGCCAAGCAGAGTTTTTTGCATTAAAAGAATGCGGATACCCTTCGATGGATTTTGCGTGGCATACCTCTCCCTACGAGTAAAATAGCTGCCTCGTGCTTCTTTGTCCTGAGCGTATGTTAATCAAGGTCTCTCTAAAAAAGGTGTGTATGTTGTGCTAATATTTTCCTCTGCGGCACGCTGTTATCTGCTTTGAGTCGTCATGTGTTTAGGATATCCGCGATGGATGGTTTCAATTTCTTTAGTGTATAGATGTTTTAGTTTAAATTTTGTAAGATCAGTGTTTAGAAGCTTATATGGGGTCTTATAAATTGTTTAGTAGTTTCTACATCTGTTTCTTTCTTTTTGGTAAGAGTATACTATATATCGGAACTGGTTTAAACTTTCAGGAAAGTTCGCCCTTTCTGAAAAGACTTCCTCAAAAAACTTTTCATTATTAGTGTAACCAACAAGAACGGGAAATAACAGAACCATATAGGAATTCTGATGTATGGCCATCCGGCGCGCGCAATTGGCGACCGAGGTCTTTATCTTCCTGTATTAGTGTTGTATTACTGCTCCCCTCACAAATTTTCAGCAGTGTTTTTATTACCTTGTCGTCTCCCAAATTTATTTAATTTTTCTTGTTCTGTAAGTCGATTTTTGTTTTCCTGATGTACTTTAAAAAAAATTTTTGAGTGTCCCCGTGTCTGTTTCTTGTTTTCTTATCTGATTGCCGATGTATAAATGGTTTATTAAAATTCCAAGATGGTCCCCTCTGACATATGTTTGTGTTGTTCCGTTTGCACTTGTCCATTGTTATTCTTAAGTTTTTTGGCGGCATCTGCCCCTATTTTGTTGAACTAAGGAACGGTTATCTCCGTTATCTTCCATTGCACCCACAGCAGTACTGTTCTGTTTGGAATCTCTTGCCTGTGTTGTATATAACTTCAGTTCTCAGCATCTGCAACTTCCTTTGAAATTTATGTTGTTTTTGGCTGTTGCTAAAAATGGTCCTCGTAACAATAATGAGACATAACCGGGACGTTCAGTTTTTGTCTCCTAATCTTTTTTTCGTTCAGTTTGATAGATTGTTCTAATTTCTGTTCTGTGTTTTGGACCATGTCCCTGTGTATTTAGGTTGACAGGACCTGTGTTCTCCTGTCCTTTTTATGCGTTTGTTTTTCTAATTAGCGTCCCAATTTCTTGGCCATATTTTTGAGGGTTCTAGGGGATCTGTTCTGTGTATCCATAATTTGCGCTGACCGGTTATTTCAATTGTGTGAAAGTAAGTGGGAAGAAATCTTGTTTAAGAAAACTATCTATTAAACTTCATTGTGGTGTTCTTTTAGATATTAATAATGGGCACGTCAACCAATTACACTAACATGTATAATAATAAAACTGCCTTTATGGTCCCCTCTCAGTGAAAGTCGAGTGTGCTGTCTAATATGTTACCACCGTCCATGTGATGTTTTTTGTACCTTGTTATATTTATGGTGTTATTTTATAGCTCTGTAAACTTTGGTGGGGAGGCTCGTGGGGTTGGGAGGGCGTGCTAGGTATGTGTGTATCTATGAAAGTAGTGACGGATCTATGTTATAATTCTGCGGCTCAGATCATTGGACTAAGCGGTATTTCCTCCGGTACCGGGCGCTTAGTCGTTGCTGGTCTATGGTAATAGTTTCTTTATTATCTTGCCACGGAGATCGTTGCTGATTCTGATATTTGTTACTATTTGCCGTGAGTTCTGGCGTTAGTAAACAGGTTCGTAGTTCGTTAAGTATCGTGGTATGAGCCTCATGAGGGTACAGATGGGTCAGTTAGTATGTAAAAATCCCCTGACTAATATTAAGTTCTCCCTCCTTTGGAGTGCGGTGACCTTATTTTAAGTTACGCATAGTCTTTTCTATATTAAATGGGTTTTCAACTCATATCTTGATAGTGATATTTTATTTTAATCCGTAGTATATTTTCTTGTCTTGTTTATTAATCATATGGGGGGGGGGGGGGGGGGGGGGGGGGTGGCGGGGGGGAGGGGGGAGGGGGGGGGGGGGGGGGCGGGGGGGGGGGGGGGGGGGGGGGGGGGGGGGGGGGGGGGGGGGGGAGGGGGGGGGGGGGTTGGGGGGGGGGGGGGGGGGGGGGGGAGGGGGGCGGAGGGGGGGGCGGGGGGGGGGGGGGGGGGGGGGGGGGGGGTGTGGGGGGGGGGGGGCGGGGGGGGGTGCGGGGGGGTCCCTAAGGGGGCATGGGTGGGGGGGTAGGGATTCGATGGGCCGGGTAGAGGGGGTTGGGGGAGTGGCCCCCGGGTTATGGGGGGTGTTTGATACATTTAACCCATGAGGGGCCACACATCAAATCGCCACAGTTAACGATGGCGTGGGGGGGGTAGTGGTTTGGTAAACCTTGCAGAGTTAGCAAAAATACAAGTACGGGCGCTAGGGGTCCCGACTCACACTACAAGTCGGGTGTGGGGTGTGGAGGGGGCTCGATGTGTCGGGGAGGGTGTCTAGGCGGTGGGGGGAGGGGAAAAAATAAACAATAGTTACAAAAACCTAATTAAACCTAGGGTGGGGTTAAACGCCAAGGGGTATGGGGGGGGGTTGGGGGACTATTCCAGGGGGGGTATGCATAAATGTCGAAATGCAGTTAAATGCCATCGCGCCCCACCTCCCCCCCCCCCCCCCCCGGGTGGGGAGGTGCGGGGGGGTCATTAGTGTGGGGGCTATCCCAGCGTTTTCCACCCCCCCCCAAAAACTTATTTTATCAAACACCCCCCCCCCACTACTTGTGGGGGCTTCGCGCTGGGCTGGACATAACCTAAACGGGTCGGGGTCACCCACGGGTGGGACATTATTCTAGTAGGCGGGGGTGGGGTAGTGGGTGAGCGGGGGGCGCCCAGGGGCACGTCAGGGGGCGGATTATGTCCCCCACCCGGGTGGTGAGCATGTGGGCGAGCGGCGGTCTCAATACAAACTTTGGTGTGGTTTACTTCATTGGTACTATGGGGTGGGCGGGCGGGGGTTGTTGATGGGGACCAGAATTCGGGGGGCGGAGGTGGGGTTTGGGGGGGGAATCAGGTGGGGGAGGGTGAGGGCTTGGGGTGGCGGGGGGAGGGCACAGGGGGACTTTAGTGGTCACACAAAAAAATGGGCGGAGGGGGTGCGGGTGGGGTCTGGGGGTTGGTGGGTTAACCATGATATTGGGAACCCATTTCGCAGGGGGGGGGAGGGGGGGTGGGGGGGATAATGGGGGAGGGGTGAGGGTGGGGGAGGGGGTAAATCCGGGGGGGGGGGTTGGGGGCAACACTGGTGTTTATGGCCATTGTTGCCATTGTGGTACATACTTGGGTAATGGGTGGGGGTGATGGGGGGTGGGTTGTATCCATTATACTAAGGTTGGGCCATGCGGGTGATTGTGTGTGGGTGGGGGGGGGGGGAACAAAAATGGGGGGGGGGCGGGTTTTGGGGCAAGGGAGGGTGGGGGGGGAACAATTAGGGGGGGGGGGGGGGGGGAAAAGGAAGAAAAAAAAGGGGTTTGAAATAGGTGACCAATGGGTGGGAGATGGGGTGCTGGGTATTGGGGATCCATACGGGGGGTGGGGGGGGGGGGGGGGTAATTGGATTGTTTTGGTGGAACTAAATATTTTGTTTGGGGGGAAAAAAAAAAATGATTGTCATTGGGTAATGATAAAGAGTGGGTAAAAAAAATAAAAAAAACTTGGGTAAAATGTTGGGTACGCCATAAAATACTCAAGGAGGGGGGGGGGGGGGCTTGGGCCTTTATTGGGGTGCTTGGAGGGGGTGTTTAATGTGTCACTGATAATAATGTGGGCTTGTTGGAAAAAAGTGTTGTATGGTCGTGAAACAGAAAAAGTGATGGGATAGATGTGAGTCTGGCCAATTGAAAGAATTCAACTGGGGAAAAGTGGATGGGAGGGGAATCGGAATATGTTGGATAAAAGGATTCTTGGGGGAGTGTTTAAATGTCAAAAAAAAAGGGGTGGTGTGGGCAAAAAAGGGAGAGTTACATGTGGAGTAAAAAAAAAATTAAAAATGCTGGGGTTTGTGGCAAGTGAGGGGGAGGGGTGTTTGGTAAAAGGGGGGGGTGTTTTTTGGTATTGGGTGTGTGTGGGGCGTGGTTCAGGTTTTAATGATAGTTGTCCCTAAAACGGTTGTTAAAGGCAAAATCGTTTCTGATTTGTCTTCGTCGGTGGAGGTTAGGTTGGTTCTTTTAGGCAAACCATAGGTGGGCCACCATAAGGGGGAGTGGGGGGTTTCTCAGGGTGTAACCTCCCGAACATGTTGGGTTCTTGGGGAGGAAGTAATAGTTTTGGATGTTTAAGCACGGTTTATGTGATGTGTAGCCAACCAGGTCGGGGTGTGTGGTCTGCGGAACCTTGTATCAACAAACGAGTTGGGGAGAACACGTAGCAAAAAAAAAAAAAAAAAAGTGAGTCCGTGGTGGGGGATTAAAAATTGCAGGGAATTGTTGGAAAAAAAAAAAAGCTGACTTTAAAGTTGAGTTGTTAAATATCTTGTCAAACGGGAAAAGTCAACCTGGTGGGTGTATGTGGCGGGGGTGGGGGGGGCGGGTCCAGGATATAAGGGGGAAAGAATGGGTACACGTTGAGTTGTCAAAACAAAAAAAATAGCGGGGAAAATACTTAGGTGGGAAAAATTCAAATTCGTGGGTCTGGTAAGAAAGAAAAAAAAAAAAAAAAAAAAGCTGGTGGGGGAAAAACGGGTGGGGTGGGGGATGACATTTGGGGGGGTCTTGGGTTCGACGCCTTGGATTTGGAGGTTTTGGTCTTTGTTGTGCTGGTCCATTATGGGCAGAAACATTTGTTGTTGAATAGAAAAATCAAAAGTAAAAATTATCGTACAATGGGGGGGTGTGATTAATCCATGTAATTTAGTTCCCGGGAAACCAAGGTTTTCTGTGGCTTGTTTATTTAACTGAAAGGCTTCGGATTCTTTATGTCGGCATACGTAATGGATTTGACGATTGGGTCACCAGCGCTTTTTTTATCCGCCAGGGTGGGTATAGGCACTTCGAGTGTGGGGCGGGGAGGACAGCACCCCCTGAGGAAGGTCTCTTAATTTGTTGGGGGCTGATGTTCGGTATACTATGTCTGGGGGGGGATTATTCCATTCAAATTTTTTCTGACATAACAGCCACTAAAATTTGATAGACTGGGTTTTGATGAAGCTGAACGTCTTGGGGGTGGGGGGTCAATGACCATTTTAAGGGGGAGAAACTGGGGTGTGGGGGGAACCTAGAGCGTCATGTCTGCACATGTGTTTATTTGGGTTTCCACGTTGAAACTGCGGTCGGCCCAAAAGATGCTGGCCAAATTGTCAGCAGGGGGTAACGGTGCTGCTGTTTAGGCGAATGTGGTCGTGGGACGTTGTCCATTTGTGGGGAACTATTGGTGGGGGGGCAGCGGGGGGGTGCAGCGGGGACCCTGGGGGCGTTCCTGTTCAGCAACGTCTCGTACATAAAATAATCCCTGGGTGTACTTCCGATTTTGGGTTGTCATGGTTTATTTTTGAAAAACAACAACATAATATCCTACTGCTAGAAAAAAAAAAAATCACCTATCACTGTTCACGGCATAAGGTTTATCCGTTTCTACTCTTGTCAAACTCTCTAAAAACACTTTAAACTCGTGAGATCGTCACCGTGGGGTTTGTATAAATTGAGAGGGGTTGGGTTGACAATTTGTTTTCAATAGGTAACGGTTTGGGGGTGACTTACGGGGTTATTTGGGGGGGTGGGGGGGGTTTGGGCAGTTGGGAGTGGGCGTTAAATATGGGCTTAGGAATTCTGTATGGACCTATGGATTTGGGTGGGGGTGACTGGGTTTGGGGTGTCTTAGTTGGGGGGGGAGTGGGTTGAGTGAAGGGTTCTGGTGAGGGGGGGGAGGAGGGGGCGGCAGGGGTATTTTCTTGGAGGTCTGGTGGATTGAAAAGTCTTAATAGGGAGGGGGGGGGGGTTAAGTCTATTTTAGTGGTCGTTCTAATTGGGGGAGGGGGGGTGTAAGGGAATTTGGCGTTGTTAGGGGGGTCTTACGGGTTGGGGCATTTAGTAAGCTTTGGGTAAGGGGAATATAGAGTTCAGTTTTAGTTGGGGCGTTTCATCAAAGGGATTCTTGAGAGTCGAGATTCAGAAGTTTTTTGCGGTTGTTAGTTGATTCCGGGGAAAAGGAAAAACATACAGGGGAATAATGGGGAGAGTTTAGTGTGGTCGAGAAAAGAGGGGTGGGGGGCGATAAGTAGGGGTTCACTGGGGGGGGTGTAAAGTGGTTCTGGAGTTAGAAGGAAAGGGGTGTTTACATGGTGTATGGGGAGAGTGGGGGGGGGAAAGAAAGTAAATTGTGGTTATTTTTGCTTTTGTGGGGGTTTCGATGGGGGGTGGGGGGGGGTTGGGGGGGGGGTGGTGGGGGGGGGGAGTAAGGGATGAAGATGAAGAAACAAAAATGTTGTGCGGTTGCCACAAGTTTGATAAGATTTGTAGAAGTTATCACAGATAGATTAGAAGTGACAAAGTAAACTCATAAAGTATATAGATAAGTTAGGAGATGCTAGTCCTAGGAAATTCGGAGGATGTGATAAAGATTAGTCAGAACAATGTGAGTAAACTAAGAAGTTTCATAGACAGAGAAAAATGCTACTTAAGAGAATTTGTTTTATAATGTCACTAGTGAGTGTATTCACAGGAGAGATTCAGGGAATCACCTGTAAGTATTGACCTTTTATGAATTATTATGCATTTTGATGAACATTTTCCTGACTCGCAGCAGAGAAATCACAAGACGATATGTTAGAAAAAATGAGTAAATGAGATGGTACTGGGCGAGAAGTTTAGAGAAGAGAAGCAATGGAATGCCCAGGATGTACCAGAGGAATAGAAATACAAAGTACTTTGCATAAAGTTGATCAGGAGTTTTGAGGCAAATTGGGAAAAATGAAATAGAGCTTGAGGAAGCTAAATACGTACTTTGAGATGAGATAAGCACAAAGGGGATTAAATGCCTACATACTTTTGAAATACAGAATGTATACTTGAAGTAACTATGATATGACTGCAGGTGTGCTCTATATGAAGAATTACCAGCATCTTTGAAATGTATTTATATTACATGTAAATAAATAGGATTTTGTAAGAGAACAAAGAAATGCTTGAGTTGATCCATGAAGGATTGTTGTTGAATGCCTGATCATCAATCGCTATAATAACACCACTATACGAATCAGTCACTGATTAACAACAAAGAAGGGTACGAACGAGTCTAAGGTTGAAAGTAAGAAGTAAAGTAGTTCATCCAAGAAGTGTCAACTCTGGAGGAGAGGGCCAGTACCAAACACTACTGACTTAAAACTTGGAAGATATACAAGGAAACTGGTGTGAGTCACACAACTGGGCCTGCCACCTGTCACCTAGTAACACACTCAAACTGGTACATAGGATAATTGGTGCCTTTGGACCAGTACTCTTCACCACCACTAAAACTCAAACTGTTACATAGGATAATTGGTGCCGTAAGTAGTCTTCAAAGAGACACGGCAACGCTCACCTATCAACTTCAAACTGTTACACTAGTTCTGGCATAGTTAATGAGAGTTCTATCACCGTCATGTGCTAATTCTGGTATAGTTAATGAGAGTTCTAACACCGTCATGTGCTAGTTCTGGTATAGTTAAATGTTAGTTCTAACACAGTCATGTGCTAGTATAATTAAGACTAATTACCCTTTGGATTTATTTAATCAGAAGAAGAGCAGCCATGTCCTACGTGTGTTGTTGTTTTGTGGTGAGAAACTGGTAAACCAAGCTATGGTTCCAATACAGTAGAAAATACACTTTTAAACAAAGCACTTACATTTATGAGAAGCAATCAATTGAATATTTGATAATGCTTATAGCTGGCCCAACACGTCAGGCTAAACAATGCACCAAATCACATTATTTTTGTCTGACTAAGCTCAAGAAGCAAGGTATACCGCGGCCGAAATATTGGCAAAAATGATGAAATTACATACACAAGCTGAGTAAGTAATGCTACCAGCATGCGGTAAAATGGTAAATTTTATGTTTGGCGAGGAATTAGAAAAAGAGATTTTTAAAAATCCCTATGTCTGATAAGACAATTGGTCGGCGAATACAAGACATGTCTCTTGAAGTTGAGTCACAAGTGATACCTAACATTAAAGAAGTCGATTTTTTGTTGGTCATCAAATTTGACGCGTCAACTGAAATCACTAGAAAAGCAACCCCCAGGATTTTGTTTGAAATGGAGACGTCATTGAACTATCTTTATTTTGCCAAACACTTTCAGAAACAAAAAAAAAGGCCAAGACATTCTTGAAGTTTTCTACAGTTATTTCAGTTTGCCCGGTTTCTCATGGACATTATGCGTCAGCATCTATGGACGGTGCTTCCTCTATGTCGAGAAGCCTGAAAGGATTCGTCGCACTGGTGAAGCATCTTTTCATTGAAGTCTCATTTCAATAATTGAAATAACAACAAACATGACTATAAATGTTTTAAAATTGTTTCATATCGATATCAATATTTTTTTTTTTTTAAAATAGCATAGTGATTATAATTTTAGTTATTGAACTTCTAAACACAATCTTAATACTTTGTTTTTAATGTTAAAATCTCTCCTTAAAAAAACTGATGTTATGCCTTGACAATTTTAGCACCTTGTTCAGTGTGCCGTGAGCTGAAAAAGGTTAAAAATCACTGACATAGAGTCTTAATGATAGGAAACTATAGACAAAACGTTGCAGCATACGGCAATCTAAGTTCTATCCTTTCTTGCTATCTCTTTTGTCTTTAGCCACAATACTACCGTTGCGAGTCTTTTATATTATTGTATGATGAGTAATACGTTTACTCAGGCCTAGTCAACATAGGGGTATGTAAGTAGACCCCGCACACAACCCTTCTCCACCAACTATTAATGTCACCACGAAGGTCAGGTTGGACAAATGAATACAGTTTTATTCTCACAAACGTTGCTCCACAAACATCTGGAAAGCCATTATATCCATTGGCATTAAATAGATCGTCAACAGTATGGCTCAGTATCGTCTATCACTAGAACGCTGTCCTCGACAGGTTTTCACAATTTTAGTTACTCACGTTCTTCACAGCAAATCATAATAACTACTTTCATACATAAACTAGCATTATCACACGGGGGTGTATGGATGATCGAGAGGTCGAACATCATAGGTATATGTCGTGAAGTAGTATAATTCTCAGGAGCTCAAAAACACAGGTCCACCTGCCTCAAAAATACACATAGAAGACCTCCCAAACGATCGCAGACTTCTGCTGATACCAACTTTAGATGTCTGCTACTCCACTCCGAGGCAATTACGTAACTTCCTGTTACCAAGGACTACCGGTGATAAACAAATATGAATCCTAGTCGAACCATTTTGATATCGACAGACATGTTATGAATTTTAATCATAACAATACCGCCCCCGCCGTAAAATAATGGACATGAAGTTTACATTACAACCGTGGTGTGGAAATGACATCATTGGAGTGAAAGATGGCATCATCAAATTTCACTGTTAGTATGAACTAACAAAGCACCCAGGTTTGAGCCACAGAGTAGGAAATTAAACACTCAATGTGTTGACATTAGCAAATAATACTAAAGCCATCGACTACAAATGACATAATTCATTTTAACACCATGTGAGGTGGATATCACTAAAACACCCAACTTATTAAAAACAATTATGGCTGCAGTCCATGCACTCTCATACCTTACACCGTCCAAAAATCATCTATCTGTCAAGTCCAGTACCAGTAGTCAATTAATCTCATATTAATAAATAGTCATATTGCAAAGCATTAAAATTAATACAATTATGTAATAGAGACAGTAGATGACATGAGGCAGACAACCAACTATATAGTGAATGAATGCGACATTCTTCATTAAAACATTAAAAGTATGTGTACTTTTAAAGTACATGTCATCAATATCACATAGTAATGTTAAGAGAACCAATGTAATCATGTATCTGACACCTTTGTGTGAGCAATATATACGACTTTGCTTATGTGTTGTACAAATAGATAGTAGTATTGCATATTAGCCAAATATTGTTGCAAAGTCCAGTGTGAGTGTGAAATAGATTTGTGTCAAAGAGCAAGCCAAGTCTGGCGAATTCACGTGAATCAACACTCAATATTAAACATAGTAGTTAAACTCTGTAGTGCAAAGTTATTCCACTCAGTAACACAATACTCCACAAAGTCTCTTGAAGTATGTTCAATTAAAGTATTGTCAACATCCATTATTGTTCTCCATGCGACAGTATGTTAGTATGAATCCAAATGTCAATATATCCAAAGCAATAGCAAATCGAAAAATCGTCAGACATGAAATTTCTTTGTTATTTCACTTAATTGTGCGAGTTATTTTCGAGTTATGTCCCTTCATCTGTGGACGTCGGTATGCCAAATTGAAAATGACAATACATGTCCGTAAGAAATATCCTGAAATGGCAGCATTTTCATCCTTTCACATAATGTGTGTTCGTAAGTTTGTAAATTGAATATGAGCACTGTCATTAAAGCACAATATATGTACGTAATGCACTGAGTTCAACAAGATACTACACCATCTTGAGCATTTCACTATTCATCAACATCATGTGCTGTGTGAACCGATTAATCGTATTAGCAATGTTACATAAGTCAATGCTAAATCTTTCCTTCAAAATGCAAACATGTAGATTAGTATTCAGCATTTGTAGATTACAGAATGTCATAGTATTCTCCATTCTTGAACTTATTGTTCAAATGTAGCAGTGTCAAAACAACACGTCATCATCAGTAAACCACCCAATATGAGAACCCCTACCACGAGCAAAAGTATATTTGTTTTCGACATCACGAGAACCACTGCCCAGTTCTAAAAACCGTTACTCGAGTGAAGTTTTTGCCATTCATAACAAATATATTATCATACTCGACCGTTTTTGCCACATTCTCATTGTTATTTCTTCCATTGTTTTTGGAATAAGTCAACAGAAACAATGAGAATGTGGCAAAAACGGTCGAGTATGATAATATAACAAAAACAAAAAATATGTGTAGTATCACATTTGCTTTTTTAAAGATTTGGGTTATAAAGATAGCGTTTAATATACAGACACTTTTAATATACAAAATCATTTTTTTTTACAATAAAGTGTTACCCGTTTCTTCACTGAATATATATTTTTATATACTGTCACACTAACAAACAGTGTCACAATGACGAACGAACAAGCAAAATATCTAATTTGAAATCTAGTTTTGGTGAAAGTTCAACTTTGTTCAACCGTTCGATCGTCTTTCAGTCTCAACACACAATTAATTTTTCATGACCACCTGAGACTTAAACCAACCATTTATCTCAATTATCTTAAAAGACGCTTCAAAATGCTGAATGTAATTACATACTCGATACTACCTTCATGATTCACGCTTTTCCGACCGTAAAATGCATGGTAAGGTCAAGAAATACACGCGTGACAGATTGAACGCGCAAAATTATGGATTGCACGTGCATGCGCGCTCGGCGCCGTTTGTGATAACCCTTTGTTTTATATTCTGAGAAATTCTTTTACCCCCACCACAACCCTTTTCCAGACCTTGAGGAACAAAGACACCTGCAGAAAAAGCCTCGAGACAAAGAAAACAACCTTCTGAAATCAGCCACTGACGCCAGCCATCGAAACCACATGGATCTTACAACAAAATGTAAGTTGATTCTCTTTTGTATGTTTGTGTTCGTGTCTGTATTTTTTATTTTTTCGGTATTCGTGTTTTGTGTTAGGGCGTTAAAAGTTAAAACATAATTTTTTTTTTTCGCAAGAAAGATACACTAAAACTCGCAGTCATTTAAAACATATATTCAAAATTTTTTAAAATCCTAAGCAGAAACTGGCAATATCTCGGTCATTTCCCTATTAAACTAAAGCAAAAATATAAAGTCGGATTTTGTGTTTGTTTGTCTGTTTTCACCAGGAGTATTTCTTAAAGTCTCTGTGGAAAAACATCCTAAATTTTTTTTACCCTAAGCAGTGTTATATTTACATATCATTTCTCTATGTTTGAAAAATATAAACTCGGATTTTTATATGTGTGTTTGATTGTTTGTTTCTGTATTCGTGTTTGTTTTCCATAAGTAGAAGTTAAAAAACTCCCTAAATTAATTGTTTATCCCGTTTTATTTCTCTATTAAATTAATTATTTGTATATGGCTGTAGTGAGATGTCCTTGATACACCCCGCCCAAATAGAATAATATTACCGCATTTGAATTTCTTTTCACTACGCCATGATAAAATTGTCTACCCATCCCGACACCAGTACCCTACCCGCTTGATATTTGAGATTTGTCCACTATTGCTGGAAAAGCTATAATAAATTCTATAGTTGACCTTGTTTTGGAGGCCAATGCTACTAGATTTAAAAATTATCAAGGGTCACAATAAAATCCAACTGTTAGAAAAATAAAACTAATGCATTCTTAAAATCTATTAATAAAAACAGTCTAAGCAACGGTTGTTAGGGCACATTTTTTTCCACTACCGCCAAGGTTTAAAATAAGCATTTGAATCTTATGTTACCCAGCGGGCAAGTCCCGCCCTCAAACACTCACTTTGTCTCTACCCGTACTAATTTTAGAAAACAACCGATAGACAATTGGCAGCGAACCAATTTTTTTTTCACGTTTGAAGTGAGACAGAGAGGGAAGAGGGTGGTTTAAAGTGACAAAATAAAACCTAACTTGTAATTTGGAAATTGAAACTAGAACCACATGTATGCAGAGCAAAAATGGGGGGGGGGGGAGGAGAGAGAAACTTAGATAATAATTTCTACAAAAATAAAGAATAAGTACAAAAAAGGGATGCTTGAACCATTACGATAATGTTGTTTATTGAAACATATTATTTCTTTATAATAAATTATCTTGCCTTAGAGAAAGGTATTGTAGTTGGAATAAATAAAGATGAAAACGAAGATAAATAAGTATAGGAAACTGTAATAGCTAGATAAAGGACAGTGGTCCGGTTACTAATCACTTTTCACATTTACAATCGCCTAAATAATAACAGAGTTATGGTACAAATGAAAATAATGCACACTGTGAGATCTGAGAGAGGTAGCGATAGGTCCCCTGAGAACACATCATCATCATATTAATCTATTAGATTCAGGGTATTACATAGCTTGACCTCACACTGTTGACACATATATCTACTTATTTCGTTCTATAACATCTATAACCTCTCAGACATTACATCGCCACATATATTGGGGTCCTGTCCTGGGATTTGAATCTAGTACCAGCATAGACCCAGGGTATCCCATAAATATAAAAGTAATCTATTGTGGAACTTTGAAATTGGATGTGTTGTCAGTGCTTATAATTTCTTAGTATTATTATAGTCATAGTTGGTAATTTGGATTGTTAGTCATAACTTTTGTACAATATAAAATATAGCAGACTTGGCCAAGTTCAGATCTGCTGCAGTGCAGACTGCAAAGAAAATGGGTATGGACGGGCAAGTTCTGATTCAGTATGTGACTTCAGAATGCGATAAGTTCATTGACAGGGAAGATGGGAGGTTAGCTGAAGAGAGGAAAATACAATTACAAGTAGAAGCTGATAAGGAAATTAAGAGATTACAAATTGAGGCGGAAAATTAGGTCAGGGCATTAGAGGCTTATAGGGAGGCTGAAATTAAAAGGTTGATGTAGAGGTCTGTTTTCTAGTGTGTGGCCTCTACAATGTTGACAACAGTAAGGTTACAGCGCTGTATACGTGTGAGTAAGGGGTCAGGTCAACCCAGGCAGTACAGTACAGGTGAATGTAGGTCACCCGGCGTTGAGGCACTAACAGGGTGCAGTGAAGACTCTCTCAAGGTACATGCTCTCAGATATGTAGTGATGATCGTAGCAATGTGTGGTTGATAGGAAGTGTGGGTGAGTAGACCTCATGGTAAGATGTAGTACGCGAATGGGTATAGGCTCTGGACATTGGCACAGTACCCACTCAACCACATGTATAAGTCAGTGAAGGTTGATAACAGCGACTGACTTTTACAAAGCTTTAATGCAGTACGATACAAAAGGACGTCGACATCAGGACATGATCATTTAACAGTACTCAGGAACACTGTAGACATGACGATAGTACAATACGGATAGCATCAACATTTCATCGATCAGTAAGCTGGGTATATATACGATTGCTGACTACAATCTACCTCCCTTCCAAAAAAGCCACAGCAAAAATACCCCGCATTACCAGCGGGTATTGATATATGAGTTAATCAACTCTCTTCTGACACAAGTACATCAGTTACATTGCCTAGCATGCAGCAGGCCGCAGGATAGCAGGCCTCTAGGTCGAATGGCATCTGTGGTATTTCTTAGCAAACAAGGTGTGTCAGACCCTGTCCAATATGATACCGCTGAAAATAGCGGGATGCATCAAACGTAATGTTTTCTGGGCATACACAGGCCCTAAGCAAAAAAAGTCAGCATAGTTCAAGAGCTCAACTCTCGTAGACTTGAAGGACTCTTTCCCGCCCTGGGAAAAGGTTCTGAGCTGATAAATAAATGTGAAACGTGACTCTGACAGGCAAGGGAAATAAATCGAAATGTTAATTTACCTTATCAGTCCATCAGAATAACACTAATAACACACTCGTCTCCTAGACGCTTAAAAATATATGTCGTGGGGAAACTTCTTCAGACTTCTAAGTTCACCCACAGAGGGCTTTCATTCCCCAGGCTTGAAGCCATATCAAAGACGTCAAAAACACGTTTTGACACTCTGAAATTCACCTGTGATTATGTTTTCTTTTTGATACAGGTTAGATTTATTTGTTATGTCCCTTGACTCGGCCGATTTTCGGTTAGGATTAACCTTCCAGATTGTTCGAGATTGCCTTATATGGTAATAGACAAGATTGTACGAGACGGCCTGATATGGTTTTAGACCTGGCTTCTCGGTCGGTGTTAGTTGGACTCACATCACGGCATTATCCGCACAAGCGCAATGAGTTGGGCGCGACAAAAAGACTGTTGTTTTGAGAGTCGCCGGCGTTTTTTCGAGCTGACAAGTCGCTCAGCGTTTTGTTTATCAGTGTCAAAGGGGATCAGAGTTCTTCTGTGATTTAATAGTGTTTAAGATTCCCCCTTTAATGTGATTCTGGCATAGAGTTATAAGCCTAGGAAATGGCAAGTGTTTTTGTGTTAGATTCATGGAAGGCAGTGCAGGTAAAGAAACATTTTGAACCTATTTGTTATTGCCATGACCTTTGAGTTATTTAGGCGACTTACTCCAGGTGCGTAGAAGTGGTAACATTATTTTTGCCAGAGGTGTTGATCCAGATTATCAATGAATTATATATATAAGCCCGCTGTTCATGCGGCCTGTTTTTTGCCAGAGGTGTTGATCCAGAGTATTAATAAATATATATGTAAGCCCGCTGTCTATGCGGCTAATTTTTTCCAGAGGTGTTGGATCAGATTATCAATGAATTATATATATAAGCCCGCTGTCCATGCGGCTTTTTTTTGCCAGAGGTGTTGATCCAGATTATCAATGAATTATATATGTAGGCCCGCTGTCCATGCGGCCTATTTTTGCCAGAGGTGTTGAACCAGTTTATCAATGAATATATATGTAAGCCCGCCGTCCATGCGGCCTATTGTTTGCCAGAGATGTATTGGCGTGTGATTACGCCCATGATGTGTTGAGTCTTGTTCAGATGACAATGTATGTGTCGATGTCAGCGTGATCTATATTTTCCTGTAATAAACTGTTTGGAAACGTCACAAGTTGTTTCAAAACTTCCTGACTTAATTATCATGTGTTACTGTGATGTCTTTATTACCTAATGATATCAGCTCTGTGTGGGCGTACGTATGAAAGAAACCTCTCAGCCATCATTTCCATCTTTATCAACTGGACTTTATCAACAACAGGCAACACACCCCACCACGGGACCTTATCAACTGGTGGCCTGTATGGCATTATCAACTGGTGGACCAGTTTTTCCGGCTTCGTTACCCAAACGTCATTCGCTACAATAGATCTACAACATCCTATATGAACCACTGCGACACTTCCCTGTATTGTTATTTTGGAAGCCAGTTCCTGTACCATCGTTGTTGCTGTTATTTTGGAAGCCAGTTCCTGTACTATCTTTGCTGTCAACATGAAAGCCAGTTCCTGTGTCATTGTTGCTGTTGTGTTGGAGGCAAGTTCCGATATCCCTTCAGCGTTGGATCTTCTTAGCGCTGAACTGTGTGTGCTGAGAACTTCATTGTTGCTGTAATTCCAGAGGCCAGGATTTGTTTGCCAGTTAAGATAAGTGGCTGTTTGTTATTGTAGACTGTGCCTTTATGTGGTGATTGAATTGATCCTCCCTCTACACACATATATTGATATTTCTTTGTTTTCATATTACATGTTTCTTTGTTTATGTGTTATATGTGTTCATATTTCAGCGGGTTCGGGTGGGCAGGTGACTCCAGTAGGGTACATCCCACTTAACCGAGGGCCTACTGTGAGCGTTCTTTAGGGACCATTGCGAATTTCCCTCAGTGGAAATCGCTAGCGACTTTTGTTGCTTTTTTTGTTTAGTTGTGACGAGATGTGTTACTGGTTTTTTCGTATATTTTTTCTCTGTTCTTTAGTTTTAATTAATTTGTTTGTATTTGTTTGCCTCATCTTCCTATCGTTTATTTCTTTACACCTTTTCGTTTATACACTGTTTTGTTAATTGTTTTGTTAGTATATTCGCAGCTTTCTTTGAATATTTTCTTTAGTTCTGCTTTATTCTTGTGTTGATTTCTGCAAACGTTTTCGTTTGTGATTTATATCTTGTCTTTATTAATTTTGTATGTACAGTTGATTTTGTCATACACTGTCTATATACATACTACGTAATGCACTATTAATAGTATAATGCACTATAGATATAGAGGTGATTAATGGTGATATTATAATCAAAGTAATTATACAAGTTCTTTGACAAAGACTTGTCTCCCACTGAGGTTGGGATAAAGTGAGTTTCTGAGATAATATATATTTATAATAATAATAATAATAATAGCCCATTCAGTCATAACTGACTATGGGAATGCGCCCCTGAGGTGGCAGCCCTCAGCTGCTTATTTTCCTGGTGCTCCTTTCGACGTTTTTCCCTCACCTCTGCTTCTTGTGTGAGCCTCTCTTCGCCCAATCTGAAGTGGTGCCGTAAATAGCATCGCCACTTAGTGCGATCGGCAGCTTCATCCTCCCATGTTGCTGGATCCATGTCCAGTGCCCTCATATCTCTCTTGCACACATCTTTGAACCTCAGCTGTGGTCGCCCAACTGTTCTCTTGCCATCTGCTAATTGTCCGTAGAAGATATCTTTTGGGATGCGACCATCTTCCATGCGGCGAACATGGCCAAGCCAGCGAAGTCTGCGCTGTCTAAGCAGCTTATACATACTTTGAAGGCCAGCACGTGACAACACCTCGACATTTGTCACTTTATCTTTCCATGAGATGCCGAGGATGCGGCGTAGACACCGCAAATGGAAGGTATTGAGCCTTCTTTCTTGCTTAGCATAGGTCGTCCAGGTCTCGCTGCCATATAGGAGTGTGCTGGTGACGCAGGCATTATATACCGCAGCTTTGGTCTTCATTGTGAGTTTAGAGTTTCCCCAAACACGCGATGTGAGGCGGGCAAAGGTAGCTGCAGCTTTGCCAAAGCGGCTGCCGATTTCTGTATCCAGTGAGAGTTTGTCATTGATGGTAGACCCTAGGTATGTGAAGTGGTGTACCACTGCCAATTCATAGTTATCGATAGTGATAACTGGTGCAGCACCCACATCCTGACTCAGCACATTCGTTTTCTTTAGACTTATTGTGAGGCCAAAGTCCTTGCATGCTTTAGTGAAGCGATTCATCAAGCTCTGAAGCTCCTGTTGGCTTTGAGTGACGACTGCAGCATCATCAGCGAACAACAAGTCTCTTATAGTGACCCTTCTGATTTTTGTTTTTGCCTTCAGCCTTGAAAGATTAAACAGACGGCCAGCTGACCTAGTGTGAAGGCATATTCCTTCAGTTGCATCTCTGAATGCATGTTTCAAGAGTAAGGCAAAGAAGATTCCGAAGAGGGTCGGAGCCAGAATACAGCCTTGTTTAACGCCACTTCGTATATCAAAGGGCTGTGACGTGCTTCCAGCACATTGGACTGTTCCCTTCATGTCGTCATGGAATGACTTTATCATTTCCAGCATTTTAGAAGGGCAGCCCATTTTCAGGAGGATTTTAAAGAGTCCATCCCTACTAACCAGGTCGAATGCTTTTGTGAGGTCTATAAAGGCGATATATAATGGTCTTTTCTGCTCTCTTGATTTTTCCTGAAGCTGGCGGAGAGAGAAGATCATGTCTGTTGTTGATCTGCCAGCTCGGAATCCACACTGTGCCTCTGGATATATGAGCTCAGCTAACTTGTGTAGTCGCATTAAGATGACTTTGGCAAAAACCTTACCAACAATACTAAGAAGAGATTTGCCTCTGTAGTTATTGCAATCACTTCTGTCTCCTTTATTTTTATACAGTGTTACAATCTTGGCATCCCGCATGTCTTGAGGAATAGTTGTCTCTTCCCAGCACTGGCACAGCATCCTATGCAGGGGATGTAATAGCGTGCTCTTACAGCATTTGATTAACAGGTGCCATCACATCTGATGAAGCGTCAAACCAGTCATTTGACTTTGCTGTTTTCTTACCAAAGGTGGCAAGTGCAGTACTTTGAATGGTATTCCGTAGATGCTCCCAGTTCTCTGTAATAGTATCACCATGCTGAGGGCTACTGAGCCCTTTCTTGAAGGTCGCAGTGAATTGAGCGATCATGAAAGGGTCTGACATCTTGCTGGTATCAATGCGTGGTTTCCCTTCATGTCTGACACGAAAGAGTTTTCTTGGTTGTGCTCTGATTTTGCAGCAAACCAAAGAGTGATCTGTGTCACAGTCTGCACTATGGTACGAGCGCGTGGAGAGCACAGACCTGAGGAGTGGCCTTCTGACGAGAATCAGGTCAAGTTGGTGCCAGTGCTTGGATCGTGGGTGTCTCCATGACACCTTATGCTGGGGTTTTGTCTGAAAGTATGTGTTGGTCACGCAGAGGTCATGGTGGACGCACAACTCTAAGAGCCGTTGTCCATTTTCATTCATCTTGCCAATACCAAACCTGCCCAGACATGAAGGCCATGAAACATTATCGGCACCCACTCTAGCGTTAAAGTCACCAAGGAGAACAAGCTGTTCTTGCCTAGGTATGCTTTTGATTACTGCTGCTAGATTCTCGTAGAACTCATCTTTAGCTTCTGAGGCAGAGCACAGAGTAGGAGCATACACACTGACAAGGGTGATGGGACCTGTGCTAGTTTGCAGGCGGAGCGTTAACAGGCGTTCTGATCCATTCTCGCCTGGTTCAACCATGTTAGTTAGCGATTTTTTGACCGCAAAACCTACTCCGTGTTCTCTAGCTTTATCAAGATCTTTCCCTTGCCAATAAAATATGTAGTCCTTCTCGCTCACCATTCCAGAGCCCGCCAGGCGTGTTTCCTGAAGTGCAGCTATATCCACCTGAAGTCGTTTAAGCTCATCATTAATTATGGCTGTCTTCCTTACATCGTTTACATCCTGTAGGTTTTCGGATAGTCCAGTCAACATAGTTCGGACGTTCCAGCATCTCAATCTGAGAGTTTGCTTATTTCTATTTTTTTCGATAATTGCTTGGTGCAAAATTTTCTGTCCACAGTTCGGGTTTGACCCTAATCCCTATGCACCCAATGGGGAAAGCAGACAGTGGCGGGACAACACCTTATTATATATTTATACAAGGTGTTATATTATATCATTAGACATAATGTCTACCTTGGAGTACTTCATTGAGCAAGGGAAAGCTCTCGGCAAGACTGGAGAAAAATTAGAAGAATTTGCTGTTGCCGGATATGCCAAGGCACTGAAGGCGGAAGAAAAGAAACAGAAAATAGAAGCTTAGAATTTAAGATTGCAGATGCAGGCAAAGGAGAGAAAATTCCAAATGGAAATGGAAAAACAAAAATCAGAAAGAGAAGCTGAAAATAGAAAATTAGAAAGAGAAGCTGAAGATAGAAAAATTCAGCAGCAAAGAGAAGCTGAGACTGAACAAAAGAAATTAGAGATGGAAGAGAAAAAACTTCAGTTACAAGCTGAAGAAAATCAAAGACTCCATGAGCAAAAATTGGCAGCTGTGGAGTTAGAAAAGATAAAGTTAATGAATATGGGTAATGCTCAAAATGATTCAAATAATCAAACTGCTGTTGATAGGGCAAACATTAAAATATATCATGTTATAGAGCCTCAGTTCAACCCTACCCGAGACGATATTGCATTCTATTTAGATACATTTCAATTGGCATGCGACTCACATAAGATAGACAAGTCACAATATTGTGATCAACTTAGTAGGTTACTCACAGGTGATGCTCAAAAGGTTATGATGTCAGTAGAAGAGGCTGACAGAAAGTACTATGATGTTGTCAGAGCGGTCCTAATAAAGAAATACCAATTGGATGAAGAAGGTTATCGCCTACGCTTTAAGTCTCTATTACCAGAGACAGGGAAAGACTTCTCAGACTATATATTAGAGATTCGCCTGACTTTTACAAGTTGGGTGGAATTATCAAAGACTGAAAAAACATACGAGGCCATTGTTGACTTACTGCTTCGTGACAAAGTCATGTCATCTGTTAGTAAAAACTTTCTTTACTTTTTACATGAGCGAAAACCTCCAACCAAAAATGATATGGAACAATACTGTCGTCAATATGTTACGGCACATCCTAATGAAACAGTTACCAACTCTAAAGTCGAAGAAGGTTTACCCGTTGCTTCAGCAACACAATATGGTCCTAATTTATGTCGAAAATTTCAAAGACCTCAGCGCAATTTTGATAAAAGGAATAATCGTGATTTTGGACAGAACGAGGGGGTCCATCACGTAATGAGTCTTCTTCAGGAAACTTGAGACAATCTAATAATCCTCAATATTTTAAACCTAACAATTATAGGAACTTTAGAAGAGGTTACTACAATAGAGGTCACTGAACCAAGAATAATTTTCCTTGGAGACAACAAAACCAATCAAATAGAAATTTTGATCAAAGGAGAAATAATAATCGCAACTATGATAACTGGGGTTCTAATCAGAACAATGATTTCAATGGAAGAACTAACTATAATTCCAATAGAAATAATAGCCGCGGTAGATCACAACAAGATAATAATAGACCTTATCACCAAGCTAACTTGGCTCAACAAGATCCCCAGAGTGTTAACAATCAAGGCAACAATAATAATACGGTAGCTAATGCTAATGCGTGCTTTGCTTTTGACTTTGACAGGGCATCTCAATGCCCGCAATGCACAACTCTATTCCAACCGACAGCTATAACTACTTTGAGTTGTGGTCATCCTCTACCCGCTCTTCCTGCCGCAGCTGCGCATGACGGAAGAGGGTCTCTTATTCTACATAAAGGTTTAGTGAACAATAATCAAGTCTCAGTTCTCTTTGATTCTGGATGCACTACGGTTGGGGTTAAGCAATCCCTCATAGATCATTCGTACGCCACTGGAAAGGTGGTGAAATGTGTGACATTTGGTGGGACACTGGAAAAGTATCCGACTGCTATCATCAACATTGCTACTCCCTTTTTTACGGGAAGGGTCCACACGTGTTTGCTCCCAAATCATATTGCGGACTTTATCGTCGGACGTATACACGGAATTAAAGAATGCACCCCGGAAGAGTTTACTATCTGGGAAGAAGAAAATATTCAAGCTGCTTATGCAGTCACCACAAGAGCACAAACTCAAAATATGTCTCAGACTACATCTACTGAAAATAATGAAGTGCATAACCAAGATAATCACTCAGTGATTTCCCGTGAGTCTTTCATAACACTCCAACAAAATGACACTTCTTTGAAGAAATTCTTCCCCCTTGTTAAAAATGATACTGTAAACCATAACACAAATCGTAAATCTTGGATTTCAATAAAGAATGGAGTACTAGTCCGTATGGTACAAGATTCTACTGTGTCTATACATTCACAAATTCTAGTTCCAATCCGTCTTTTTCAAAAGATGGCAATAGACATTATTGGTCCCTTTAAGACCAAGTCTGCCAGAGGACACCAATTTATCCTAACATGCATTGCCATGTGTACTCGTTGGCCAGAAGCCATACCTCTCAAGAGCATTTATACTGCTGACATTGCAGACGCTCTTTAGTTAATATTCTCACGACTGGGATTTCCTAAAGAAATCTTGTCAGATTGTGGCACTCAATTAATATCAGACACTATTTCTCAGGTGATGTCTACACTCAGGATTGAAAGGTCTTTAAGCAGTATCTATCATCCTATGTCAAACGGTCAAGTCGACCGTTTAAATAGAATGCTCAAGAGTTTGTTAGGAAAGATAACTGAGGATCTTCCTCAGGATTAGGACAGGTTCTTACCTGCTGCTCTTTTCGCGTATAGAAAAGTCCCTAATGAACACACATGATTGTCTCCATTTCATCTTCTCTTTGGTGCGCAACCGCGATCTCCCATGTCATTGTTGCATGACCTAATAACTGCTGAGGATATCAGCGAGGAAACTCAATCCTCTTACGATTACGTAATTGTTTTAAGGTAGAAAATTATTGAAACATGTAGGTTAGCTACCTCTGCATCGGAGTCTGCTAAGCAGAAGGCAAGGAATTTCGCAAACAAAAAAAGACGTCTACGTCAACTCTTTCCTGGTGACAAGGTACTTGTATTACTTCCTTGTAGGGACAATAGACTTCTTTATTCATGGAAAGGTCCTTACACTGTCACCTCTAGAATTTCTGATGTCGATTATGTCATTGATGTGGATAAAAAGCATAAAACTTTTCACATCAATATGCTGACAGAATTTCATGAACGACCACATTACCTACAACCTATTTATGAAGCGACGGACGATTCGATAGTCCCGCATGGTCATTACACATCTCTGTCAGTCATCCAAGAAGAAGAGTCTACTTTTTCAGACGTGAATCTTCCACTCTCCGTAATCCCACTGCATTCAGCAGAATCATGGGAAAATGTGACTGTTTCTTCAGAGTTATCTGCTGAGAAACAACAAGTCTCTTCTCTTTTACATACAATTCATGATGTTCTCACTGACATTCCTGGACAAACATCTATTATTAAACATTACATAATACTTACCGACTATAACCCTATCAGAGTCCGACCTTATCCTATTCCATTACACTTTCAGACACAGGTCGAGAAAGAATTGGATGAAATGATACAGATGAAAATAATAGAACCATCCACTTAGCCATACTCTTCATCTATAGTTATTGTCCGGAAGAAAGACCATAACATACGTCTTTGCGTCGATTATCGTAAATTAAACCAAGTAACGAAATTCGTTGCTGAACCTATGCCTTAACTGGAAGATATACTTATTAAGCTTTCTAATTCTAGGTTCTTTACCAAACTTGACTTGTCTAAAGGTTACTGGCAAGTTCCCCGTACTGAACGCGCCAAACCTCTTACTGCTTTTTCTACATCTAGGGGTTTGTTTCAGTGGAACTTTATGCCTTTCGGCCTCATGAATGCCTCAGCTAATTTTGTACGCATGATGCGTCGTATCCTTTCACATCGTCCAGATGTCATTGCGTACTTGGATGATATTTGTCTTTATAGTGATTCCTGGGAAGATCACTTTCAAGGTCTTGCCGACCTTTTGTCTACTCTTCGTTCGCATAATTTGACGGCCAAACCGTCAAAAGCCTATGTTGGCTTTAGCGACATTTCCTTTCTAGGCCACCGTGTTGTTCATGGTCTCTTGCGGACGGAGGACAACAACACCACAAAAATTCTCAATATCACTACTCCCAAGACAAAAAAGCAAGTCTGGAGTCTCTTAGGCTTGATACAATTTTACGGAAGATTTATTCCAAATCTTTCATCTATTACAGCACCTCTCTCAACCATACTGAAGAAAGGGTCACCGAATATGGTACGTTGGTCCCAAGAATGCAAATCCTCATTGGATAACATTAAAGATCTATTTTCATCTCATCCTATCTTGAGACTACCCACTGCAAATAAGACTTTTGTCCTTCGCAGTGACGCCTCATCCACAGGAATAGGGGCAGCACTGATGCAAGAGTATTCTGGAACTCTGCATCCGGTGATGTATGTCTCTAGGAAATTGAATGCGGCAGAACGGAATTACTCTGTCCTAGACCGAGAATTGTTGGCTATGGTCTGGGCGATAATTAAACTTCAAAGATTCCTTCTTGGCGCGCATTTCATAGTAGAAACCGACCAAAAAGCTCTTACAGCTATTCAGAGTAAGGAATTGAAGAGCTCAAGATCTACTCGACATGCTATCGCTCTTCAACCTTTTCACTTTTCAGTACGAGCTATTCGTGTGTAGGAGAATGTAATGGCAGACATACTGTCTCGATGCCCACATGATTCTACTTGACTCGTATGTCCTTTATTCTCTTATAGATGTCGAGATTAGTGATATACCCACGACACACAGACATATTAACATTCAGTTTGTACATTTCCTTGTTCCTGTTTAATTCATGATTATACATTGATAGATTTACTTTCTCTGTTACCGTCTCTAGTGTAACAGAGGAAGGTTTGATTATCACTATATAAAGGCCGATAGTTTACATGGCCACATTTAATAAGTAGGAATTACAATTAAGTGTTATATATTGTAGAATCCTACAGTTGTCAAACACAGGTGTTTCATTTATATTTTCTCACAGCGAGTCAGTGCTGTTATGCGGAGAATCTCTACAGTTTACAAGTATCCCTACATGTGATGTCCCTGTTTACCATTGGGAATAGACGCTACCACACAGTGTTCTGGGACTCCGCATGTCATCACTTAGTTGTATTTGTAACGGATAGTTATTAATGTAGAAAACTAGTATACGATATTATGTTAATGATATCATGCTAGGATTGACATATCTTTTAGAAGATACATGTTGGTGTCACTATATTGCTATACATCATAATGTTAACAGTATAATATGTTGATGACACCTCTATTTATGTACTTTATTATTGTGAGACATGGAGATATTGTAATTTTTTTTTGTTGGTATATGAAGACATATCTATGTAATTTTTTTCTGGCATAGTTATGTTGACAGCACTTTATTGTGCTATTGTGGCAACTTCTTTTTATAATTATGCTAGTACTATTAGAAAATATTTTCTCTAACTTGGTGAGATATATTTTTCTTCTCACCCGACACTCTATCGGGCGCCAGTATAACACGGTATTATGGCATTGTAATTTTTACGCCTTTCGTCAGCGCATCATTTATGCGTTATGAGCCTGTTGCCTGTGTCATCATGCTCATTATTTTTTTAGTGTGTGTTTGGAAATTTATGTTATGCACGCTATAGTATTACTATGGTATTTATTTATGTTATGCATTGTATTGATTTCCTTGTGATATATTTATTTGTAGATAGTTGTATGCTACCGCCCACTTTGTTTCAATATATTTTGTTTCCAAAAAAAAGATGTTATCATTTTTTTCCCATGGGGGGCGGTAGACTGTTACAGTCTGTTATGGTATGCTTGTAATGAATACTTTATTATACTTTTCTTATATTTGTAGTCTAAGGGATTTAACCTGTGATTATGTTTTCTTTTTTATACAGTTTAGATTTTTTTGTTATGTCCCTTGACTCGTCCGATTTTCGGTTAGGATTAGCCTTCCAGATTGTTCGAGATTGCCTTATATGGTAATAGACAAGATTGTACGAGACAGCCTTATATGGTTTTAGACCTGTCTTCTCGGTCTGTGTGAGTTGGACTAAAAAACGCCATTATCCGGACATGCGCAATGAGTTGGGCGCGACCGGAAGACTGTTGTTTTGAGAGTCGCCTGGCGTTTTTTCGAGCTGACAAGTCGCTCAGCGTTTTGCTCTGGCAGTGTCACAGGGGATCAGAGTTCTTCTGTGATTTAATAGTGTTTAAGATTCCCCCTTTAATGTGATTCTGGCATAGAGTTATAAGCCTAGGAAATGGCAAGTGTTTTTGTGTTAGATTCATGGAAGGCAGAGCAGGTAAAGAAACATTTTGAACCTATTTGTTATTGCCATGAACTTTGAGTTACTTAGGCGACTTACTCCAGGTGCGGAGAAGTGGTAACATTATTTTTGCCAGAGGTGTTGATCCAGATTATCAATAAATTATATATGTAAGCCCGCTTTCCATGCGACTTTTTTGCCAGAGGTGTTGATCCAGAGTGTGGTGGATTTGATGATATGAATTGTTGTAGGTATTATTATATTTGTATTAAATGAGATTAGCTATGAAGGTCCCTGAATTTACCCAATAGTATTGTGAATTTTTCAGGGTACCTTTCCGCTACCACCTCTTTTATCTCATTAATAATGTATTTATATTATTATTATTAAATGACTTCGTGTTGTGTCTAGGGTTATGAATGTAGCGTGTACTATACAAAATCTACAAACATACAAACAGATAGTTTATTATTCACAACAGCCCACAGTACTACCACAATAACATACAAACGACACTCTAAAAGGCTATCTTATTTAAGACTGTGGTTGAATTTTGTGTAAATAAGATTTTTACAGTTTTATTATCCTGATTCAAATTTATTTGTAATCAGGACTGACAATTTAAAAGTGAAATCATAATAATCAATTACATCAGTCAAATAGCACAATATATCTTTTGTCCATATATATAATATATTTCTAATATGCGTTTGTAGTGTTCTCCTACTTTAGGGTAATACTGGTGGTACTACTAGTTTGTTGTTTTAAATCATGTCCTTTTGGAAATGTTTGTTTCTATTTTGTCACTTGTGGAACTATTAAATATTTGTCCCAGTTTTATTCACTGTCATAAGATCGTTCTTTTAAAGTTCTGTAGTTGAGCTCTCAGGTGCCGAACGAGAACTTATCTTGGCCGTAGAATATAGGTTGAACCTTTCCTCCGCTCGCTTGACAATCTGTTCACTGTTTGATAGGCAATGGTCACTAGCATGAGCTGGCAGTAAACAGGCAGTGTCCTGAATCAATCAGTTTTCAAGCGTTTGGTACCACATTAACGTCAGTACCCAGGACCTCTGAAATGTGAAGGTAGGCATCCTTCGTAATATCTAGCATACACCAATAGTCCACAGTTAAGGACATGTACATTACAAACATACAAAAGGATCATATCCTTATACAAACCGATGCCACCATTTTCTTTTGATGTGACAATGTACACCAGTATTCCTTTCCCTAATAGTTACAACGCCACTGCAATTCCAGCTGTAATCTCTTCCATATAATAGGATAGGTGTTATGCTCCTTTATGACAATCATACCTATTCTTGTAGTTTTACACCTCTCTGACAGTCTATCACATGGTGGATCAATCTTTAGGCTTTGCCTCATGTTCGCTATAGACCCACTCATGTCCAGACATATCTTATTATTCACATTCAATTTTTATATAAAATACATGTTAATAAATGTTAATCTTACACAATTTTCAATGAAATATACACAGAGACGATGACTGCCACAGTTTCGATCTGTTTTATTGCCCATGCTGTCCAGAAATGTATTTACAAGTACAGCCTGCTCTCATCAATCACTGTTGAAAATTTTCTTAGAAATGGCGTCCCTTTAACACTTATTCTGCCAATATCGATTCAGTTAGCCAATCGCTATTTTAGTTGTTGATTTTAACTACCTCCTGTTCAATTCTTTTCTCATGTACTTTCAAGCTAATTACGAGAGCTTAGGTCATTCATAATAAGAGCTTAATATGTTTACATGACGTAGTGTCCACAATTCTAACTTTTTTCATTGTATTTGGGGAAACCAATAAGGCAAGGCTTGCCAATGTGCTAGTGTTGGCTTTTAGTTTAAAATCAATGCGAAACGAATTAGCATTTCATCTTTCCTTGCCCCTCCTCGTTCCACAATGCATTTTAGGCAAATATTTTCTTAGAACTATAAAAAGTGGGTGATTATGTCAAGGACGAATTTGAAAAATTGGGTACCGTTTTGTTCGGCTATTCGTTAGCAAATAATAATCTGAAGGCGTAGACAATACCAACCTTTCTAGCAGAAAATTCTTTTGTACTTTCTTATCTTTCCCTTTATGCCCTATATTGTTATATATTAATTTAGATATTGTATTTAGAAATCACTACACAGAGTATCAATGAATATATATGTAAGCCCGCTGTCCATGCGGCTAATTTTTGCCAGAGGTGTTGGCTCAGAGTATCAATGAATTATATATGTATGCCCGCTGTCCATGCGGCCTATTTTTGCCAGAGGTGTTGATCCAGATTATCAATGAATTATATATGTAAGCCCGCTGTCCATGCGGCCTATTTTTGCCAGAGGTGTTGATCCAGATTATCAATAAATTATATATGTAAGCCCGCTGTCCATGCGGCCTATTTTTGCCAGAGGTGTTGATCCAGAGTATCAATGAATATATATGTAAGCCCGCTGTCCATGCGGCCTATTTTTGCCAGAGGTGTTGATCCAGATTATCAATGAATTATATATGTAAGCCCGCTGTCCATGCGGCCTATTTTTGCCAGAGGTGTTGATCCAGATTATCAATAAATTATATATGTAAGCCTGCTGTCCATGCGGCCTATTGTTTGCCAGAGATATATTGGTGTGTGATTACGCCCATGATGTGTTGAGCCTTGTTCAGATGACAATGTATGTGTCGATGTCAGCGTGATCTATATTGTCCTGTAATAAACTGTTTGGAAACGTCACAAGTTGTTTCAACACTTCCTGACTTAATCATCATGTGTTACTGTGATGTCTTCATGACCTAATGATATCAGCTCTGTGTGGGCGTACGTATGAAAGAAACCTCTCAGCCATCATTTCCATCTTTATCAACTGGACTTTATCAACAACACGCAACACACCCCACCACGGGACCTTATCAACTGGTGGTCTGTATGGCCTTATCAATTATCTTTTCTTATAACATCAACTGTAGGTTCTAATTACAATGTTTGTACTTTTCAACATATGTTATGTCATGCTTATAAGTAATTAATGTTAATATGAGTGTGCTATATTATTTTTTTTACTTTACGTTGAATTTCATTAAATTGATATGTAACATGCATATGAGAATAAATGAATTCAGTATGAAAGGTGAGCAAAAGGAAGGGCACAATGTTAGACGGGCATGTGTGCCCAATTCTGAATCCTTTGACAATAAAGTTCGTTCGTTCTGTCTTTTTCAGCCAGTAAAAGTGCATTCGTGTTTCTCCACAGCTGTTAATGTTGCTTTAAATTTTGTTACAGACAGTCTTGGCAGACAGCCCAACCTTTGCGTCGAGGTCAACACACAATTTTGGTTACGCTTTAATGGTTTTGTTGAATGAGTTTTTTTTTTTTTTTTTGGTTTGAAAAAAGCGTACCATTAACTGAACACCATTATCGCTTGTCGACAATCATCATTCTATTTTCTTTATTTATGATTGTAATTGACTATTAGGGTGAGTGAAATTATTAATAGAACTCAACGACTTTATGCTTTTGTGATGCATGATGGTTGAAATTGCATTTAGATGACATATCACTTAATAGTGGTAAACGATATTGTAATTGAGTAATGGTTTTGAAAATCGATGTGTGTTGTTTGCGTCAGAGGTTATATAAATGAAAGCTTTCTAAGGTGCTGTACTGTTTTTTTATGATCAGCAGCAAAACCATTGTAAAAGGTTGCTGACGTTTTTTTTTTCCTCATTTCCTGTCACCACGATTGGTGTTGACATTGTTTTTCTTTTGCTCTTTCTGTGACGAAATGGACAACCTCTATCGATCTTTGGTTCTCTCCTGCAGTATCGGTACATTTGTGGTACTGATTTTTATGTGCTTTCAATTATCGCTCTTCTCTATATTTCTTTCCTCGTTATTATCTGCTAAGTAGCAGATATTTGATTTTATCAAATCCCCCTGCAGGTGGTAAATATCACATTTGCAAGGGGCGCCTGATATGATACATCACATTTGCTTGACGCTAACCAGATTTGTGGTTATAGGCGTGGCAGATTAAAATGTACATAGGTCAGCGCTATCGCTTAAATCACCGATAAGACGCGGAGTTTGCGTACTCACACGACATATCACGAGATTACTATCTGTGACACGTGTGGGCAGACCAGTGTGATATAATCGCTTCCAGTCACTTAGTTAAAAGAAATCTTGGATTTATTACATTTTTGACAAAATGAGTCTACAAATGTGTTGGGGAGAGGGTATGCAAGACATCATATTACCATATAAGGGAGATGTAACCCTTTGCTAAATTTTTCCACGTTGGAAATATTGTGAAAGTGCCACCCTGACCTGTTTGAAATGGTTGGATCTTTCTGATTAGATTCATAACAACAATGCGTGGGAAGAAAGAAATATAGTCTGACCATTTCGCAGTTTTATTTCTCCGTGAATTTCACGCTCGCCAAGACAACATCACACCTCGCCAGAGTGAAGACTAGATTCATAATTCCTATTTGTTAACCAGATCTTTTATTGGAGAACCAGATAAGACTTACAAAAGCAAAGGAAATCTCTACAGGAACCCCGGGACTAGGAAACTGAAGAAACACGGAGTCAGAAAAGGAATCTATGGTCAAAATTAAAGACATCCCGGACACGTGTAAGAGAACGATTCGTCTCTTTTATCCATCTGAGCAAACGAGTCTGTAGTCAGGATTGGCGTAAGTTGTGATTTACATTTCATGTTATATTACTAACATGAGAACTAACATAAATATGTATATATTACCATGCGAAGTTTAATGTGTGAAGCTCGCTATTGGATGTCAAAGTCATTTGAGGCTGGCAACCTCATCATCTAAAACGATGAATCATGAACCATCACTGCACAGGCTAGTGATTGTTTTATTCATAGTTTCGCAAAGAGAAATAAATGCATAAAGTAGTTCCAGGTTCTCTATGGAGCAGGTAGGGAAAGATGAAAGAAATGATGTACATTCTAAGAATGATACTTACATTTTCAAAGCAGTGTAAATGTCCCTATAAACATATTCACTTCAAAATTAACGTAAGTTTTCAAGCTTTGAACCAGTGTAAATGTCTATGTGAAAATAGTCATTTTAAATTTAACAGAAGTGTCAACTCTTTTCATGTGTAAATATAAAAGAAACATAAATGAATTTATATTGTGAACATACTTCAAACAGTGGAGATGTAAATAGAAAACATATTATATATGTACGTTTAACCTTTTCATTTAAATGTAATGTAACGCTAAAGATATTCAAAGGTAACGGAAGTTTTATCCCTAAAGATTAAATTTAATTCTCATCGAGGGTAAATTCTGACATGCGAACTGTTAAAACTTAAAGTGATTATTATTTTTTTATTTTTTTATTTTTAATGTTACAAATTTAACTTCGATTCAATCCTTTTAAATTTACTACATGTTTGTCTCAGTCAAAGTTACAAAACACACACTCTAAACAGAGTTTTATATATATATATATATATATATATATATATATATATATATATATATATATATATATATATATATATATATATATATATATATAATGATTCCACTTATTAACTCAGCAGTGGGGGCTTAATGAGCTAGTTTAAAACACTGCTAAATTCTTCATAAAAATGTGGCAGATTATATAATTAACATGCTTAGCGACCGACAGCATTGTTTTCGCTTATCTGAATATCGTGCGGAGATTCCCAGGTGATAGAAGCTTCACTACTCTTCTATCTACATTTCTGCCAAGAGTAATCTTTTTTAAAGATACTCCGTTGAAGCCAATAATAGATACTCTTGAGTTCTGGCCACAGTTGGACCATTACTGCAAAGCAGAGGATGAAATACCGTCACATTTTCCGTGCGTGCTATGATAGTAGAAGTACTATTTTTGTAAACTGACACGTAACATTTTTTTGGGTGTTAGTATTAAGGGTTGTTGTAAAGTGTTGACACTGAAAATAAAGGTAATCAGATTCTGTTGTAGACACATAGTTCGTACGCAATTAATTATTAGCATTGGGTATGTGCGTAATGCAAAACCGTCACACTCCACGCACCAAGACACACAACAAACACCAACATACAATCAAGATGTACAACAGCCTCAATTGCAAACATGCGAAATACCCATAAAACCAGACCTAACGTTGGTCGCATTGCAACGGGCGACAGAAACATTGCAAAATGTTGACTATTTCGGGAAATTTCACGCCATACGTTCAGCCATCCCACCTTTTTCTGGTGATCCGAAGACATTTAGAACATGGATGGTAAACATAGAAACATATGCCTTAATTATGAATGCTAATTTAGATTCCGAAAAAAAACTTTTTTTGTACATTTCGTCTGAAGGTTTAGTGGCAGATTTTGCACGTAGGCGTTCTAAATCCCACCCTAGTGAAATCTTTCTGTCATTGCGACGTGAAGTAGTCACTAGGTACTCAGACGTAAGCGATGCAAGCCTAGCATGGACAATGCTTAGGAAGATAAAGCAGGACTAAAACGAAACAGTACAACTGTATGGAGATAGGCTGCTGAACCTCGCGAAAGATGCTTTCCTCGGAGGAAGCTTCACAGAAGAGGAGTTAGGTCGTCACCTCCTGGGCATATTCATTGACGGGTTATCCGCTGATGCCTTTAAGCTACACTTGCTCAGAAAGGATACAAAAACGATAAACGAAACACTCGAAGCAGCGTTGGCAGAGGAAAACATACGCCGCAGATTTAACTTGCGAACAGGTCGTGAACCAGAACACCAAGTGCAAACAAATGAGCCAATGGAAGTGGATCATGTACAGCAACCATGGCGAGGACATTTCGACAGGGGCTGTAGATACCCACCACCACCACCTCAAAGGTATAAGTAACTACCAGCACACCATGGTGCACGGCAGACAGACAGTACCACCTCGTATAACCGACGGCCTAACCCTGCATTTCAGTCTTATACCAGAGCAAACCCAAACCAGGGAAACGACCGTACCACTCGATGAATGAGAGGAATCGCAGTGGTTCCAACAAAATGTCTCACTACAAAAGACATAACACTTTCCGTCAATTCTCATACGGCTCAATACCCTTCTATCAATTATATTACGGACACAAGTTCTTGTCTTATACATATAAACTCTAGATCATTTCGAAAATTTATAGATAGTGTTGCTACGATATTACTAATTTGTGAAAAGGTATTTCGGAAAATTAAGAACAACGTTATTTTAAACGCACAAGGACACACATGTTATCTGTTTCGAGAGGGCCGTTGACATCCACTGCAATCGCTCTCATCACATTCAGAATAGGAGAACAGATAGTAACACATACATTCATCACTACCCGAAACATGTCTAGGAACTTTGTACTGGGTAGAGATTTTCTTTCATCACACAATGTCAGGATCTACTTTGACCTACATAAATAAAGGATAAACAACGAATACATCCTATTAGAAGAAGACATCCATGTTGCGTCACTGGTGAGAACGACAGCGCCAGTCACTTTAAAACCCAATTATAATACAATAGTCAAAGGCAGAATCAAACCATCAATCTACTATCATGCAAGACAGACAATAGAAGTAACAGAGCTGGAGGATCCTAACACTTTTCCAGATCCACTCCTTACGCTACAGGAAGGAATAGCGACACTCACAAATACAAGAGACTTTCCGATAATGTTATTGAATGCATCATGTCAGACAGCGAACACTCACTCTACAAGGGAGTGTAATAATAAGAAAGTCACAAATAAAACTACATGTAAGCGCACACATACAACATACCAAGCATCTCATACACATACTAGGTCTGATTCTTACGATGTGGAAAATTCCGAAAGAATTAAGGACCTATAATATGCCGATATTGCTGACAGGGAGATATTACTAAGTGGTATATAACCCAAACGCACTTCATCGAACAATGATCAAGGTAGAAGAGCGAGAGTAGAAGAAACATATAGACGCTTATGGAACTCCCGCTATAGTATAGGGAAAAATAACAACAACTACAGATTACGACAAAACAATGAACAACATTGTTCGATCAATGCACTACAGCGTGCTAATTGTCGTGATGCGGTAGCATACAGGAATATAACATGTAACACTCAGCGAACAGCTCGCATGGATCCTAAGCGATTAGAAACATTGACGAATCCGATTAACACCTCACAGATTCATGTGAATATGATGATGGTCTTTGTGCAGAAACATCAAGATATGTTCGCATTAACAGATCATGAACTAGTGAGAACACAAAAGGTAACGATGGAAATACCAACTATAACGGACACTCCTGTCAGGCTAAAGCCGTATCACACGCCACTAAGGAACAGGGAAATAGTGGAGATGGCGATTAACCAAATGTTAGAGGACGCAATCATACAAAGATCTAGGTCGGAATGGTCCTCACCGATATTGATCGTCAAAACGAAGGACGGATCGAATCGCTTCTGTTGATGGCACAGCGTTAAATAAAATTACAAGAACGATCTCGTAACCCTTGCCACCGATTGACGATATTCTGGCAACATTGGCTCATTCGCAGTGGTTCACAACGATTGATGTCAGATCAGGGTTTTAGACAATTTCTATGTCGCAGGACGATAAAAAGAAAAAGCCACGTTCGGCATGCACATGGGATCAAATACGTGGAATGTCATGCCTTTTGTACTCAAGGAAAGTCCAGCCACGTATATGTCGTTGATGGATAAAGTGTTAAAGGGCATGCACTCATTTGCGACAGCATACATAGACGACATCCTGATACACACTACATGATCTATTGAAGATCATCTCGTACATACTGAACAGGTATTTCATAGATGGCGTCAACACCACATAAAGGTAAATCTCAGTAAGTTTGAATTTCTTAAGACGGAGACAAAATATATGGGATACCCAATCAGTAGGCAAGGAATTAGGCCAGACGAGAAAACATTAGAGGCTATCAGAAACATGCCCAGACGAACTAGGGTACTGCAAACTCATGGGTATGTAGGTATGGTCGGGTACTACCGCAGACACATAACAAGATTTTCTGGCGCTGCGGAAAAAATATAGCTTGCAGTAAAAAAATGCTACCTTGTAGGTAGTCACTTATCAACCTGACAAGGAAATACACTCGTTTCAGATGAGACAATAAGTGTGAGAAAGTGTTTCAATACTTGAAGTACACGCGTACCGTGGTTCCCATGCTAGCACACCCAGACCCTAGTAAACTTATGACCCTCTACACAGATGCGTCAGACACTGCTATCAACGCATACCTCGTTCAGCCCTTGTGGAGACACAGATACACAGTTTCTGCCAAACATCCCAAATGAGAAACCATTGGCTTTTATGTCGCATGCCCTGAAAAAGACGTCACGGAAATTGACAGTAACAGAGAAAGACGTGTACGTAATCTAATATTCCAAACAAAAATTGGATTTCTACTTAAGGGAAACAACATTTACAGTCAAAACTCGTAAATTGGCTTGGAAGGACATCTGAGCAAGTTGCAAACGTGGGCTCTTAATATTCAGAGCTATGATGTTAAGATTGAGCACATTGCGGGCAAAGAAAACTTAAGCGCCGACTTGTTTTCGCGCATATCTCGCTCAGAAATAGCTCCGCCAAATAGCGTCAGACAGATACAAGATACAGGATCAGAAGCAGAAATAAATGACATCACATAAGAGATAAACATCATTAACTCTAATGGTAGACTGTTACATTGGGGATTTGAGAGTTTTGCTAGAGTATCGTGCTAATTGATGTTTCTTGCGATGTGGGTGTCCAACAACAATATGTCAACTTGATTGAACTTTACAACGACATTCGTGGTTGGGTCCACGGACAAATACATTTAATGACGAGGCATTACATCAAGTTCATGGCAATCATCTTATACATACATAAACATCAGTCTCCTACAGTCAGTGCTTCATCGTCACATGTATGGCCTGTATACTAGCAGTGCCAGCAAAACGGACCCATTGAAGTAGTGATAACCAACAGCTGGCGATGGCATTATTAAAAATATACTCGCTGAACTTCCTTCTTCATCAAAATACTCATCAATATGTGTACGGTGATTTGGTTTTGATAAAGAGAAAGAATGTAGAGAAATGGTTTTAGAAATATAAATATGTCTAGTTACAGATTGTTTGTCATTGTTGAAGGGAGATAAGATGAGTGGAGTAAAGCTTTGTCATAGGGGAGGAAACTCCATGTGTTTTGGTTGGTGCGTAAAGTGTTAGATTTGGGTTAAGCAGATGTAGTGGGTTATCAGTTATGGTTCAGTAAATTAGCATATATGATTTTGTAGTAAGCTTTTAAAGAAGAGGGTAGGGTATTCAGTTGAAAACAGCAAAGGGAGATAATGCAGGATTGGCTCCCTTGCGGGTTTTAAGTGAGTTGAAAAAAAATATGCACGGGAAAGTCGAGATGCGTGAACACATTTTAGGCGTGAACGAAGATATGTTAGAACGGGGTTTTTAGACAGTTGATACTGAGACGCGATAGGCGTAGGAAGGAAAAAGGGTTGTCACATTTACCTTATTACATACTATCTACTGAAAGGGCAGTGGTCCGAACCTTCAAATCATATCATCGTCGACAGACATCTTATGGTGCGCGTGACCAGCCCTACACTATGATAGTTCAAGAAACTTTTATAAATCAAGACAGCCTCCCCTCAGATGTCAGTTTGGGCATCAAATATTAGGTACGGTTGAATCAAGTATGTTCGTATCTAGCCCTACACCACACAGACTATTTTGGTGCACCTGACCAGCCCTATACAAGATAGAGATTTTAAAAGATTGCAAGTATCACAAAGGTCAAGTTCACTAAGAAGATATAAATCAAAAAGAATCCTGCGAGCTGAAGAAACAAATCAAAACAATACAGAAGTCAAGTAAACTGAAGCGACATCAAGAACAACGAAGTCTATCCAAAGCATCACGAAGGTCAAGTTCACTATATCACCCGACAACCGTCAGAATGCAGGCACATGCATGAGGTAACAATCTGAATGATCAACAGACCCAACGCGCAAAAAAATAAAAAGTACTCAGCCGTATAAGACACAAATTGTGTTGTGAATTCTGAAATACTGGAGGAGCAAGTGGTTAGCCAAAGCAAGAAAAACAGATGAAATAACACAGAAACATTTAGAGGCTAATTAAGTAATTATTAGCATAGTCAGTTAATTATTTCCTCGTGCGGGTTAGTAGTAGATTTTATAAGACGCAGGTTTGACACTGTCCCAGATGAGACATGGGAAGATTTTAGGAAAGAACTAATAAGAAAGTATGCACAAATTAACGGATGCATCGTATGCGTGGACGCTGCTGAGGAGCATACAACAACAAGCAGAATAACCCATTCAAATGTTCAGCGACAGGTTGTTAAACCTAGCGGAAGAAGTTTTCTTGGGGCAACAAATAAACCAACAAGAGGTGGAGAAACAATTAGTGGGTATATTTGTAGATGGTTTGAATGATATACCAATTAAATTACATCTCCTCAGGAAGGACCCACAAAACTTGTCACAAGCCATTGCAATTGCTGCAGCCGAAGAGAACCTCAGAAGAAGATTGGACCTCAGACTTGGTAGAATAGTTCCATGCGAAGAAACACAGGAAGAACCTATGGAGATAGGACATTGTCAACAAAGAAGAATATCAAGACGAAGGAGAGGAACAGAAATGTCTTGTAGATCAAGACAGATAGATCGCAAGCCAGTCGTGTGTTATACTTGCAATAGACTAGGACATAAACAATTTGAGTGTAACTATAGGCCACTAGAGCCGCAGCACTCAGTAAGGAGAGAGATTGACGTGAGAAAGGGTAGTAGAAGGTCTCAACAACACAAACAGCTTCGATACGGGAGTTGGAGAAGTGACGACAAGGGAAGAAACAAACAGTATATCGATAGTAGTGGAAGACAACCGCAAGTGCATAAGATAAGAAGGGCACAGGGTAGATATGATGCCCAACCATACTACAGTCAATGGGAAAGAGAACATCATCATAGGAATTGGTTTGACAAGGGAGGACGTCAAAAATAAACATGTCAAGAATACAGGAATAGGAAGATGAATTGGGATGGTTCAGTTATAAACAGGAACAAACATGAAAGGAGAAACATATGTACAGATCGCGAAATTGGGAAATGGAAATGTAACAAATTTCAATATAAACAGGGACATAATAGAACATGGAATAACAGTGACAGGGCACTCCCGACTTTCAACAGCAACAATGAGTTAGGACATTGAGATAGTCTAAATAGGAGAAAAACTAGAATAGATGTGAGGAATTTTGTTGGAGAAATCAGGAGAGGAAAGCCAATAGAAATAAACAACATAAATGTTGGTAACCAACGGAAGTGCCAAATAAGAACACAGAACGGTTGGAAAATGAAAGTAGAACCGCTAGGAGTGTGGAGAAAGATAATAGGATCTTGCCATCAAAATATCACAACACAAGAAGGTAATAGGAATAGACCATGGACAAGTCAAATTAGAACAACAGTCCAGAAGCAGGAAAACATACATAAAGACATGATCAGTGTTGGTACACAAACAGAAACAACTACGAGTATGGGCACACAAACAGGGGTGGTACCACAACATAGAGTTAACAAGATATACAGAGAGCAGAAGAAAGTGGAAACAAGGAAGCAGGACAAGATAGGAATCAAGAAAGATGTATGCACACCATTCAGACTCAATGCAGTGTTAGAAGAGGAAAAGCACACAAAAGAGAATGGAATACAGAGAATTAACAGTGTAACAGAAAAGATGGAAAGGATCAAAATATCTCAACCAAGTATAGAGCTGTTCAGGAAAGAAATAAAAGCCATCCTTGGAAGAACTAAACCAGACATCGTGGTAATAAAGGAGGTTCAGAAAATTCTGGAAGAAAAATTTGATATAGACTTATCATAAAGAAAGGAAGAAATCTACAAGCTTGTCGTAGACGAAATAGAGGACGATAGACCGATCGATGTAAGAGGCTATATAATGAGCCATAGTATGTATAGTTTGAGAGGCAGTGTTCAAGAAAGATGTACACGGATTCCCAATAACACACCACACTACACGGAAGGACAGAAACAACACTACAACACACATGAACGGATAGGAACACGTAGAATTGAAGCAACACAAAAGGATAGTGACTGGAATAAGTCTAACAGGATAGGAGACAACTGGAGAGTAGGATGGGAAGATGACTATGGAGAAACATCAACAGGTAGTCAGAGTCGCACAATGGCAGAAAAAGCGCTAGTCCATGCAGAACCGGAAACAACATCTAAATGGTTAACCCCAACCCCCCAAATCTTATACAGCGAACAAGAGGAGATGGGCACATATAGGCCAGAAGAAGACAGGATACAAGTACGGCAGGATACAGAGAGTAATCAGTACAATGAGATTCTAGAAGATACGACAGGAATAAGAAAACAGTGGAATAATGTTGAAACAGAAATAGATGCACCGTACAAACATACGAGAGGTGCAGAACAAAGAAACAGAGCACATAAGCAGCAGCTATTGAAACAAAAGGAGCAACAGATAGAGACTAAACAACAAAGTGGTGCAAGGCAAACTCAGAACATAGAGGACACATCAGCTAAAGATTCAGATACGCAGGAAGAGATGGAGGAAGAGAATATAAGAGGGATGAAGAGACAGCGGTCGTCGTCATCAGACGATTCAGGGGATTACAGAAGGCGTCTAGCAAAGTTGAGACATGTAGAAGAGGTCAGACGGAGGAGGAAGAGTAAGGTAAGAAATAGTAGTGTAGCGGTGATGAAAGACATAAAGGCAATTGTTCAATATATGGACAGGAAATTTGAAGAATTGAAAAAGGAGAAATGTAGTTGATAAGTGCAGATGTGATGAAAGGGAAATGATCTTGGGAAATACGTGTTGAGTAGAGTTAATTTTGGGTTAGAGTACTTGCTTACAGATTGGTATGGATTTGTTTAAAGATATCTCCTCTTAGTTTCGTGGAAGACAGTATGTCAGATAGCAGGTGAACTCTGGTCATAATGAACTGTTTCTGTACTGGTTTTAAGTGATGTTTGAATAGCTCTCGCGGCTAGTGTCCGCAGGGATTTTTGAGAAAAGTGTTAAGAGAACAGTAGATTCTCGTGACTGTGTGAACGGGGTGTGTTCCCGTGGGTTCAGTGTGTGCAGGGTTTTTGACTGAGGTGGTCAGCCCTAAGGTGTTTTTTGGATAATGTATGCCTGCGCAGGGCTATAGAGATTTTGTAGGCCTTGATTATTATATATCTGCCGTAGATGCAGTATTTGTGCACTGATGTGAAGTATAGAGATTTTGTAGGCCTTGATTATTATATATCTGCCGTAGATGCAGTATTTGTACACTGATGTGAAGTATAGAGATTTTGTAGGCCTTGATTATTATATATCTGCCGTAGATGCAGTATTTGTGCACTGATGTGAAGTATAGAGATTTTGTAGGCCTTGATTATTATATATCTGCCGTAGATGCAGTATTTGTGCACTGATGTGAAGTATAGAGATTTTGTAGGCCTTGATTATTATATATCTGCCGTAGATGCAGTATTTGTACACTGATGTGAAGTATAGAGATTTTGTAGGCCTTGATTATTATATATCTGCCGTAGATGCAGTATTTGTGCACTGATGTGAGGAGTAGAGATTTTGTAGGCCAGGATGTGTAAGGGCCGTATGGTGTGTTAACTACATTATGAAGATTCATGTTTCGATGTAACTGTATTCGTCTAGATCTACGTGATGTTATAATTGTAATAAACCATGGTTAAAATATCACCAGACGTTACACCATTCCATGACTTGGTGTGTGCGCTACTGTGAGTGACTGTCCCACCCACGCTTCACCTTCTTCACTAAAAAAACATCAACTGAGTTTTATCAGTGGTGGACCAAATCAACGGGTCGTAACACCCACATTACATTCGCGTGACAAGAGAGGAAATTAGGTCAGATTCTGGACCAGTCATTACAAGTGGGAACACTGAACTGTGTTATGTTTGGCTCTGTGTGGGCGTGGCTTAATTTAACTGTACACAGGTATCAGCTGACTGCGCATATCCATCCTCATATCTTGGCGTGTGTAGCAACTAAACTAACGTTATCAGTTGGTTTCGATATCAAATAGCTGTTATCTGATAGCGACATTGATGCCATAATTGTTACAGTGCTTGTTCCAGTCTTTCCATATGCAGATTCAACTATAGGTGCAGTATTTTGGAGAGTTCGTCTGCACTTATACCTCAAATGACAACTTGCAGAGTTGCTGTGATCGGTTCCTGTCGTCTGATGCATTGTTGAGGACATACTGTACATTGGCAGAGATCTGAAGACAAGAGAGCTTAGTCCTTCTACCTTTCTGCAGTGGAGTGTTTTAACGTTAGAACTTTGTGATATCCAGTGTGTTAGCGAAAGGGTCAGGATTACCTTCAGTTAAGTGCTTTTGTTGTGTGTAAATGTTGCCACTTCTGTCCATGTCAACGAGCCTCAATCTGCACTATCCTATTCTATTGATAACTATTGTTGTTGTTGTCGATAATTATATCGATTAATTATAGAATATGATGATGTACAGGGATTGATGATACAATATTTGAGATCTAAACTTGATTTGGTATAATGAAAGTTTAATTAAGACATATATGGTTGACTAAGTAAACAAGTCACAATGGATTCTGATACAGATCCGGAGGATATGAGACCTGTATTAGAGTATCTGTTTCAGGAAGGGACAGATTGTCAGAGATTAAAAAGCCCAGAGCTTGAGTCACATGTTATGGACAGGTTTTTGGTTTGTGCATCAAGAGCTCTAAGAGAGTTTGCTGAGGAGAATTTTCAGTCTCATCCTCATTTAATGATGGCTAAAGAGTTAGCGCATTTGCTACTTTGGGAATTTCGTGGATTTGTGTGCAACTATGTTAATGTTAAACACGATCACATAAGGAAGGGAATACAAAAGATGATTCAATACGGCATTTCTGATGATCAGGAAAAGGAGTTAAAAGAGAAGAAGCAAATAGGAGATATAAAACAAAGTACACAGGAGAAAAGGGAAAGTTGCTTAAAAAGTACTACTGAAGTGAATAAGCTACAGGAAAAAGTAACTAAACTTACAGGTGATTTATGTAAATCTAATTCTGAGCTTGCTTGTGTTCGAGCAAAATTAGACTCGGCATTAGGCAAAATTAAAGAGATGGAAGCTCAGATTGGGAAAAAAAATGGCGAAGTTAGAAATCTGACTCAAAAAGTTCAAGAGAAGACGGAGATTTGTGGGAAATTAGAAGTTCAGATTAAGAAATATGAGAAGTTGTGTAATGAAACACTTATTGATCTGTTAAGTGACGATGAGATTTGTGGTCGCCAAATTAAAGAAAAGAATACTATATCCCTAGAGAAGGTTGATAGGCTTACGAATAGTCATGATATTGAGATTGAGAGGGTTGATAAAGAGAGAGTGAAAGAGTTAATGGTGGAGAAAGACAAATTGATTAAGATTGAAAATTTGCTAGCAGAGGAAAGCTGCAAGGTCTTAAAAGCTGAGAGTTTAAACAAGAAATTAAGTGAACAGATTGCACTTAGAGACATTGAGATTGCAGAAGCAAGAAGAAGAATAAATGGTCTGCTTGACGTAGTCTTGAATAGCAATATGTGGTCTTCTGTCAATGGTGACAGGGATAGACAGAAAGTTTCTTATCATCAGAACACTAAAGCAAAAAGCCAGCCTTCTACACTTTTTGCGGATTCTACGGTCAAGAATGGTGGACATAGATCTTTCCGTGGGAGATATAACTTCTCACGCAATACAGATGATTCCAATGATAATGATTGCTGGCGGCAGAATAACAAAGGAAAATCTACAGTAATATCCAGTCCTGTAGATAAGGAAAGAAACAGTGCTAAATCTCAAGTCAGTGTGTTAAAAACCAACAGCGTATTTATTGACAGATCTGATAAATTGGTTACAAGTAACAAACATACTACTGCTTGTTCCATGAAGGAAACAAATGTTGTGAAAAAAAATAAAGAGATTGTCAAACCTTCTAGTCATACCCAGTCAAGGCAGTGTGACTCATTTTTTAAACACATTGCCACAAGCAAAGAAAAAAATAGTTTTGATAGGAGACATAACCCTAAGGTATAAAGTACCAAGGGAGTTCATCCTACGGTAACGTTTCTTCGCCTAAAAACAAGAAAAAATGTGACAGATCTCAACATTGTGATTCTAAAAGTTTTGAAAACTATAGCAGAAGTAATTATATGAAAGTTCATCAGTCTAGTAATAATTTTTCTGCTAAAAAGCCAGTTCTATCTGATGGACATTGTTATCTGGGAAGAAGTATTAAGAATAACTATTGTAACTGGGATTTAAATCAGTACAACGGTGTTAATAGAGCAAATAACAATGCTCTCAAAAGAAATTATACAGATCGCAACCAGGTTAGCTGTGCTCCACATAAGAGCAAGATTATTATTAATCAGAGTAATAGGAACGGTAATAGGTTCTTAAATGCTTTTGCTTGTCATGCTGATAGATTTGAGAGATCATCTCGGTCTTGTGAAGGTAGTAAATTTTTTTCAGCATACCGCACTGACAGCTGTGAATTATAGGTCAGGTTGTCCCTGAGACGTCTATGTTTGTCTGCTATGTGACGAGAGTTGTTGACATCGCAGGAGGGCCACAACCTTACACCACGGAGTTCGGGTAATTGTAAAGTGAATTTTCCGTGTTCACTCATAATCTTACCATGGATTAAAATAGATATTTTCATTTGTATTGTCTCACAGCGAGCGACTTTGCGAGGGGAATCACCATTCTAATTTTACATTACCTGGGAGAGATGTAGATCACTGTGTACCATTTAACCATTCAAGCGAGCCTAGCCAGTACGTTAACCCACCGTGTCATGATGTCACCTTGCGTGTTGATGAGATGTTCGCAAGACCTCGAAGGAATTTTTTTTTGTTTGTTTTTTTCAAAGGTCCTGTTTATTTTTTTGTTCTGTTTACAAACACTGAATGTTATTGTATTCTTTAGTATAGAACTTTATATGTGGTTAATAGAATATTATGTAATCTTTGTAACATTTGATTGCCATAATTATTTGTTGGTTGTTACTTATATGACTGTATTTTAATTATGCATTAAATAATTTCTATGCACAAACTTATTTACTGAGACAATGTAATAGTCATTTTCATAGATAGTCCTGAGTGTTTTTATTCACTACTTAAAATTTTGTTTTGTTTTTTCATCATGGATTTGATACCATGTTTAATTAACATATTTATATACAGATTATTTGAATTAATTGTTTAGTGAAAGGTAATTTTAAACATAACTTGTATGTATTATTAATGATTTTGCGTTGAAGTTAAGGACGTATTCTGAAACTTGGTTTCCATTTTTTCTCAATTATGACATTTGATAATTTAAACGATTCGATTTTTTTTGTCAGCTAGAATTAACTTAAATTTCCTATTAAATTAAGTGGGTAGAATTAACAGCGACGGCTGATACTCTTGTTCATTTAAAGAATTTAAATATCTGATTATAATACATAGTTAAGATAAATAATATTACACTTATATATATTTATAACTTTGTTTGTAGTTAACATTTTATTACCCAATGTGACGTTTCTTTGATGTATTTTTTTTTTTAAAAAGAAGAAAAAAAAACTTACACGTTTTGATGTGTGTCTGTTTAAAGATAAGATTATTTTTATGTTACTCAGCTAATTTAATTGTTAGTTATTAATTATAGCTACATATTACTTAGAAATAAAAATACTATTTTTATTTAACCTAAAGAGAAGAAACATTTTTTGTATTGTAAATTTTTTTTTGGAAAATGTGTTTTGGAGATTGTGATATTTATTTTTTTTCTGCGCCAGCGCTAGATTGTATGTTAGGGTTACTATTATGTAGTGACATTAATTCTTTGAAAATGTTGTGATGTTTGGATGTATTTTTTGGTTGTTAGCGCTTGACTATGCGTCAATGCGGAACTTGTGTTATCGTTAATAATTTTTTTGTTTGGGTGATATTTGATGTAATTTATTTTTTAGTTATGTTAAGTTTATAACTTAGTTAAATTACTTATTATGCTGTGCTTGTCATAAGCTTTCTTTTTTTTTGTGTTAGTATATAAATATACTTTAGCATTTTTGTATTTTACAATACGTTGTTACATTTAGATAGTTATTGTTAGGTGTTGTTACCAACTTTCTTTACATTTGCATCTTTACTTTCATCTCTCTTTGTTGACTATTCGTCATTTCTTTACATCTTGTCTGTTGTCTTTTCAATATTGTCTGATATTTTGTTTATGCTTCCGTGTTTCATCTTTGATGTAATTCATACTTCTTGTATACTTTTTTTTTTCGTGTTACGCTATTTATACTTTCATTCTTTGTAGTGTTAAGTTAATTATATAACTTTAGATAATGTAATTGGTTCTTATAATTCTATTTGTTTTACATGTATGGAATTGTTGTCTTCATTGTCATCTTATGATTCTATTTGATTCTTATCATATTCCCATTTCATATTTTGTCTTTTCTCGTATGATAATTTATTTTCTGTTTAGTTTGTACTATGTATACTTAACTTGGGTTTTGTATTAGATTAATTTTTATTTTGGTATGTTTGAATGATTATGTTGGATGATTTAGTCGTTATCTTACATTTATTGATGATATTTTTGTAGATGTGCTATGTTCTCTTGTCATAGGTATATTTTTGTAGGTAATTGATAGAACTTCATTAATTTTTAAAAAAATTTTTGGGAATTAATTTAAGAGATATTTGATATAACTTCATTGACCGTTAAATTTTTGGTAGTTAATTTTTGTACGTATTTGATATAACTTCATTGACCGTTAAATTTTTGGGAGTTAATTTTCAACAAAAAAAAAATGATTATATCATTTTTTTTTCCCTGGGAGTGTGGCAAACTGATAAGTGCAGATGTGATGAAAGGGAAATGATCTTGGGAAATACGTGTTGAGTAGAGTTAATTTTGGGTTAGAGTACTTGCTTACAGATTGGTATGGATTTGTTTAAAGATATCTCCTCTTAGTTTCGTGGAAGACAGTATGTCAGATAGCAGGTGAACTCTGGTCATAATGAACTGTTTCTGTACTGGTTTTAAGTGATGTGTGAATAGCTCTCGCGGCTAGTGTCCGCAGGGATTTTTGAGAGCAGTGTTAAGAGAACAGTAGATTCTCGTGACTGTGTGAACGGGGTGTGTTCCCGTGGGTTCAGTGTGTGCAGGGTTTTTGACTGAGGTGGTCAGCCCTAAGGTGTTTTTTGGATAATGTATGCCTGCGCAGGGCTATAGAGATTTTGTAGGCCTTGATTATTATATATCTGCCGTAGATGCAGTATTTGTGCACTGATGTGAAGTATAGAGATTTTGTAGGCCTTGATTATTATATATCTGCCGTAGATGCAGTATTTGTACACTGATGTGAAGTATAGAGATTTTGTAGGCCTTGATTATTATATATATCTGCCGTAGATGCAGTATTTGTGCACTGATGTGAAGTATAGAGATTTTGTAGGCCTTGATTATTATATATCTGCCGTAGATGCAGTATTTGTGCACTGATGTGAAGTATAGAGATTTTGTAGGCCTTGATTATTATATATCTGCCGTAGATGCAGTATTTGTACACTGATGTGAAGTATAGAGATTTTGTAGGCCTTGATTATTATATATCTGCCGTAGATGCAGTATTTGTGCACTGATGTGAGGAGTAGAGATTTTGTAGGCCAGGATGTGTAAGGGCCGTATGGTGTGTTAACTACATTATGAAGATTCATGTTTCGATGTAACTGTATTCGTCTAGATCTACGTGATGTTATAATTGTAATAAACCATGGTTAAAATATCACCAGACGTTACACCATTCCATGACTTGGTGTGTGCGCTACTGTGAGTGACTGTCCCACCCACACTCACCTTCTTCAACCAAAAGATAAAAAAACCCTTTAATTATCAGTATATAACAGTAGTCATAGAGAAGTTGCAAGAAGAACAAGATAGAAAGACCAAGGGAAGGGGTCAATGGGATATAGACAGTGTCGACCATGGAAGGTCGAGGAAAAACAAAGAGGAAGAAGGAAATAAAGATAGAATAAAAATAGAACAGCTAACTGCACTTTGTGCAGATTTAGAGAGGAAGTTGGAAGAGTTAGAAAGCAAACAGGAAATGAATAGACAGACATCGGAGAAAAAGGAAGATGTAACAGCACCTGTTACACGTGATGATAGAAAGGAAGCCACAGAGAACGCGAAGCAGAAGAAGGAAGAAATTAAGAAACATAAAGGTAGTAGAAGTACAGATCGAAGAGAATGCCGATCTAAGAGTAGAGATACTAAGGAGTCAAGGAAGGATACGGGTCGAAGAGAATACCGATCCAAGAGCCGAGAGGCTAGTAATATAAGAGATACGAGTCGAGGAGAATACCGATTCAAGGCTAGAGAGAGCGAAGAGAATCGGAGAGATAATAGTAGAGAAAGAAGGAAAGATAGGGATCGAAGGGATTTCCGATCCAAGAGCTGAGGTAGGCTAAGAAATAGAAGCAGAGAGGAAGAGAGAATTATGAGAAATACGGATCGACGGGGTTACCGATCCAATAGCCTGGAGGCTATAAAGGACGAAGAGAGAAGAGATACGGATCGAAGGGAGTACCGATCCAAGAGCCGAGAGGCTAGAGAGGAGGAGAGAAATAGGAGTACTAGTAGGAGAGATACTAGGAGTACCAGTAAGGGTCGAGGTAGCGACAAATTAAAGAGTATAGAACATGAAAGAAACTCAGGGAGCACTAAAACGGAGGAAATGGAACATACAGAAAAAACGAGGCAAACGGTTAATGAAGTAAGAAGTAGGGAGGTTGAGAGAAACTCAGAGAATACAAGAGATAGAGAGGTAGAGAGGAAGCAAAGTGTTGACGAGGTTAGACGAGTAGAGGAGACTCAAGAGATGGATAAACAGATTGCGTTGGAGAAGTTTAGAGCCAGAGAGGCTACGATGTTGAAGATGTTTGAACTAATGAGTAAGTGAGGTAAGAAGTGTTGTTCGTCCATCACGGGTGATGAAGACCACTCTGTTCCTCCAATTATTTAGGAATATGTTAGGTTAGTCTATGGGTACGAAGGTGACTGATGAGTTCGATGCGGGCCTGGAAAGATTTCGGACAGTGTGGGCAGGGAATGTTTGCTTCATGTGAAGGTTTTATTACATGGTCCTTTCTAGCTTGTCTCCGCTGTTCCGCTGCTGCTCTTCTGGATGATTCGCATGCCGCTGCACCTTTACGAAGAGATGTGCGCCAAGCAGTTCGGTCTTGCGCAGCAGCTTCCCATATGTCTGGGTTTATGTCAAAGGTTTTCAATGACGTCTTTAACGTGTCTTTAAAGCGCTTCTTTAGGCCACCATGGGAGCGTTTACCCTTCTGTATCTCACCATAAAAGAGTATCTTTGGCGATCGATGGTCTGGCTTGCGGACTACATGACCTGCCCAGCGAATCTGTGACTGCATCAGAATAGTATCAATACTAGGGATACCAGCTCTGTCAAGAACGGCGGTATCCGGGATCTTGTCTTGCCATTTGATGTTCATTATCTTCCTGAGACAGACTGTATGGAAGTGGTTTAGCTTTTTTACGTGGCGCCTGTATACAGTCCATGTTTCACTTGCATATAGCAGCACTGGAAGCACCGCAGCTCTGTACACCTTCAGCTTTGTCTGTAGACTAATGCCACTTCGATGCCAAACGTTGGTGTATAATCTGCCAAATGTGCTGCTGGCTTTGGAGATCCTGGTGTTCATCTCATCATCAATGACAATGTTCTGGGATAGTGTGCTACCAAGGTATGTGAATCTGTTCACAACATTCAGTTTCTCACCATTAACCTTGATGATTGGCTCAGTATAAACTGTGCCAGGAGCTGGTTGGTACATGATTTCTGTTTTCTTCGTGTTGATGGTAAGCCCAAAGTTGGCGCAGGCTTCGGAGAATCTATCCACACTATGCTGCAGATCAGCCTCTGAGCCAGCATTGAGGGCACAATCATCAGCAAACAGAAGATCTCTGATGGTGTGTGGTTTGACCATGGTTTTTGCTTGAAGCCTCCTAAGGTTAAACAATTTTCCATCAATACGATAACTAATGTCGATTCCTGTGTCCCCGTCTCTAAAAGCATCAGTCAGCATAGCAGAAAACATGATACTGAACAGAGTCGGTGCAAGTACGCACCCTTGTTTAACTCCATTTGAGACGGGGAAAGGCTCTGATATCTCACCGTTTTCCTGAACTCTAGCCTGCATTCCATCATGCAGTTGCTGCACTATTGAGATAAATTTCTTTGGGCAGCCGTATTTTGCCATGATCTTCCATAGACCCTCTCTACTGACCGTGTCGAACGCCTTTGTCAAGTCGATGAACGCTGTGTACAGGTCACAGTGCTGTTCTTGGCATTTTTCTTGTAGCTGTCTTGCAGCGAACACCATATCTGTGGTTCCACGTTCTTTCCGGAATCCACACTGACTTTCAGATAAAAGACCTTTGTCAAGATGAGCCGTAAGGCGATTCAAAAGGATTCTGGCGAATATCTTCCCAGCGATTGATAAAAGAGAGATGCCTCGATGATTGTTACAGTCTTGGCGATTACCTTTACGTTTATATAGATGTATAATTGATGCATCTTTGAGATCGTGTGGGATGGTTTCACTCTGCCACATTTGCTGGAAGATCATGTGAAGTTTCTCTATCAGAACTGCAACGCCATCTTTATAAACCTCAACAGGAATTGAATCGGAGCCGGGGGCCTTTCCACTAGACAGTTGACGAATCGCTTTCTTAGTTTCCTCCAGAGTTGGTACATCATCTAATGCTTCATTTATAGGAATTTGGGGCAGGCGGATGATGGCTTCGTCGTTAATAGATGATGGCTGGTTCAGAATATTATTAAAATGTTCAGCCCAGCGTTGGAGCATTTTTTCCTTGTCTGTAATTAGTGTTTTTCCATCTGCATTAAGGAGGGGAAATGATCCTGATGATGTTGGACCATAGACCGCTTTGAGTGCAAGATAAAAATTTTTCAAGTCATGGCTGTCAGCAAAGCCTTGGAGCTCATCTGCTTTATTACTCAGCCATGAATCCCGCATCTGGCGTAGTTTATGTTGGACGATTCTACGCATGTTGTTGAAAGCGTCTTTCTTGGATGTAGATTTTGGATCATTTAAATATGCTTTATGGAGATGGTGTTTCTCCGCCAACATCTGCTTTATATCATCTGAGTTCTCATCAAACCAGTCATTTTGTTTCTTGATGGAAGGACCCAGGACCTCTGTAGCAGTGTTGTAGATCTGCTCACTTAGGGCTGCCAAATTTGTTTCCCCACTTTGGCCGTCTAGCGAGATAGATTTGAGATGGTTTTCTAAGGTGTCAGTAAATGACTGTTTATTTTTGTCTTCTTTAGTTTGGTGACATCCAGCCTCTTTTGAGTTTTCTTCCCCTGAGGGCGCCTGGCTGGTTGGATACGAATTTTAAGTTTAGATACAATGAGGCGATGATCAGTCCAACATTCGGCACCACACATGGACTTGGTCACCCGGACATCTTGCCTGTCCTTCTTCCTAACAATTACATAGTCAATTAAGTGCCAATGCTTTGAGCGAGGGTGCATCTAGGAGGTCCTGTTGCGGGTAGGAAGTCGAAAAATAGTGTTGGTGACAAGGAGGTCATGTTCTGCGCAAGTCTGGAGGAGAAGAAGTCCATTGCTGTTACAGCGACCCACGCCGTACTTTCCAATAGTGCCATTCCAGGAGATGTTATCTGAGCCTACTCTTGCATTAAAGTCACCAAGAATGATGAGCTTATCTGCTTTAGGAACTGATGCAATGACTGCATGTAGTTCTTCGTAAAACTTATCTTTGACGTCATCCTGGTTTGTCATAGTTGGTGCATACGCGCTAATGATAGTGGCATGTTTTCTTCCATAGAACAGTGGGATCTTGACCGTCATCAGTCGGTCATTTATTCCCTTTGGGGGCCCCGCTAACTTGCTGACAATTGCTGTTTTGATTGCAAATCCAACCCCTGCTTCTCGTCTTTCTTCAGTTCCTCTTCCGCTCCAAAAGAATGTATAACCTGCACTCTTTTCGCAAAGTTGGCCCTCACCTGCAAGTCGAGTTTCACTCAGTGCTGCTATGTCAATGTTGTACCTGGCCAGCTCTCTCCCAATCAGGGCAGTTCGTCTCTCAGGTCTGTTTACTTTAAAGTCTTTGTCAAGGAGAGTGCGCACATTCCATGCGCCTAGAATGAGGGGGAAAAATCTGTCCTTTCTTTTTCTTATATGTCGCCCGCCGAAGTAGGGTACCTACCAACCGCGGTAAGCTGGTTAGGTAATGGTGGAGCAGGCAATGTTTAGGGCACCTTTTCTAGCCCCTTCCTCATGCCATGGAGGTGAGCAGTGCTTTCCTAAAGAGGGCTGCTCAGTCACTCAGGGGGCTGCTGAATCCCACTGCTGCTCCGATCAGTGGAAGACGACTATATGGCCTGCGCCGCCTGTGTGTAGGTCTGCGACTACGACTGCCAGCGTACCCAAGGTATCCGCTTCGCCGCTCGCCCATCGCCACAGGACTTGTTGTGAGTGGATGGATGAATGGATGAATGGATGAAAGAGTGACTTGCGCGGTGATTTGGATTAAGGGAAGGAGCGCCAGGCATTTCTCGGTTGAAATAAAAAAAATTAAGAATTTGGTATTAGTCTATTTTCTGATACTTTAGCATCTCCCGAATCTAAATATAACAGAATTAAATGTCCAAATGCATTCTAACAATATGTATTTTGACTTTGAAAAAGGTATGGTACGGACAAATTTTCTCAAACTCGACAAAATATTCCAATTTAGACCTAGTTTCTTTCATAGCAACCAAGCTTACACCCCTACATATTATGCATCGTTGGATTCGTCCAAATCTACACTTTACTGTAAGCAGGTCACTTATTTCGGGATTCCAAATGCCAGATAGGAAATTTATAATTTCAAAGTCAACATTTAGGGTTTCCCCTCTATTCTAAATTTTAAATTGGCTGTGCGCGTTCACGTGACCGGCAACGACAATATGGCCGCGTGTTTACGGAATCTCAGTTTTGATTTGTTATTGATGTGACAATGCCTAAAAAAACGAGATGCTCTCGTTACCTCCATCTGGAATAGGCCAGAGTTAGAGATGGAAGCAAGACTTATCCTACACTGCAGGTAAAACGTACTTATTGTGACGATATAATGGTAAAAACTGGGACATTAGTACTCAGGCAAGGAAGGTTGAAATAAAGCACAGCGGACCGTTTGTTCGATGCGGCCTTTGACAAGAATTTAGAGACGCAGTAAACAGGACTAAGGGTTAGGCTTAGTGGTTGAAATGAAGCAGACAGGACCGTCTGTACGATAGTTCCTTAAATTAGAATTCAGAGATGCAGTAAAAAGGGCTAATGATTACGTTAATGTATCCTAAACCTAACCTTAATGACGTTGGCGACTTACTGGGATGACATGTAAGAAGACGGCCCACTGTGCTTCACTTCAACCACCAGGGAGTTACATGAACTAGCTATTACGAGTAGTAGACAGTCAATTAAAAATCATCACTTTTTCCTGAGTTTACAGAATAACGGGTGACTTTTCATAATTCAGTACATTATCATGATTCTTGTAAGCATAGTGCATATTTGTTTCCTCAATTTAATGTTTGTTTCTTGTGTATTTTTATTGACATGTCACAGATGCTTATGTGTTATTTAAAAATGCCTGCCAGACATGTGCAACAGCTGGTTCTTGGTACCAAAAGAAAGATTGGAAACTTCATCAAGTGGAAAGTGAAGCAAGGCTGTCATATACATTTTGAAGGTACTTACTTTTGAAACTTACTTTATGTTTCCCCTTGCCTAAGCATAGACATTCATGTAATTTATTTTGATTTCCATAAATATCAAGTTTAGAAACATATTTCATTACTTACATGTATTGTTTTGCTTCCATTGTACTTTAAGGCACAGTTTATTAATGCTTGTTTACATCTTTATTTGAAATTTTACTAATGTAAACATTTGCCTCTTTCTAGGAAGTTCAAGTGTCATGGAAGCTGAGGCAGGTAGTGATTTGTGAAGCTGTTCTCTGACGCGACATAAATTTTGCTACACCGTGTAAAGTGACTGTGATAGCAAAGCATTCAATCAGATCATAGCAATTAAACCATATGGCCCTAATATTGCTGAATTTAATCAAGGACCTGAGGCTGCTATATTTTTCAAGAAAGTCCTGGGGCTGAACAGTGGAAAAGAGGCTTGTCGACTGGCAGGAGCAAGAAAGCGTTAAACGTCTGGTGCTCAGCTCTAAACTGGCAGAAAACTGCACTAAGAAAATGAAGAACATTTAGCACAAATCTCAACAGAAAGCCAGACAAGAAACTGCAGAGGAAGCTGGATATGCTGCCGGTATGTTTTGCATGACTAGTAAGTTATTTTATTTTGCTGCAGTATTACATACTTATTTAATTATATTCTAATTATAACAAAAAATGTGATTTTAAAGAAATCATTATTCTCATACTAATTTTCTTATAACTTCCACACTTACGTATTAATTGACATAAGAATTGGCACATATATTGCCCATAATCTTTTAAAACTGTTTATGTGATGGATTTTAAGTATCTGATCAAACTTTTGGTTAATTGACAAAAGTAATGTAAAATTTAGTAAAGTTTGTTACTATTTTAGACGCTATTTTCAAAGTCCTACAACTTTTTTGTGTATAAAAGATATCAAAAATCCATCACTGGAAAAGTTTTAACATATAATGATAAACATTGTGTTCATATTTGGTATTCATAGCTTAATAAATAAAAAAGCTTTAGCAAATTGAAATAGAACAAAGAATCCAATATTGCTCAGCTCTAAAACGGCAGAAAACTGCGCTAAGACAAGGAAGGAAATGAGGCACAAATTTCAACAGAAAGCCAGATAGGAGGCTGCAGAGGAAGCTGGCTATGCTACCAGTATGTTCTAAATGACAAGTAAGCAATTTTTCAGGGGCAATATTACAGACTTATTTAATTGTATTCTATTTATGGAGAAAAATGCGATTTTCTCAAAATCTAATTTTCTCATCCTAATTTCCTTAAAACTTCCACACTTATGTGTTAATTGACATAAAAATTGGCACATATGTTGCCCATAATATTTTAAAACTTTCATTTTGCTGGATTTTGAGTATCTGATAAAACTTTTGATTTATTGCAAAAAGTAATGTAAAATTTATCAAAATTTGTTACTTTTTTTAGACACTATATTCAAAGTCCTACAACTTTTTTTGTATTAAAGTTATCAAAAATCCACCAATCGAAAAGTTTTAGAATATAATGATAAACGTTGTGTTCATATTTGGTATTCATAGCTTAATAAATAAAAAAGCCTTAGCAAATTGAAATAGAACAATAGAATCCAATATGGCCGCCGTTTCTATGGGAACCAGTAGTGCAGTGCCATAAAACTCTTCATTGTTCGTATCTAGTATTGATATAGGTTAAGTCTGTGCATTTTCATTGAAATTCAGCAATTAATAACGAAAATAGCATTTCAGTGTAGCTCCTATGTCGACCTCACTCTCTCGCCTGGGTCCATCTCTATCCAGTGACAAGACAAGCCAAGACGACTGGAGATGAAGTCAGGTGCAGTGGATGACCAGGGCTTTCTACGTGCCTCGCCGTGCTCCTTACGCTCCACGGCGCGTTGCTGGTAATTGCCGTCATGCCCGTTGAACCAACAGGTGGTTTCTTCCGCGCAGTCTATCGAATCCAGTCTTCGCATGCATGGGTAGGCAGACCCTAACTCACCGAAGGTATATAACCATTCGGCTACCCTCACCTAGTTTAGCCGGCCTGTCAAAGCCGTTGCCCGTAAGAAGTAGATTAGAGGCCATGGTAGTATGGCGCAAATTATGTGAAACGCCGTGGGGACGACACAAAAATAGTAGAGACTGAGATTTTGGTGAAGCCGTAGAGTAAGACGGCAATTATGGAGCAATATGAAGTATGGGGAATGACGGAGTAATATGAAGATAGAGATTTGGAGGAAGCCGTAGAGGAGGACGACAGAAACATGGAGTATTATGGTGAAATGGGGAGAAATATGGAGTTACAGATTTTGAGCAGTAGTAGAGTAGGACGGAAGGAATAATGGGAATATTGAGAAACCGTTGCTGAAGACGGAAATAATAAGGAGAAATATTAGAGATAAACGGTTATAATGGAGAAATTGGAGAGCACAGTTCCAGGGAGGGAACGAGAGGTAGAGGAGATGAGAGTGAGAAGGAGAAGAGTAGAGAATTTCAGCGGGAGTCTAGTTGTGTGGAAACTAGATGCAATCGTTCTACACTGAACATAAAGTGAGCTGAGTAGGTCCGAACGATGGACTACTGCAGTGGTGGAAGAGAAGAGGAAAGAGGCAGGGAAGCCATAGATTAAGGGAGAGAGACGTAGATGGGAGGAATTGAGAAGTCACGGAGAGGAGACGGAAAAGAATTACGAGTTAACTAAAGGAGCATATGGAGTAACTACAGAGAATATGGCGGTAGATGAGTGCCATAGAGAAATGACGAGGATATAGAGGAAATGGGTAATTAGAAGTGATAGTCTGGAGGGAGCTGATAACGGAGTTGAGGAAGATGTAGATTATTTTTCGGCAGTTGCCAGAGTCTTGTGAAGACTTTGTGGGAAGCGAGGCTTCTCCAAGTTATAAGAAATACAGAGTTATATGGAGACAATAAGAAAGAATAATAAGATATAGAAAAGCTAAGGAAATGAGAATAGAGGAAATGAGTAATTATGTGGAGGAAACAGTACACATTTGTATATGGTTATGGGTTTCTTTTAACCACAAGGTAAGATGGAAATGAAATATAGAAGACATACGACAAGTAGGAAAAGCCATAGACAAGGCAGCATATATATTTGAAGAAGAGATAAGTAAACGTTCTGGAGAGAACGACAAAGATAGAAACGAAGCCATATAGGAAATGCCAGATTTATAAGAGGAAGATAAGTGGAACGGGGATGATTATGGACGACAGACATGGATGGTAAAAGGAAAAGAAAATGCACAAGAAGGAAAAATATGCAACTAAGAAGAACGATTAGTGAGATAGATAGAATTTCAAGATAATTCGCGTAGACGGGATAATAAACTTGGGAGTAGATACCTTGTATAAAGGTAAATGGCTAATGAAGTTTAGAAAGAATTAGTAAGAGCAGAAAAGGAACAAACGATAAGGTGTACTATGAAATGAGTTGTATTATATACAAGGTATAATATGAAATGAACTGCATTATGTGCAAGTTGTAACAAAGTGACAAATGTCGAGGTGTTGTCACGTGCTGGCCTTCAAAGTATGTATACGCTTCTTAGACAGCGCAGACTTCGCTGGCTTGGCCATGTTCGCCGCATGGAAGATGGTCGCATCCCAAAAGATATCTTCTACGGACAATTAGCAGATGGCAAGAGAACAGTTGGGCGACCACAGCTGAGGTTCAAAGATGTGTGCAAGAGAGATATGAGGGCACTGGACATGGATCCAGCAACATGGGAGGATGAAGCTGCCGATCGCACTAAGTGGCGATGCTATTTACGGCGCCACCTCAGATTCAGCGAAGAGAGGCTCACACAAGAAGCAGAGGTGAGGAGAAAACGTCGAAAGGAGCACCAGGAAAATAAGCAGCTGAGGGCTGTCACCTCAGGGGCGCATTCCCATAGTCAGTTATGACTGAAGGGGCTATTATTTATTATGCAAGTTGTAACATGAAAAGAGTTGTATTCAGTAATATGTATATATTGAAAACAGTTCCATGATAGAAAATGTATACTATGAAATGGAAATTGTAGACAGGAAGATGTGTGAGGTTGATTGGAAGTGGAAAATGGCGGGTCGCATTAAGATCAGTGGGTGTTTGGCTCATTGGGACAGACGTTGGTGAAGAGAGGGATGGAGTTGGTACTGGAAGAGGGAAGGAAGAGAGTGAGTGGAGATTTTTCAGGAAATTTTCTCTGTGAGAGAAATTTTTTTTAAAGGGTGGGGGGGTGGGGGGGGTGGGGAGTGGGGGGGGGGGGTGGGGGGAGAGATGTGTGAACGGTGGTTTGGTTTTGATAAAGAGAAAGAATGTATAGAAATGGTTTTAGAAATATAAGAAGAGGGTAGGGTATTCAGTTGAAAACAGCAAAAGGGAGATAATGCAGGATTGGCTCCCTTGCGGGTTTTAAGTGAGTTGAGAAAACAAAATATGCACAGGAAAGTCGAGATGCGTGAACACATTTTAGGCGTGAACGAAGATATGTTAGAACGGGGTTTTTAGACAGTTGATATTGAGACGCGCTAGGCGTAGGAAGGAAAAAGGGTTTTCTCCCAAGTGTGTTAAAGTTAGACTTGAGAAACGCGCTCAGCATAATAGATGTGTGAGAAAACATACTCAGTATTAGATGATTAGCAAGATTTATGCTGTGAGAAATAGTGTATAGAGTACATTATTTACCATAAATTTGGTGTACGGCAGTATTTTATTGTGATAGTATTTTATTCGGAGGACAAGATAGTTGTGAAAGAAAAGGTGTATTTCGATTGAGAACAAAACATAACAGTCAGCACAGAAGAGAGACCAGAGGTTTATGCCTGAAGAATTGTATGACATTGTGATAGCTGAAATAAGCAAGTAGTAAGAAGACAAGAAATTGCAGTTTGGAATATTGAATACTTTTGTTGCAGAAGAAGCTGTTGTTGTGAAAGACTGCTAACCCTGTTGTGTTAATAAAATTTGACTTTGATTCTTCACTGCTATTATTCGGTTGAATTAGTTGAATCAACAGAGAGTATGGGAAAATATTTTTGTCAGTCCGAGAGAAGGAAGTTTGTCACATTTACCTTATTACATACTATCTACTGAAAGGGCAGTGGTCCGAACCTTCAAATACGATCCACTGCCACAAATATATGATGCTCAATTACTGCATCATGTAGAATTAAAGTGGCGACCTTCGTAATACTTTAAGCCACGTAGGAAATCTGTAAACTTCAATAACTTTGGGAGTAATAATAATCCACGTTTTGATTAGATGGATTCAAACGACGAAAGGCCAAGAAAGACAGTTTGCATGCATTAGCGCAGCACCTCACTACGTCATTCTTTCCCACTGACGTCTACACTTAATCGCGTTCACTACCAATAGAATAAAGAGTTTTATCAGAATCAGATACAGAAACAAATGGAATGTAGAACATCCAGGTCACACACAGAATGATGCTTACTACCAGCTCCACAGAAGAGAACAAGTGGTAATCTTCAGACTCCGCACTGGCCACAACAGATTGAGATACCATCTATTCAACAAGCTAAAGATAGGAACTACCGATCAGTGTAACTGTGGCACTAATAAAATGACTGCTGAACATCTGCTTCAAAGTTGCCCCTTATATGTGGTACAGAGATAGCGCAAATGGCCGACGCCAGCTCCTTTCGTGGAAAAGCTTTACTGCGATTTAAATAGCCTCAAACTGACTACTGCTTTCTTTGAGAACATTCAAGTGGACGTCTGAGAGTGTACGAAGAAGAAGAAGAAAAAACTACCAATATCTCATGATGTAAAATACATCATGTAGACTTTAGATAAAGATGTTAGCGCGTAAATTTAAACTACTAACAAATCTAAATAAGGCCAACATGTAATATACATAATAACACCTTAACAGTTTCACCGCCCGACCGGGTTAAAAAAATCTATTAGATTGATTTTTTTACAATAATATCAATTATTAGTAACGCCATTAATCCCATAAAAAGGAAAACGTGAAAAAAAATTACGACATACGGCCAGAGATGTTTACAGTAAAACAGTGTCTAATGTCGTTGTCACTATCATTGTATGTCATACAATGAAAAAATATGTAATAAATACTAAATTAACTAACGAAAAGAATCGTCAACAGTCAATATAGTATAGTCTAATTTAACATAATTAACTAAGAAGTGTGTATTAATGGGTGAACAAAAGTTATCTAAGTAAAATTATACTGTAGTTAATTAATATAATGTAATCACAGATAAATGTAATGTAACTATGTGTAGGTAATGTGAACTACTTAAGCTAGTGGATTAATCTAATATAGAATTATATTAAAATAACAAAGCCAAGTAATATTAAAAGAAAATATAAGAAGACAAACACAAAGTAAAGAAATAGTAAAGAAGTAGTAAACAAATAAGATAGCTAAGGTAAGCATGGATAAGAAAGTAAGATTGACAAGCAATAACCAAAGAAAAATAAACCATGAATTATACACCTAACTCTTAACTAACATACAACTAAGTCATATAAACATTACACATTACATCTATATATAAAATAGCATTTAATTATAACAAATAATCATGAGGATAATATAAGGTACTAAAAAACTAAGGAGTTAGAGTTCCGTATTATAATAAACAGTGTAAGTTGTCAACTCCTTGGTTGCTCCTTGTATCTCCCCTGTTTCTGTGGTATCTTGATCCGAATGCACCAGGGTAGAACTCACGACCGATTCGAAGTCCAATCCTGTGACATATAAGCACATAATCTTAGTGCCATTACAAGTTACTTCCTCACTGACGGGGAGATGACGAGGGCTATTCTGACTTGTTGTCAGTTCCCTCTTTCCCTTTTTCCCTGTTGCAAGGCATGCAGCGTGAGTGGAGAGTTTTTCTTTTTACAGTCCCAAGTAATGTGGTTGTTCATTTGCAAATTTTACATCTCTTTTCATCCTGTTTGTAGGGTTTTTTATCCTGTAATTTGAGATTTATGTCAAATTTTTGCCTGTCAAAATTGTGTTTGTATTTGCTTGGTTGGTCCTTAGTATCACACCTGTTCTGGTTTTGTGGTGGTTTGAAACCTCCACTTGCTTCTTCTTAGGTCACTGAGTCACAGGGTAAGCCATCTTATGACTTTCAGCGTAAGTGATTATTTCATCTAGCCTCTCTCTCTCTTACGTTCAATTAGGAATGTCCTGGTTTCAAGAGACATTGACTCCAGGAGTTGCTATATTAATATCGTCTCCTTGATCCATTCAAAGTCCTGATTAAAGTTTCCCAATTGACACCACTTCAAAAGATAACTCTCCAACCTTGCTGAAAACTGTTGGTATATTTCTCCTGATTTGAAGCTTTGCAGTTCTAAATCGTCTTCTATAATAGTCTGCATTTTCTTTATACTGTGGTGAGCTTCTAAATACAATATCTAAATTAGAATATAACAGTATAGTGAATAAAGTCAAGATAGAATAGACTAAAATATTTTTGGCGAGAATCGTAAGTTGTCGCCTACGCCTTCAGCTTATTATTTGCTAACGCATAAGCCGAACAAAACGGTACCCAACTTTTCAAATTCGTCCTTGACATTAACGAACCACTTTTCCTAGTTCTAAGAAATATGTGCCTAACTGCATTTGGGGGACAGGAGGGGAACGGCTCGATAACACACACAAATCACGTCTCAAATTGATTCTAACTCTACAACCAACTTGCACGCTTTGCCTAAGAGATTTCCCCAATACGATGAAAAAGTTAGAAATGTGGACACTACGGTCATGGAAACGCGTTTAGCTCTTATTGTGAATGACGTAATTCTAGACGTGTTACGAGAGACTCTCGGATTTATCTCGTAAGTACATGAGAAAAGAATTGAACAGGAGGTAATTTAAAAATCAACAACTAACGTAGAAAAAAAATAGAATTTTGAACCAAGCCATTTAGCCCTATAAAAATCGTATATTCGTGTACCTGAAGACTTGCTGACCAAGAATATGTTGTTAGTTATATAAATAGTCCATTAAAAAATCAAATATTGATAAACAAGACATAGAGAATCAGAGATACTGTCAGGTCAAGTCATATCTGCTTAGATTGGATCGCATATTTTTTGGGAAAAAATTAGGTGAAAGCTAGGCTAAGATGGTACGAGGAAGGGGATTGGGTGGAATTGGAAGTGAGGCGAAATATTATTGGCCGACCTCTGAATAAACATAGATAGCCTAGTAACGTAGGAAAGGTTTGAATGAGATTTTTTGAAAGACGGTTTACAATTGTAATATTAAGAGTGATTGGCCAACTTATTCGATATTGTCAGAAAAAGCGTTAGGGGGGACGCCATATCATGAAAAATTTTGACACATAGCGATGAGAGCAGGCTTGTGCAGTGAAAACTATATTTCTCAAAAGCCTGGGCAGAACGGCAGATCGAAAGTGTGCCAGTCATCGTTCACTGTGTATTTCATTGAATAAATGTGGTAAGATTGACACTTTATTAACATGTATTTTTATAAAATTTGAATGTGAAATAATAATATATGTCTGTAAGTGAGTGGGTCTGTAGCAACCAGTAGGAAAAGCCTAGAGATTGATCCACCATGTGGTAGACTGTCAGAGAGGTGTAAAACTACAAGAAAATATGTATGATTGTCATCAAGGAGCATAACACCTATCCTATTATGTGGAAAAGATGACAGCTGGAATTGCAGTGGTGTTGTAACTATTAGGGGAGAGGAATACTGTTGTACATTGTCACATCAAAAGATAATGGTGGCATAGGTTGGTATAAAACTATGACCCGTTTCGTTTGTTTGTAATGTACCTGTACTTAAATGTGGAATAGTATAGTATACTAGGTATAAAGAAGGATGCATAACCTTCACATTTCAGGGTCCTGGGTACTGACGTTAATGTAGTATCAAACGCCTGAGAACTGCTCGATTCAGGACTCTATCTGTGTATTTCGAGCCCATGCTAGTAGCCATTGCCTATCAAAAAGGTGGAAATGATTGTCAAGCGAGCAGAGGAAACGTTCTACCTGTATTCTCCTGCCAAGATAAGTTCTTGTTCGGCACCTGGCAGCTCAACTTAAAAGAACTTAAAAAAACTTGAAAGACTTAAAAAAATTAGAAAGTGCTAGTAAAGAAAACTGTGCCTAGTATTAATATTTCCACAAGTGACAAACGAAAACAGACATAACTTAAAGGGAGTGATTTTAACCAACAATCTATGGTTTACTACCAGTATTACCTCAAAGTAGAAGAATACAACTACACACTTATATTAGAATAATATTGTATGTATGGACAGAAGATCCACTGTGTTATTGAAATGTTGTAAATAATTCTTTTGATTTCACTTTTGTTTGTCAGTCCTGGTTCAAAATAAATTAGAATCAGGATAATAATTTTTAAAAAAATTATATGTACACAAATTTCAACCACTGTCTTAATTAAGATAGCCTTCTAAAATGTCGTTTGTATGTTATTGTTGTAGCACGGTTGGTGGTTGTGAATAATAAACTATTTGTTTGTATGTTTGTTGGTTATTGCACATTACACCCTACCTTCATAACCCTAGACACTACACGAAGTCATTTTAATAATAATAATATAGATTAATTTTGAATGAGATAAAAAGGGTGGTAGCAGAAAGGTACTCTGGAAAGTTAAAATACTATTTAGTAAATTCAGGGACCTTCATAGCTGATCTCATTTAATACAATAATAATACATAACAACAATTCATAACATCAAAACCCACCACATATACCAAACCAACAATGCTTGTTTTAAGGCTTCATAATTGTTTTCATCTTCTTTAGTGAGTGTCAAGTACACATTGTAACCCACTTCTCTCAGTCCCTGCGACAACTTCAATTTCCATGTCTGTTTTTGGTAGACCATAAGTGGTAGCTAATCTCTCATACCTATCAAAATAATCTTCAATTCCGTCTTGCTTTTCCACAAAATGGATCCAAATAAAAATGCATGGCTCTATTTGAGATGCTCTGGCTGGAGCTACTCTCCGAGTGGGATGGACTACTTCCATTACCCGTAGCAATTTCTTGAAGTTCAAGTTCTCTCATTTTTACTTGATGGTCCCTTTCTGCTCTCCTCTCCCGAGCCTCAGCTTCCACTTGCAACTTCTTAGCTTCAGCCTGCATTTGCAACTTTTTAGCCTGAGCCTCTAATTGCAACTTCTTAGCTTCAGCATCAGCTTCTAACCTCTTATCCGTTTACAATCTCCTGTCTTCTCTTTCCATGAACTTATTACACTCTGTTGTGACATACTGGGTCAGAGAATCACAATTTAAACCAAACTCCTTTCCCATCTGCAGAGTAGCTGATCTAAATTTTACTAAATCTGCCATGATCATACACAAATTCACTGCCAGACAATCAAACTTGCTTACTGGCCAAACCAAAAAAACTTAACTAATTAAATTAATTAATAAACGATTACTTTCACTTTTAAAATACCACACCTTTTTTATAATACTCAATGGCACTTAAAATGATGTATTATTTAATTTTGCTATTCCTACACAAACACTTTCTTATTTCAAAATCTTTCCCACCAAATAGTACAGAAAATGAAAGTGATCCTATAATAACCAGAATATCTCGTGACAAGAAAGCCCAGTGGATGTCCCGGACACGATACACCAGTGTCGCGAGAAGTAACGATAATAAGATGATAACAATATCCTGGACAAATAGATGTATCAGATGATACCAGGATAGTGCCAAATAAGATACTGGTCTTACAAGAAATACCCCATTCTCTGAAAAGGGTAATGGTGTATCGACATCAAAGGTATAGTCAAGATGTATACATCACTAGGTCATATGGTTATGTCAATCCTAGTTAGCTATGGTGCTCCTCTCCAGACCAATCTAAGGTTATGACTCTGCTAAGGATAATTAATTAACTAACAAGCTTTTTGAACCAAACTTAAATAATTCCATAAAGAATGTTGGTACAATTTATAATTTATTTATATACATGATCTTTTTTCTTGGTACCGCAGTTAAATTTCAAATAAAATCAGATTGATTTAAAAATAAAATCTGTTTCACTTTCATTTTATATATATCACATTAACATTTAAAGTTAATTAAGTTCATTTTCAACTGTTCTCTAGATACTTGATGGAATCTGTCTTTTTTGTGCTTTCTTGAATATAATATCAATGTTAATTTATGATAAAGTCATCACGATTAATATGTCATTTCTCGTCTACATAAACCACAAGCTATGATACCATCATTACACTGTATAATTCGTAGGTGTGTGGTAATTAAAATTAGAAGTAGCCCAACAAAGAGCTACTTATCTTCAAAAAGTTCTCTTACAGCAGTATGATCGGAGAGAACCTCACAACTGAGGGTCTTTCAAATCAAGATCATACAGTTCATACTGCCACAGGCTCTGAACAACTTGAACATCTACTAGCTGACTTGGCCACTAAAGATTTAGTACGACATTCAGAGCAGGATATAATCTGAAACGTAATGTACAACCTACATAGTATCGCTCATTGTCTCCTTGTACAGTATGGAGGTATAATGAGACAGTTTAGATAACATAGTAAGTCATGAATAACACAATTCGTTCAAGTTCCAGCACAATATTTCAGTAACTCACTTGTTACAGTTTTGTGCATGATTTGCATCTTTAAAATCATATAGGCCTTGTGGTAAACATTGTTTCCTATACCAAATAATGCAGAAAATAAATATGTTACAGTCATTCCTTCTTCCAGTTTGCATAGTCCTTTTCAGCAAGTTTAATATCTTTAAAACTTTTCCACAACCAACTAGCTAAATCCATTCGTTCTACTTTTTAATTACACTATTAAACTACAGCAAAACACTTCATGTTTTCCGCCAGAAATAGCCCAATGATTCTACAAATGCAAACATTACCCTAAGCACACATTAATTATATATATATATATATATATATATATATATATATATATATATATATATATATATATATATATATATATATATATATATATATATATATATATATATATATATATATATATATATATATATATATATATATAAACATCTCGCTTACCCTCAATCACAGACAGGCTTTAAAAGGTTAAACAGTGGTCTCGCACTTCTGCAGATGGCAAAGAAATTGATACAGATGCAGTTTTCTGTGTCTGTTGTTTGAATTAAGCGGCGAGTGTGTGCACCTTCCGTTCCCCCCCCCCCATTATACTAGTATAGTGGATTTGGGGATGTACAAGACAACAACTAGGCCAAAGTATTTTTCATTCATGCATTGTAGGTTTTGGCAAGGTGTGCTTAGATGACGAATCTAAAATAATTTAGGAGTCCTTATTTCTGCACTCGTTTCTTCCATCGTAGGCATATTTTACTCTTATGAATGATCTCTGTCACTATGAATATTCACTTTATCCTATAGTTTATCCGACTATTCACTGGAGCAACCGAAACAGGGAAAAACACATGGTTTATGCTTCACTGTTTTCTTGTCATTATAACTTCGGCCCTACAACACATCTGATAAATATAATGCTATCTGCATAAGGCTAATGATCCATATTATCGAATCGGGTTCTTTAACTAGGTACTCCATGTATATATGCACACTGCCTTCCGAAATATTATCAACATCTACACTTTCGTTGTCTCCATGTTGAATAGCCTAGCGTATCCTCCGACTTTACGTGTGCCAAGCTGGTGTTTCATTGGTCAGTTATTTCCACAGGGGTTGCGCGGTGATAATTTGTTTTTGAATGATCGCCGAGATATGAACCAGACCTCACACGACATGTAATCTTTTAGAGTTATTTTATAGGTGTTGTCTATATGCCTTAAGTTATAATTCGCATTGCTTGATTTTGGAGTTTGATAATTTTATCGAAGTTTGACTTAGCTGCTTTTGCCCATGCTGCAATGCCTTAATCAAGGACTGGTCTCGCTCGCCCTGCGTATAACATCTTAAGTACTCTCTCATCTGTACCCCAAGTTGTTCCAGCAAGTGTTTTCATTTATGTCTGTCTTTGCCTTGGTCTCATTATGTTTCTGTCAACTAATTTTGTCAAAGTCAGGTGGCGATCTAAAGTAATGCCTATGTTTTTTTTTTTCATTTAAATGTACTTTTCTCCGTTTAGCACTAGTTTGAAGGTTGACAGCTTTCATTATTCAGCTAGCTTAGGCACAGTGAAATGTGATAACTCGATCTTTAAACTATGTCTAATAAATCTAACATCATTGAATAAATAAAACTGAATAATGCTTTTGTTGATTATAATAATGTAAGGAAGTTGAATAACATAACACCAAATACATTTACAAAAAGCAACCTGCATTAATTACAACCTGGATATAGTAGTTTACACAAAACAGAAAATAGTCTAAATGTAACTGAAAAATACATGAGTAAGGTTGAAAGATGTGTGCGCTGAGGAGAATTGAAAATAAATAATGGTATTCTTTTTACAGAACTAATAGATTACCTTGACTGTGACAAACTGTCACGAGTAGACTTACAATCAAACATCCAACCAGGAGTGACATCATTTTGTCACGGGTCCTGAGAAACTACTTGTGGAAGATTGAGATGTCCATGGAAGACAACTACATGCCACAATTCTGTTCCTTTATATAACATCTCTGACCTTTTTGTTTAACCTTTCTTTCTCTCTTGATAAAATTCTTTGTTTCTTTGTGTGTGTGTGTGTGTGTGTGCGTGTGCGTGTGCGTGTGTGTGTGTGTGTGTGGCCGTAAGAGAGTATCATTTATACACTCTGTGACAGGTGGATATTAACACCATTATAAGTATGTCACCGGTGGATAGGTTTTGGTGATAGTTATGAAGAATCTCTCGAGTGTAACTGGTTACCACCAGAGCTGTTGTTACCCGAAGGAAAGATTATTGCAACCTCGTTTCTTAGTACTCACAGCAGGCTGTCACGTTTACTATTTCTCCTGATACTTTCAATTTCAACGTACATATCAAGTAACTCCCTTTGTTTTATAAAACTGTTTTATTTATGAGTCCAACTGGACTAAAAAGGTTCATGTAACTGACACAACTCAATAACCTGACTACTGGTGGTCAAAGCGTTCACATTTCCAAAAAATCTTATAGATAAAACACTGTCCATAACATCATTTGTAAATACTGGCATGCTTCTACTGACAATTCTCTATATAACTTCAAAGATAAATGTTATCATAATGTTCACGAAACGAATCGAGATATACAAACCATGATCACAGTAGTCGTAAACAATTCCCCTAACATAATATATCTTGACTTGGTCATAGAAACAGTTTTACTTGCATAAGGGGATAGTTTTCAACTTCTACAAGGAAAACTCACGATATGCAAGACTGCAATGTGTCTCGCACGGAAGCTAGTTCTCAACTGAACTTATAATAGTACTCAAGCCCGTGCGAAGCTTTCTGCACACACTCACTCAAGTGTCACAACAATGCCTCGGTCTTCGCTTATTAATTAAGGGAGCTAACTATTAATTTCTAAGAGTTATCTTATCTTGACTAGTGTTTAATTACGCGCTGGTCTTTTGACTTATTTCTATTAATTAACGTGAAAACTTGCGTTTGTGTGGGCTGTACTGTCACATACGTCCGGGGCTACAAAAATGTATCCTAGAGGGAGACATTTTGGTACTATCTAATCTTAAAATCTTTAAAAAATTACATCCTAAAAAACTAAAGAGTATATAATCATGACATCATATGAAAACAATTGAAAATTATGTAAAACCAGTAAATTACCCTAAAAAAAAAAACCTTACAAACATGTGACTAAGTAAACTATAGGCACATTATGTAATATAGTAATCAACTAATAAAACGATAACGTAGGATGTGTGGAAGGAAGCCGTATAATAATATTATGAATACGATATAACTCAAAAAACATTATCAACAACTGTTGATAGAACATGTATCAAAAGTAAAAACATATCATGTGATAATGTGGCATCAACGTCAAGAAACTCGTACAAAAATAACACATTATGGAAATCAGTGGAAGTGTCTGGAGTGTATTTGGAAGTGTAGATGATAATTGTGTAAAAAAATGAGGCGAAGGTCTGTGAAAGGCATTAATCTCGGTGGTACGCGATGTGTGAGAAAGTAATCCAAGTATCCTTCAAATGTGGTGTTTGATATGGTTTCAGATGGATGGGAACATCAGTGGTAGAGTGGATGTTCATTTTGACAGTGATAGTTCGTTCCAATTCCGTATCAGATAGAGCAAACATATCGTGACGTTCTCGAACAAATTGTTGTAACCTTTGGGCGTGTGGTTCAGTAGTATGCAGTTGTTCCATTAGCTGTTCCAATCTGGTTGTCGTTAACTGAGGTGCTTTCTTGTATGAAACATTGAATGTTTGAATCGCGTAATCTCATAACTGTGGGAAATGAAGTGCTGTTGGAACCTTGTATGGGATCGGCGATGATGACTTTGGATTGGAGGTTCATAAGATGGAGGAAATGTTGTTGGGGATGTGAAGGAACCGTTGCGGAGTCGTTGAAAACAGGAATGTCTTTTGTCTTCTTGTCTATAAATGTCACGAATGATATCTTGATCTACATCATCTGCATATCTTAGAGCATTTTCGGAATCCCGGTGAGGAAAGGAAGTCTGTGCATAGTGTTCTGTCCTATTTTTCCCATTAGTAGAACGTAGTATCTCTTGATCAATAGGGTCCGCGTAGGCATCAGAGTGGAGATAGGGCGACCTATCACGCAGTCGATAATCACGAAAGCTCTGATTACCATAGTAGCTTTTCTCAGTGCAACCTGCATTGGGTTTATTGCTTCGTTCCTTGTGTGTTTCGTTCACTTGATGTAATTTTAGGGGACAGCGTGGGATACGAAGTGAGAGCAAGCATGGAAAGTGGAAAGGATGGGTATTAATCAAATGTGAGATTGTCGTCTTGGAGCTTCATGGTGGAACTGCTCATAGCTGGATTTCTGGAGTTGATCGACAGGATCATGTGCTGTAATTTGAGCAACTATGGCGCCTCTAGCAATGGATGCAGTTGTGCCAGTAGAATTAACAATCATTAGAGGAAAATCTCGATGGGTGGTGATGTTAGCTATCCCATCAGTGACTGTGATATGAGGATCATCTTTGACGTCTATTTCTGATAGTCGTGAAATATAGATTGATTGTCCTGCGCGGAAGTAAGGCGAGTTCTTGATTCTTCCTTTGACAAGAGTAAGCGAATTAGGCTGTAGGATGACAGGCGCAGTTAATCGGACCAAAGAGGCAGTGTGGATATCGTCTTGGAGTGGAATGTATTCATTATTCACTCTGATTTTTCGGAGATCAAATAGATTCTGACATTGTGTCGTGTAAGGAAATCCCGTCCGATAATGAAATTGCGAGGCATTCCTCTCGTTATGATGAATAAATGGTTAATGTTCTGTGAGCCAATACATAAGCGAATGTGTGCAGTGCCTATCGACTTTAAAGCTTGCCCTGTGACTGAAGCCATGAATGTACTGAAGGACTGAAACGTACCTTATGATGAATCTTGTGGTATAGCTTCTCATTAATCAAACTGACAGTGGCCCCGGTGTCATTAAGCGCTCGATATGTATTATTTGCAATGGTAATCAAGCAAGAACTAGGGTCTGGTATTAATCGGCAATTTTTCTGGTGCAACTGGTGGCCAGAGGAACTGGAGTTAAGAATGTTCTGTCTGTTTTGTTGCTTAATAGTGTCCGCATAAAGAAATTGGATGGTTTTCTTCTTCGTGTATGTGACAGTGATGACTATCTAGCAAAGTTATATTACAAATATTCACCCCAGGTAGACGTTTCGTCACAGGTGGTTTATATTTTATCCTGAGCTCATTGATATTGCATTTCCCAGTGATCGTGGGGTTTACAAGTTTGCTTTTAGATCTTGTGGGTTGCAACTGGCGACTGCCAGAGGTGAAGTTACCCAAATGAATGTTGGTTCAAACCCAGGTCCTTACTACTCACGTAAGTTGTCAGTGATCATTTGTATCTCATGTCTCCCTAGTGCTTCCATTCATGAGTAAGGGACCACAATAAATCATGGAAAATGGTTTATTAATGGACTAAAAGGCAATGCTCATTACACATCTCCATAATCTGGCTATCAGCTGCCAAAACGCCTGTGGGTTATATGAAGCATGAGCTCTCTGCAAAAACAATACATCAACATAACAACATGTCTGCTTGACTCTGCTCAAATGTCGATAGGCTTTTGCCTTGAGTCACCATATACATTTCATAGCAGACTAATAATTCTAATAGGAAAATGTTTGTTATACAAACCGGGTGAACACATCCCACAAAACTAGAAAAACTCTGTCTCCTTGAATAACATACTTGGGAAAGAACATTTAATCTTTCCGTGGTCAGATACTTTCTCGACCAAAGGTTAACTACACAACCTTTAAAAACCCAGCCCGCACTAAGAAACCAAACACTTCTCTCTCACTTAACAGTGAAGTCCGTGACTGACCTGTGTTCTGACCGTGGTGGTAAAAAATAGCTATCGACAATCTCATTGGTCACGCTCGACCAGTGAAGTTATCTTACCAACTAATCTTGCTCAAGTTCTTTTACTACTGTTACAAATACAGTTAACGGGTTATCTTACTTTAAACACAGGCCCTCCGGTGACATACGTCTCGGGGCTACAAAAATGTATCCTAACGGGAGACATTTTAATTCTATCAAAACCCAAAACCTATATACATAGCAAACTCACATATAACCAAAAAAACATAAATCAAAATATCATGTCAAAACAATCATGGTCAGTATAAAGGCATCATAGACCTATTCAAAATCAATGGGTCTAATAATATAAACATTTAATGAAAGGGCAATGTAGGATAGCATGTCAGGACAGTGGACTTAGGTTAAGGAGTAGGACGAGCCTGTAATGGAATAGCTCCAGGGATATCGTAGTTCATGTCAACAGAAATCTCCATAAGTGCGATGCATGTATCCTAGAAATATGACAAAGGATAATAGCGAATAAACAACCTAAGTGTAGAGTCCATATGAAACGTCTGAAGGGAAGAGTGACGACAACTGGTTGAACTCTATAGCTCTGAATAGACGTCGAACCGGACAATATTCCATGGTACAATGTACATGAGTTTATACGGAATCATTCATTAAAAAAACATCAATTGAACATGAAAATGTTTTACCGATATCACACAATGACTGACATATCATACAAAAAAATCAACAGTATTAGTAATACCATCAACAGCATTGTAACGCAAAATTAAATGCATAGTGGGTGTGTGCGTGGTTAATTGCAATAGCATAAGTGAAGATATCGTATGTTGCAAGTAGTGCGAGCGAGAAGTGGCACATATGATATGTGAAATGGAATAGGTGTATGAATGTCATGTATCCAACATAATGCAAACGTATTATCAATAACCATTAAAGGAATGTGCATTAGTACCAAAAGCATCGTGCAAAGATAAAATATTGTGAACCTTGAGCAATGCTCTACATAATGTATGTGGGAGGATAGATGATATCAGTGTAAAGAGGAGCTGAAGGTCCGTGTAAGGTAATAGTGTACGTGGTAAATGATGTCTATATAATAAGTCTATGTGGCTTTCAAATGTAGTGATAGTGTGACATGAAAAAAATACATCTCTGTTCTTATCCATAATACATAACACATAGAAAAAATAATGTCGTCCAAACATATCAGTACGTTGAGTAGCATCATGCAACTCAAAAATAACAAAATCCGAAACAAAAATTACAAGTTGTGTAATAATACCTGCTAGAAATTAATACTTAACCGATTTGAATTAACAGCCGTACAAGTGTTGTTTACAATTATGAGGCTGGCGTTAAAAGACATGATAGATGAGCTGTTGATTTGCAGCTATAGTCCACACTTGTAAAGTGAGACTATTAATATTCATCTCTGTGAACGCTCCAAATAAAAAATGTTGGAGACCCTGTCCTACAAAAGGAACGATAGCTATGCGCTATCTATGTACCTTACATAGATCCTGAAATCTAGTTTGCAATACGGTGAGAGTCTGTCGTAACCGTATTAACTCTCTGTGTGACATGGCCAAAACAAAAATAAATCAACGTAAGGAATAATATACAATCTACTATAAAAGTGCCTAGTCGCAGTAATATACTATTCAATCTTAACAAAAGAATGCAATATGTCTTGGAATTCTGTTCTCAATGGTTGCAGGGAAGCGACTAAAAATAATAGTCCATGTGGAAGAGGTGTCAGAGACATCTTTGCCTTTCTCCAATAATGTTACATCTCGCCACAGTAGTCGGCTGTACGTCTGAGTGCGGACGATTATCTCAAACTGCAAGGCTAAGGGAAGAAAGGAACTAACCATTGTCGACCTGCAAATAGAAAAAAAATGTATTGCAAAAAGTTAGTGCTTGTTAAAAAACATTTGTGCCAGTTCCAAACAGGCAATTTCCTTCGATGACAGGCGCTGATCGTACGTGTGTCCCTTAGGATGGGAAGCAGTTGCTGTGAAATGAGCAACGGGACGATTAGCAGTACATGGTTCAGTACTGTCTTGACGGTTGGGATGCACAGAACGACGCTTCTTGCGAATCTGTACACAAACATGTTCATGTGAGGGACGAATCAACTTTGCTAAAGGGACGGAGTTGTCAGACGATGATGAATAGTGGCGTTTAATGGCTGTTCTGGAATGTGTGTCCATGGGAACAATACAGGAATCATCATCAGAGGCTACACGATGTGTTGTCTGGTCAGGCGTAATGTCCTGCCATGAGTTTTCTGTGATGGTTGCCGAAGAATCCGAATGGACTGTTGATGAATGTGGTGGATCAGTAACTGTGGATGGCATCAAACCAGAGTGTTCAGCATTTGGAGGTGTATCCTCTTTTCGTGGTTCATTGTCATGGAGTAAATGGTCGTTGCGGTGTTGGATCCGTTGTCGGAGCTCCTGTAAAGGGATGTCATCCTCTTCAGATGAGTTATCTCGTTCGCGTCGATATCATTCTATCGTATCTCTGACTAACGTGGGGGCAGCTGGTTGTGGTGACATGTCATCAATGCTAGATGCAAGTGAGGTGGAGGACGAATAATGGCAAAGGGTGGATTTCCTGACAGGTCGTGAGGAGCGAAGTTGTGGAATTTCAACAGGTCGGTGATCATCTAATTTCATTTGAGAAACGTGAGCTTTCATAGTAACATTCTGTCTCTGAAGCCATAAGATATAATCTGTAGGAGCAATCTCTTCGAAGACTTTGTAACCATCATCAAGCTTTTCTGCCGCTAACCAATCATCAATAGTCTTGTACGTTTTCTTCTTGATTACACTTCTGTTTTCTTTCTGTTCTGCTTTTTCTCGCTCTTGGTATGTGTTTTGTGTGGGTGGGGTTGACCGATCAGATGATATCTTGTGTTTTGCATGCATTGCTGTCGTTGTGGCAATCTGACTGCTTAGTAAATGTCTATGCTCTACGCTGGGAGTATTTACCTGTGATGCACACTTGTCGCTTTGCTCTGGTACTTCTTTTTGTGTGCCGGTGTGTTTCTTTGTTTCTGTCTGGGTAGCAACACTGACCATGTCTCTTTGTATGTTGTCATGTTTTCTAACCTGACTTCTCCATGATCTACGCCTATTACTGTCATATTCTGTTGTAAATCTTGGTTGATAGGATCTGTTCTTGCTGTTCTCATATGATCTTACTTGGTTCACGTCCATCTTCCAGCCGTTCTCAGTTCTTATTCGACATCTTTGGTGGTTGTCTATGTTGATGCTATTTATTTCTAATATCGTGCCTTTCTTAATTTCTGCTACAAAATTCTTTACTGCTATGCGATGTTGTCTTCTGTTTATGCTACTCCAATCTGAGCCTGATCTATGGTTGCTATTGAAACTTGGGAGTGTTCTGTTATACGTGTGTTGTTCGATGTTTAAGCAATTTCCACAATTGTAACATGTAATCTAATTAACATTATGAACTGGAGAAGGATGCGCATTCACTGGGGTAGTGTGTTGGTTGTGTCGCTTGTCGTCGTACCTGTGAAATGAGTCATTTTGGCATACATTGTGTGAATAAGATGAGCGTTGATGATCGTTGAAGGTTGCATTGTCTCTCCGCCATCTTGGACGATAATGGTCGACTTCCATTGGTCGGGAAGATAGTCTGATTGCGGTTCTCTGCCGATCCTTTGATGAAATCTTTTCCGAACGTTCTCTTCGTATACAGCCGTTTGAATTGTTTCTGTGATCGACTTCGAGTCTTTTCTCAATAGGTGGAGTTTCAAACTGTCTGCCCACAAACCATCAATAAATATGCCTACTAAGTGTCGCTCTAATTCTTCCGTGGGGATGGAACCTCCTAAAAAAGCATCTTCGGCTAGGTTAAACAACCGGTCTCCGAACATTTGTACTGGCTCATGACGTTCTTGCTTTATCTTCCTTAAAAGCGTCCAAGCATGCTGACAGTCTGTGATATTTGAATATCGACTTACCAATTCCTTGCGAAGGCTCTCGAACGTTTCCTGTGGGAAGGCTTTACTGCGACGACGTAGAAAGTCTGTAACCAACCCATCAGAAGATAAAAAGGCAATTCGCTTGCGGTCGGAATCAGTAGCTGTGTCAATGATGGATGAGAACTTATCCATGTCAATAAGCCATTTGCGGAATAGTGCGGGGTCTCCAGAAAATGGTGTAAAAATCGATCTAATTGAATGGAACTTAGCATGGTGATCTACCTGATGAAGCGATTCTGTGATCTGCATCCGTGCCTGCATTGTCGGTTCTAATTCATTAGGCAAAGCTATATTTTGAGGTTGTATACCCTGTTGCTGTTGATTTTGTGACAGATGTGGCTGTAACATTTGCTGTGGGTGCATTTGTTGTTGAGCCAGGGCCTCATGAGCACTTTGAAGATCCATGATAATTACTGTTTACAAAGTACGATCACAATGACAAGGGCGTGAGCTGGTCACGGCACCAAATCAAAGTATGTCCCAGGGAGGCGACTGGTCGAGGCACCAAATCAAAGTATGTTGCCGCTGGGAACGGGACCAAATCAAAACATGTGACGGTGGGGCTGGTTACGGGACCAAATAGTGTGTAACCAGTTATAACAATCTAGCAAAGTTAAATGACAAATCTTCACCCCAGGTAGACGTTTCGTCACAGGTGGTTTATATTTTATCCTGAGCTCATTGATATTGCATTTCCCAGTGATCGTGGGGTTTACAAGTTTGCTTTTAGATCTTGTGGGTTGCAACTGGCGACTGCCCGAGGTAGAGTTACCCAAATGAATGTTGGTTCGAACCCAGGTCCTTACTACTCACGTAAGTTGTCAGTGATCATTTGTATCTCATATCTCCCTAGTGCTTCCATACATGAGTAAGGGACAAGAATAAATCATGGGAAATGGTTTATTAATGGACTAAAAGGCAATGCTCATTACACATCTCCATAATCTGGCTATCAGCGACCAAAACGCCCGTGGGTTACATGAAGCATGAGCTCTCTGCAAAAACAATACATCAACATAACAACATGTCTGCTTGACTCTGCTAAAATGTCGATAGGCTTTTGCCTTGAGTCACCATATACATTTCATAGCAAACTAATAATTCTAATAGGAAAATGTTTGTTGTACAAACCGGGTGAACACATCCCACAAAACTAGAAAAACTCTGTCTCCTTGAATAACATACTTGGGAAAGAACATTTAATCTTTCCGTGGTCAGATACTTTCTCGACCAAAGGTTAACTACACAACATTTAAAAACCCAGCACGCACTAAGGCTCCAAACACGTCTCTCTCACTTAACAGTGAAGTCCGTGACTGACCTGTGTTCTGACCGTGGTGGTAAAAAATAGCTATCGACAATCTCATTGGTCACGCTCGACCAGTGAAGTTATCTTACCACCTAATCTTGCTCAAGTTCTTTTACTACTGTTACAAATACAGTTGACGTGTTATCTTACTTTAAACACAGGCCCTCCGGTGACATCTACTAATGATCGGCTCTGCCGTTTCCCTGGAATCGTGGATATGAAGCTATATGAGCTGTGTCTAGGTTGTCAACGAGAGTAATTGATGTGAAGCTGGTGGTGAGAATTTCTATGTCTAGATTGTCCACGAGCGTAATTGGCTTGAGGCTGCTGGTGAAAAGTAACTTGCGGTTGATGTGTGTAGTGCAGAATCTGGCCACAATTCCGTGAAATATGTCCAAGCATCCCACAATTATAACAAGTAATAGGTGTTGCATTGTTTATTTGTGGCAATCGTGAAGTCGTCGGGGCATTGCGTCTATCATATTGTCCGCCATCATTCCTGTGGAAAGTATCGTGACCATGTAGATTACGATGTTGTGCATCATGTGAATAAGATGGGTATCGTAGATCATTGTTGTGTGTGCCTCTCCTCCATTGATGTCGAAAGTTGTCTAATTCCATTGGTTCTGCAAAATAGTCTGATCGTGGTTCTCGTCCAATGCGTTGATGAACACGTTTTCTTAAATTTTCTTCGTAGACTGCAGTCTGAAGCGTTTCCGTGATAGATTTTGAATCTTTTCTTAAAAGGCGGAGTTTTAGGTTATCTGCCCAGAGACCAGTGGTAAGAGGTTTTAATGTTACTAAATAAAGAGACTATCCTGGACAAAATAGATGTATCAGATGATACCAGGATAGTGCCAGATAAGAGACTGGTCTTATAAGTAATACCCCCTTCTCTGAAAAGAGTAAGGGTCTATAGACAATCAAGGTGAGGTCAGACTATGTAAATTCCCAGAGTAAAGACTGATGATGATGATGTCTGGGTCCCTAACTGTCACCCCTCAAGATCTCACCCGGACTAAAGAATCTGTGTGGTGTTATATGGCAAGTGTCTTGGCTAATGGATTTAACATGAGTAATAAATAATGTCAAACAGAACTGTAACTCAATAAAATTTAAGTAAGAAATCTGTTTGTAAAGTTTATATGGATATATACAATTTAATCTTCCTGTACCTCAATTTTTTGGGACAGAAATTGTCAAAAATCAAAAAATGGTTATTTACAAAATATAAATAAATATGTTTGAAACTCTGTTCATGACTGGTTACACAAAAAAGTCACTGTAATGATTACCCCACACAGTCGTGTTTCAATGCTGGATACTACCACTAGTCTGTTATTGGAAGGTCTGTTGTTTTCATCACACCAAGGTAACAAGTTTTATTTTTGTGGATTTTTTTGGGATGAACTATCATTTGCCTTTATTAAAGGACTTATCTTTACAGCATGTCTGATGCTGTTGGCTCTTGATTATTCCGGATCACCAAAATGTTGTGCCTCCTGGATGAAGATAAGGGGTTTAGCTTCAACTTGTATTATGAGCAATCAACTCCCACATGTTCTTCCTTTTCCAGGTTTACTGCAACAACTAGGTAACTGGTAATACAACCTGGAACAAGAAGGAAAATTTCCTCCCATATACATCTTGTCTAAATTAATTTCCACACATAATCACTATTACAACTCACCTTGGTCAGTCATGTGTGCTGACCATTTGCACCAGACTATAAATTCCGTTGTCTACACTCAGTTCTGTGTAAACATTCTTCTATAGTGGTAATACAAAGCCACTGTCCCTCATACAGTGTTTGTCTTCCATACAATACCTATCTTGTGACCTGTTGATTATTTCTTCTAGCATTCTATACATGGTTTCACATGTTATTTGAACAATGTGTCACTTCCAATGGCAATATCCATTTATTAACACTGCACTTACTGGCGAAAATTTGTAAGGCCAATCTGCAAACATTTTACACATTTATTTCACTCCGAATAAGCCTGCATTCCTACTTAGGTCGTCATGACATAACCTCTCCCAATTAGCAGTATCGAAATATGGCACACAGCCTGTGGCCTACATATCAATAATTTATACAAATAAACTTATCTGCCTTACCCTCAAGTAAAGAATATCACGCACTCAAAGCTGACAGGCCATAAAAATGCTCTAGCACTATGCACTCTCAGTACAGTCGGCAAAGGCTTTTGTCCTTCGGTATCTTTAGAATTAGCCAGCTAGGCGTGAAATCTTAGTTGACAAATGACGGACTATCAAGATGTTGCTACTTTTTATCCCTCTAACCTTCAACCAATCAGAAGACGAGTCAAAAAAAGTTAACTATTTTCTAAAACTAGAAACTTGGTCGATTTTTAAGCGTAAGTGTCCAATTCGACCAAATTGTATTATTTAATATTATCGTTATTTGTGGACCGATTTTTATTATCAAAAGTGATAATCAAACGGCGTATTGCCCTCTATCATTCTATATAATGTTCTGTTTGTTATTCCTTAACATTTTCATCTGGGTAAGTTCTTTGTAATTAAATGTTGCTCTACCCTGATCTGAAAATATTACTAAATTAAATTTTTCTAAGTCAAGATTATTTTATTATGAGGGAATCTTTATGTTACTGTATTAATCCATATCAGCGCTATAATTCAAGATATTCCTTTCGTGTTAATTACCTTTAGTTATGGAGAAATAAATTATTTAAGTTTGGTCAAAAACACAAATCAGGCCTGATTTCCACTTTAACCAAAGTTTTCTTGTCCTTACAAAACGAGGTAACGATTTGATTGGTTGTTAAATTTTACTACGTCTTTCGATAAAAATTGGGTTGGGTGTGTGGGGGTGGTAACTTTTAACGTGTTTTCTTAGAAATATTCAAATACTCTAGTTAAATTGTTGGCGGTAGATTTGACTGTGCCCTTCAGACAAATTTCAAATATTGTAGTAGTTACAGATTTTAAAAAAAATATGTTGACTGGTTTTTAAGCAGAAAGTTTGAGCGTGGGGTTACACAGATCCATTTCACTACAAGACCATCGATGAAGATTCCGACCAAGTTCCTTTCTAATTCTTCAGAAGGAATTGATGCACCAAGGAAAGCATCCTCGGCTAGATTTAGTAAGCGATCCCCAAACATTTGAACAGGTTCATTACGCTCCTGTTAAATCGTTTTAAGAAGTGTCCACGCGTGCTCTGAATCGGATATGTTAGTGTAACGATTCACCAACTCTTTGCAAAGGCTATCCAATGTTTCAGCTGGAACAGCTTTACTTCGGCTTCGTAAGAAATCTGTAACAAGTCCATCCGAAGATAAAAATGCAATCCGTTTGCGATCCGAATCTGAGCTGAGTCAATCAACGACGCAAATTTGTCCATGTCTATCAACCATTTTCTAAAAAGAGTGGGATCTCCCGAAAATGGAGTAACAACTGTTCGAATGGCATGAAACTTTGCATAATGATCCACCTGATGAAGGGAGTCAGTAATCTGCTTCAAAGCTAACATAGTGGGATCCATGTCATAGGGGAATGGTACAGTATGCAGTAATATGGGCTGCTGTTGCTGCTGATTTTGTAACATTTGCTGATGCAGTATTTGTTGGTGATGCATCTGTTGTTGTATTTGTGCTTCTGAAGCGCTAGTGGTGTCCAATATAAAATCGTAAACGAATGTGTAAATTGTTCAAACGGAATGTTCAATTAGATAACGTAGACAGGGGCGTGAGCTGTTAACGGCACCATTTTCTAAAATGTGGCCGTAAGAGAGTATCATTTAAACATTCTGTGACAGGTGGATATTAACACCATTTATAAGTATGTCATCGGTGGATAGGTTTTGGTGATAGTTATGAAGAATCTCTCGAGTGTAACTGGTTACAACCAGAGCTGTTGTTACCCGAAGGAAAGATTATTGCAACCCAAGTTCTTGGTACTCACAGCAGGCTGTCACATTATCTATTTCTCCTGATACTTTCAATTTCAACGTACATATCAAGTAACTCCCTTGGTTTTATAAAACCGTTTTATTTATGAGTCCAACTGGACGAAACGAATCGAGATATACAAACAATGATCACAGTAGTCGTAAACAATTCCCCTAACATAATATATCTTGACTTGGTCATAGAAACAGTTTTACTTGCATAAGGGGATAGTTTTCAACTTCTAAAAGGAAAACTCACCGATATGCAAGACTGTGATGTGTCTCGCTCGAAAGCTAGTTCTCAACTGAACTTATAATAGTACTCAAGCCCGTGTGAAGCTTTCTGCACACACTCACTCAAGTGTCACAACAATGCCTCGGTCTTCGCCTATTAATTAAGGGGAGCTAACTATTAATTTCTAAGAGTTATCATATCTTGACTAGTGTTTTATTACTTGCTGGTCTTTTGACTTATTTCTATTATTTCTATTAACTAACGTAATAACTTGCGTTAGTGTGGGCTGTACCATCACATGTGCGTGTGTGTGTGCGTGTGCGTGTGCGTGTGTGTGAGTATGTGTGTGTGAGTGTGAGTGAGTGTGAGTGTGTGTGTGAGTGTATGTGTGTGTGTTTGTGTGAGAGAGAGAGAGCTATTTCTTATTAAGAACTTTTACAATTATCTTATCTGTAACATGTTTTTTTCCCATTAGTAAAACCTAGCATTGTGATCATTAATGTGTGTACTTGGTTTTCGTTCAGTGTAAACATAACGAATGTGAATGAAAAAAACCGACAGAGATTCAAATAGAGACCAAAAGTTACGATGTTTTAGATCAGGTTACAGTATGTGTCTGCATCTGACTGTAGGTCACAGTTTTATTTTATCTGTCGGTCATGTTCTTTGGGCCCTTCTTTTTGTTTGCTTAGTGTATTGTATAGAAAGAAAAATCATGATTTCATATATCTTCTGTGATCCTTAGCAGCAGGTTGTCAATGCAGTCAGTGGTCATCACGCCTTGTTTCATCTTGTAGGGCAGCAACAAACTTCTTCCACTTTGTTAGGTCGGTGGCCATCCTTCGAACAGGGCCTCAAACTCTCGTTCATTCTTTGCATCTCGGCCTCTGCAATTCTCCGCCAAGTTGTTTTTGTTCGCTCTCTCTTTCGCTTGCCTTCGGGGGTCCATAGCATAGCTGTTCTTGCACTAGCATCGGGGTCCGTTTTTTAGGACGTGGCCAACCCAACTCCAGAGTCTGCCAGATATGACGATGTGCATGTCCTGTTGGTTACTGTCGTGGAATATTCTAATCCACATATATAAATTAAAAGGTAAATGTAAAGCTTAACAAATAAATTCTAATAAAGAAAAGAGCAATGGTAAAATAACAGTGCTGTCACAATGACAGTACTCGAAATCCCCCTTGTTTTCTGCTTCGTCTGCAAATTGTAACGCTTTCACGTTGATAGTAAAAGCCTACTGTATTATTACCCGCTTTCTTCAATGAAACTTGTGCTGTATTTCTAAGAAAAACATTGAGAGGCAGACTGCGTAATGACCTAAATTAATCCTAACATTAATTATATTACGTTACCAAAACGAACGAACAGATGGACTCAAATAGAAAGAGAGAGGGGCAAATAAAATCAGGAACGCATGCAAAATTAAACACGCGTCTCGCTATTAATGCCACCCCCAACAAGTGTAACGCGATACACAATTACTACTATCACGCGTGTAAGGCCACATGCACTAACTTTTTCGGACGGACAGTGATAAATTCACTACCCTTCCCAGAGTTAGGTTTTAAAATCACAAAAAAACGCTTATTAGGAAAGATAACAATAGATGGGTTTACGTTTGAAAACATTACAGTACCCAGACAGCACATCTTCGAAACAGGAGGTAGAAGGAATTGCATATTTTGAACGCAGCATATTAGTTCTATTAAATATATATATTTGGGTTCCTTAGGGTTTGCTGACAAAGAATATGTACAACGTTATGCAAATAGTCTAGGAATTAACAAGTTATAGCCAAAATAAAATGATGGTGCTGTCAGACAACACCCAAAATCAGAATCGCTCAGTGGTAGATTTTTTTTTAAATCCACCATTGTACGGGAAATGGGCCACAAGTTACATTTGAACTGATTGGCTGGAATGATATGTAAGGCTAAACACGATTAGTCGGGCTATAAATACTATCTTTGGTTGTTAGGGGAGACGTAGGAAGTTAAAATTTTTTCAAACACTTGTCGAAACGTGGCTCCATTGGCTAGACTCGCTGATATACTCACTTAGGAGCGTTAGTTCGAGACCACTAGTGCAAATAAGCTTGATAAAGCAACAGTGCGTTGAAGCCAGCTCATATTTTTGCTAAATAAAAGCCTGGAACATAAGCAGATGGGAATTTGTGCCAGTAGTTGATCCAGAATTCATTGCTAATCAACGTATCTGTGTTTGTTTCCATGAATTGTGGTAAGCTTGAAACATTCAGTATCTTTTAATGAAAATTGAATGTGAATTGTTAATTTATGCCTGTATATATGTGTAGTTCAGTAGCAAACATGATGTAAAGCCTATAATGCTCCAGCCTGAACAGAAGGTGTCAGAGGAAAGTAAAACTGCATGGAATGGCCAAACAGTACACTGACACCTAGATTATTGATTAGACAGAAATAATGCTGGAAGTGCAGAGGCGTAGTAACCATTAAGGAGGTAAATACTGGTATAAAGTATTTCAGATGAAGCTGACAGTTGGCCTAACGCTCTGAACTCAATGTTTGTGATGTATTGTGCTCAATGTAAAAAGAGAGTATAAATAAGTTATGAAGTAGAAGGTACATCCTTCTTGTTTTCAGGGACCGTGGTCTTGATGGTATTGAGCAGCACCTGGTCAGAGCTTTGCTGAATCCAGAGTCGGACAGCATACTCCTTGGTCCATTTAGCTATCAGTGAGGTGTCTCCAGAGCCGAGGGGAGAATCGAGCAGAGGAGTCTGTTCCTGCCGCCATCACGCAAGATAAGCTGATGTGGCCAGCTGAGCTCAAAATTATGTACCCCCAGCTTAAAATGACCTTGTAAAAATAACATTAAGAGGGGAATTAAATTGTGTTAATATCAGGAACTGAGAACATCTCCAATAATAGTTCCCATAAAGACAAACTATTGAAGTCATGATGACAAATACCAACAGAGCTTGAACAAAACAAAACCAGTATTACCTCATATTACTACTACACAACTGACACACATAGGATACTTTTAATAATATATGTCCTTACAATATTCATATTGATAAATTCTGTACATATAACTTGTAAGTAAAATTGATTGTGATTCCTGGTTCCCTTTGTATTTGAATCAGGACACATATTCATTCATAACAGCAATGAATACATATTGTTATTTGAAAAGTTATCAGTGACTCCTTTAAGATATCCTTTAGAGTGTTATATGTATGTGAGTGTCACAGTGTTGTCAAGTGTGGTGGAATAAATTAAATTGTTTATCTGTCTGTTGTTGTTATGACTTACACTTCATCATACACATACCCTAGACATACAACGTAGTCATCACACTATTCCAGAATAATTCTGACTGAGGTATACATATGTGGCAGCAAGTAAGGTTATATATCATACACTACTCTTATTAGATATATATACCTTCACAGCTGATCTCAGTCAGTACACTAAGTCCACTATACATATTTATAACATCCCACTTCACCACAGTTACTACGAATAAATAAATAGCTCTTGGTTGGTGATGGTATATATTTCATATACTTGTACGCATGAAAAAAAACAGTGTCGGCTACAATGCATTTTGCTAAATATGTAATTAGTCAAATGTGTTCACAAGCACGATGCTGCATATGACACAGCAAGGGGTTTACATGACAATATCATCCTCAGCAAAAACAGTTTGTCGTCAAAATTACACTAATAAGACAACAAATTAATGTATAGCACGTTGACAAATTAAAAAAAAAAAAGAAAAACAAATCAAATTATAATTTATCAGAAGTCTATAATTACTCGATGACAATTACTGTGAAATAGGGGCGTTTGTAGAAGCCTACGTTATTTTTGACAGAAACAAATTCATTAGACTGATGTGGTCGTAAATGTTTGACAAAGAACTTGTGATACTGACATGACATTTACTTGATTAATTGATTACTCATTCTTCAGTATCAATCGTATTCTTTCTTTATTTGTGTTCAATTAATGATCAAGTTGTTGTTCGATCTGTTATTCTGTATCCAGCTTATGTTGTTTTAAATCTCTTGTGGTCAGCTGATTTCCACGGTAGTTAGAGCTGCTTACATCACGGCAAAGTTATGGGTTCCGTGGCTCGAAACCTTACCCAGCTGTAAATGGGTACATCACTCTGCTTTTTGGGGTGTGGTAGGTGGATGAAGCGAGAAAAAAAAACTGATCAACCCACCACATAAAACTTTACCTACTATTGTTAAGTTTCTAACAATTCACTCCGATATTGGACTAGCGTTTATTTTTCTTGTAACGTTTGATGAATCACGTTCGTATACATGCCCCACTGGTTTAATATGATCTAACCTATTTTGTCTGTTGCATGGCATAATATCGCTGTGGTGACGTTATAACTGTGTCAATGGATTCCATCTTATTATAGCATTGCCAGCAGTGACGAGTCCGACAAATTGGCACAGGAAGGTAGAAAGCTACCTCAACCTGATACACGCATAACCTTCGCAGACAAAGATTGTTATCAGCACCAGATACAGAAACAAATGGGATGAATGGCATTCAGGACACAGACACAAAATGATGCATATTACCAGCTCAGCAGAAGAGAACACGTGATAATTGTAGCGTGAGGTTTTTATTGGCTCTAGGATCAGTATAGTACTGACAATACAGAAGTAGAATTTCTGCAGAATATGGTGAAGTCCCAGTGTCTGAGAGAACTACTGGTATCACAAATTAGTTATGGCTGTGAATGATCTGACCTCGAAAAATTAGTAGAAAGGAGACAGTCATAAAATTCCACCCCCACTGTGTAACTAACTGTGATATTAAAACAAGGAAACAGATTTCACTTAACAATTATAAAACTGACAAGTCGTTCAAATACAATTACCTTATTATTTATTTAGTATATACACTATCTACTATTGTGCTGAAAGGTGGATGTTGGAAGATGAAAATGTAATGGATTTGAAAGTTTACATATGATTTACAAATATTTATGTATTTATATATATTACAAATCTTCCAAGTATAGAAAACAAAGTTTAGACCAGCTGTGCCGTTAATCAATTTTAGTAAATGTATCAGCTGTGCTGGTATACTTTGTCTCTCACTATGCTAAATTCCTTTTCGTCGTAGACGTTAATAGCTCACAATTGCCGTCGGAAATGGTACTAATGTGTACTCATCTCTCAAAAGTTCTGTCCTTCTTAGTTTGCTTCACACAACAATTGCTGAGGATCGTTCCTTTAGCCCACCCAAGACTGAGGGGACAAAGGATGTAGCTCAGGTACAATCTCTGTGCTCCTGCGAAGTTCCAGGCAGCTGGATTGACTCGAACATACAACCTCAGGTTGGATGACACGAATAAAACCCTCTAAGATTTATTCAAGCTAGCGACTAGTGAAGCAAGTCTGACGGTCAATGGAGGTGAGCAATAAATCAGCCTTTACAGCTTCTCTTCTTCAGTCGGACGTCTAGCTGGTTTCGTGTTGGTGTGTGTGATTTGAATAAACTTCGCACGTATATTTAGGTAAACTCAGGTAACTGCCAGTGTGTAAGGAAGGCTTTTGATTGGCTCTCGACGTGGCAAGCTGATTGGTTATATGCGGTTTTGTACAATCAGTGACCGAGATCGAGTCTCAAAAAAAAGGGCTTAATTTTAATTTTTTTCTGTTTTCCGCTTTATTGGGAGACAAGATGGCCGTGAGGTTCCGAAAAACAAGGCTTATGGCTAATTTTATTCTGTCTCAGAGACTGGTGAACGATGCTCGTTAAATGGCTGGGCGATTAACATAGAAGTGGGTTTACACTTTACGACAATAATGTGTACTCCATTCGGGTACAACCGATTAGGATATCATCAGTTCAACAAGCTAAAGATAGGAAGTACTGATGGGTGTAACTGTGTCAACGATAAAATGACTGCTGAACATCTGCTTCTAAGATGCCTAACGTAAGAGCTGAAGAGGAAGTACATACAAAAGTACGATTTCTGGAAAAAAACACTTTAAGGAGATACAAATAGGATCAAAGCTGATCACTGCTTTCTTTAAAATTATTCAAGTAAACATCGTACAATGAACGAAGATGATTTCTGCCTTTAATTTCCTTATTCGATTTAAGAAAAGATATGCCTAACTTGTTGTTAGCAGTTAATTTAAAGCAATACGTATGTGTGAGATTGTCCTGGTCACTCGGACATTGAAGATGTCTCTGAGATAAAAGTAATCAGGTGAAGTTGCAGTAGGGTAAAGGACAGTGATTATATAAATATGATGGAATCTTCAAACAGCTATAATGGGTCGTTATTCTTACTTACTTAGTCGTTCCCCTTCTACCGTGAGGTGTAGAGGTTTGGAAGAGAGAGCGCCAGACTATTCTATCAGCTGTCTTCTTCCTGGCCTGGTTCCATTCTAGTCCTCGGTTCTTCAAAGATTGTCTAATGTTGTCCTCCCAGCGGACTCTGGGTCGTCCTGGAGGTCTGGATCCCTGGCCCTTTGTTTCCCATGCTTGTCGTGGTAGCCGATCTTCTCCCATTCTGCAGACATGGCCAAATCATCTTAGTTGGGAATGTTCTATTTGGGTCTGCAGCGGGTGGGATTTTAGGCCTTGACGTATCGTCTGGTTGCGGATCATGTCTCTTCTTGTTACTTCAACCAACTTCCTCAGATACCTCATTTCTGAGGTTTGGATCTGGCTTTTGTGGGTTGTAGTCATTGCCCATGACTCGCATCTATATGTTAAGACTGGGACATAGGTGGAGTATTATACAGCCATCTTCGATTTCTTACCAACCTCTTTCTAGGGTCGGTATCCTACGACACTAAACCTTTCTACTCTACCATCACTCACTCTCGTCTGGCTCAGCGAACCAGCCACAAATCCTTTCCCAAATTAGAACAAGAATGTAATTGACAACTCTTAAGTGTTTCACACAGTCAATCTCTACCTCACTGAAAATGACATAACTTGATGTTGTAAACACGTATAATGTATAGCTTTGTAAGAAGACCATACAATAGTCAGTAGGGAATAACAAAGTACCATGTATGTATTTGTTAAAGTGTACAATGTTCGTAAAATCCCTGATGTTCTTGGTTGACTCCGTTTGAGAATACTGACTAAATGTCCTCTTCAGGGTACAGTCTGCGACTGTAATTTAGGTATTTGTTTTTGTCTGACCCAGGATTTGTAACTTTCTTTTAGTAGACTTCAAGGATGTACCTATATTGTCATATTCTAACAGTGAATTTTGCTATCAGGACGCACAATTTCTAGCTTCCTTTCGATAAGACGTAAACAGGAAATGTGTAAATCCAGATTTCTGCAGGATTGCAGACACAAAGTTGTTTTATAAATTTTACATGTAATACTTTTCTTTCTACCCTATTACTTCAGTTATTTACGAAATAAAAAGAATCGTACTGATTCCAGATTTCTCCTGAGCTTATTGCTCTCTCGTTCTTGTGTGGAAAATTCTAGAGTTTCTTCCAGCCAGTCTTAGTATTCAGTAATTTGTTGCGTTTTTGCACAGGAGTAAAGTTATTCTGCTATATGATGTTACATGCTTGTCAATCAATGTAAAATGCGTGATCTTCCAACTGCATAATAGATGCTAGTTGATTGTTGCCCTGTCTTGCGAGGAAAAACGTATGGTGTCCGTGTCCACGTGTTATATAAAAAGTAGGTTTGTTCCACATGCTACCATGCTCTGCAAGAAGTATTCACATCCTTTAGATCTGCACCACACTTATCAAAATTATCAGGCTTTGCTGACCACATCATCCTGTCCTTAATGTGTTTGTGGCTATCGCACATGGCCACTTTGATTGTTGTCGTTGTGATCCGATTTAATTAAGTGTTGACTCAACGACAGAGCGCAGACACCTGTATTTCCAGTTGAGTTTTTTTTTTTCAACATTTGAGTGCTTTGTCTGCTGATCTTCGCCAAAAGCATCCAGTTGCTAATATCAAATTTTTACTTCGCGTTTTTTTTACACAAGGGATTATGTTGTGTCATGTCAGTCCTGCCTCTCGAAAACTGAATCTCCCCGTGATCACATTAAACTTGAATGAAAACAGTGCATAAGTAAGCGACATTGATAATATCTTTTAAAAGATAAGACACGGAACAACAAAACAAACAAAACGATAAGAAAGAGAGCAAGCAGGAAGACAATAAAATAATGGGACCACATTTGGGCAATGTTACGGGGGGATAAATTAGAGGATCATGCATGGATACGCGAATGATAGCAGGTGTTCATTCAGGACATTATAGTCAGTACACATAACAAAGCCGGTAGGTGAACAGGTCCACGGGAAAACATGGTTGACATTTAATAAATAAAGTCACTTCACAATAACGTCCATCAAACATCAAAAGTACATGGCAATGGATAAGCGTAGTAGATTATCCCTGGTCCGTCAATAAGGTTCAAACGTTAGGCATCTTTAAGTGGCAATAATATGATAATAATACACTCCTCTCATCTCCACTCAATCCTGGCCGTTGTACTAAAGGTTCGGGCAATCCACGAAAAAACCAAAGTAATGCGGCAGACGCAATCAGGCCAAACAAAATATTAGTTGCCTCATTATATCAAAGTTACTTGTAGTAATTTATGGTATGAACTTCTAGATAAGTTTTATGAACCATCTTACATATAACGTGGCGGCCTCCAAAAATCAATAATGCCACAATGGATATATTTATATCACTCTCAATTATCCCGGAGCTCGAAAAATTACATCTCTCGGACGCAAACACAAAGACCGAAAACCAATTAATTAACACACTGAACCCCACGACATGTGACCAAAAACGTCACTAGTTGACCGTCGCTCAACCACGGGTGAACGTCTCGTGCAAACCGTAGTTTGACTACAGGCAAACACAATTCCTCACATAAAAATGGAAATGTGCTAGCGTATAGTAACATGCCACACTATTTTATCTGCATCCCCAAATCTATCCTTAACAGGCAACATTATTCATATTTCTTTTTTTTTTTAATTATGCTTTTGTTTTATAATAAATGTTTCACTGATGTTCTTATGTTATTAACCTATTATTATTACTGTTATAATGTTCAGTGATTCAGGGAGAAATTATGTGGTACACTATTTTTTACAAGTTTTATTTAACTTCACTTGTATGTCACTTTCATCCACTTCCATGTCACTTTCAAATCTTGCAATCGAGTTTTCAACCATTTTCAGATGAGCAATACCTCTGAAACTTGGCATAGTTGTGTGTTAAGTCATATTTTTATTAAGGGGAGTTAAGTGTTTAAAGACTTGTATGTACAGGTCGTATTTTTGTAAACACGCTAGTAAACACGCTCTGTGTGATGAGAGATTTGTCTTAGTTGGGAGCTGTATGCTCAGTAATTTTTGAACACTGCTCTACTGTCTAGTTGGTAGTTTGTTTTTGAAAAAAATAGGATTAAAAAAGAGTACTCGAATGTTCTGTGATATAGGTTGGGGGAGAAGGCGGTTGAATTCCGCTCACATCTCAAGTTGCGAGTTTGCGCTGGGAAGAATTTTTACTGCGCTGTTTTTGAGCAGCGGATTTTTCGACAGTACTTTGCTGGCAGAGCTTGGAAATAGACGGTTTTACCATTTCGCTAGTTTGTACCAGCAAATGTCTTTGTCAAGGGGAGAATTTTGATATTGAAGCTATCTTTTAAGGCCATGAAGTATTTCGGCCGCGATTATTATTATTGATGAGGATTTAGTGTAAACCTGTATTCCTTATGGATGGTTACAAGGGTTATTTCTATGAAAAAGAGAGTTACTGCAAGTTGATTTGTTGTGCAGCTTATTTTTTTCCATGGATGTATTAGGCGTCTGTGGCCTAATGGATATGAACGCAGTTTCATAATCCAGATATACCAGCTTCGAAACCTGCTGCAGGCGGTTTGGTAGCAGATCGCTTTGTGTGGAATTTTAACAATGGTATAAGCGCCGTACCGTTCAGAAAGCAATGGCAAACTACTGAATGAAAAAATTGCCTAGAAAAATCACAAACAGCCAATAAAAGCTGGGGTTGATTGCCACGTCTTGTAAAGGATAAGCAACTAACTTTTCATGAGTTCCTGTGACTGTAACTATTTTTGTCTACATATTTAACATGCTGAGAGATTCTAGAGGCTGATTTATTGTGAAGCTTATTTTTCCATGCATTTACTTACCTGATGCTGTATGATTCGCTGTAAACTGTGTTTCTACATGACTTTTTATGATATGTTACCATGATTTGATGCGTCCTGTCGTCCCATGATGTCTACGTGACTTTTTAGTCAATAAACAGTGTAATACGTTACGTAGGAGTTTCAACGTTTCCTGACTCTTGTGTTTACTATGGTGTGTGTGATTGCTATTGACTTAATCTAGAACTACATGACATTCGCGTATGTTGACATCTACACATCCATACACCCGTCGGCCATCCGTAAGCCCGACAAATGCTGATTGCATACATCAGCGGATTATATTAACACAGTTCTTCCTACAACCACCATTAGCATTTGTCTTCCATAACCAGTTACCTAGGTAGCGGTAACATAAGTGGTTGGCCAGATCTTTGGGGTACCATACCAACTACAAAAAGATCAAGTGAAGATGTGCAACGTTTCCAGTTCTACAAGATCTACAGTGTGACGAGTTCCAGTTTTTTGTGTCAAATTTTACAGGATGTCAGCACCCGATGTCAGGAATTGCGTTTGAAAGCCGCAATCACCTTGGAGTTCCAGTATCGATCACGATTTGATTTCTTCAGACTGTGTTAACTATGTACATCATTGTTGTTGTTGCGGAGGCCGGGATTTTTTGCCTTTTGAAGAAAAGTGGTTTGTTTGTGTTGTAAACAGTACCACTGTTCGTTGTAGTTGAGCCTTCCTCACAGCTTACACTATTATATTCCTTTTTTCTATGTTATATGTTTTATATTTATGCGGGATTGGTTGGGTGGAGACTTACGACAGGATATATCCCACTTCACCGAGGGCCTACGTAAGCGTTCTGTAGGGACATTTTTGCGGATTTCCCGCAGTGGAAATTTCCAGCGAACTTTTTGCTGACGTATTTCAGTCCACTGTGTTTGGTAATCTGTGATATCATTGTTTAGGTGTGACGAAACGTCTCATTGTTGTTGTCGTTATATTTTTCTCTGTACCTTAGTTTTTGAGATTAATTTGTTTGTGAGTGTCTTCTTCCCTTTATTATCTTTGATTTATATACACATTTTTCGTGTATACACTGTGCTGTCGTTTGTCTTGTCGTTCTATTCGCAGCTGTCATTGCAAGCTTTGCAATATTTTTTCTTTATTTCTGCTTTCTTACTTTAGTTGATTCCTGCGAATGTGGTCATTTGTGCTGTATATCTTGTCTTTGGCACTCTTGTTTGTATTGTCTATTTTGTCATGCACTGTCAATATTATAATGTATAATATATATATATATATATATATATATATATATATATATATATATATATATATATATATATATATATATATAGGTGATTAATTATATTATTAATAGTTAAGGTAATAGTACAAGCTCTTAAGCAAGGACTTGTCACCCACTGAGTTGGGATAAAGGTAGTTTATCCAGGAATATATTTACATAAGTTTTCTATCTCATATAATTATACATAATGTCTAGTTTCGATTATTTCATTAAACAAGGGAAATCCCTTGGTATGACTAAGGAGAAATTAGAAGAATTCGCACGTGTGGAATATGATAAGGCTCAAAAGTTCGAAGAGAAAAAAACTTCAACTGGAAATTAAAAAACAGAAAATGGAAGCTGAAGAGAGAAAATTTCAAATGGAAATAGAAAAACAGAAACTAGAGGCTGAAGAGAGAAAAATTCAACAGCAAAGGCAAATAGAGGCTGAAAAACAGAAATTAGAGGCTGACGAAAGGAAATTGCAATTGCAGATGCAGATGCAAGCTGAAGAAAATATGAGACTGCATGAGGAAAAGATGTCGTCTATAGAGCTGGAGAGATTGAAGCTAATGAATGATGTTAATACTCATAATACTACAGACATGGGAGCCGCGCTGGTGTAATAGCTACAACGTTGTACTGGCGACCAGGTGTTCATGGTTCAAACCCGGGAGTCGGCGTTTGAAGAAATGTTTACGACCGGAAATTTGACTGAATAATCTGAACGGCTCCTGCACATAAATCCCGTGTGGATGGGAAGGAGCGAAGCTCCTGACCGGGTTGGAAGGAAAGTCCACTGACCCCCAGCCTCGCAATGACATGTCATTGGGCCAAAAGGGCTAGAAAGCTCGAGTGCCGCTGGTTATAGAAAAAAAAATACAGATACACAACCTACTGCTCATAAGACAAATAGTCATTATTTTAAGCTCAGATTGCCTCAATTTAAACCTACCTCCGACGATATTTTATTTTACCTGAATAGATTTGAACTTACATGTGAATCTCAGAAAATAGACATGTCGGAATATTGTGCACGACTTTTGGAACGACTTACGGGTGAAGCAATGAATGTTGTAAGTAGGTTGGAGGGGCCTGACAAGAATAACTATGACACTGCCAGGGCTGCATTGTTAAAGAAATATCAGCTTAATAAGACGGTTATCGTCTGCGCTTTAAGACTCTATTACCGGAGACTGGGGAAGATTTTGCAGAATTTATAGCAAATATACGTCTTACGTTCTCACGTTGGATTGATCTTTCTAAAACTGAACACACATATGAAGCCCTTATGGACTTATTGCTTCGTGACAAAGTCATGTCATCAGTTAATGAGTCTTTTCTTTCCTTTTTACATGAGCGAAAGCCTACAAACTTGAAAGATATGGAACAATACTGTTGCCAATACGTCATGGCTCATCCCAATGTAACTGTTAGCAATTCTAAAGTCAGGGAAGGTTTACCCGTAGCCTCAGCAATACCATATGGTTCTAATTTGCGCCGTAGATCTCAAAGTGCTGAGCGCAATTTTGGTAGGAGAGATAATCGTAATTTTGGACAAAACCAAGGGGGTCCATCACGTAGTGATTCTCCTTCTTCAAGGAACTGGAGACAATTTAACGGTCCTCAACATTTTGGTTCCAACAATTATGGAAATTTTGGAAGGGGTAATTACAATAGAGATTATCAACCTTACAATAATTTTTCTCGGAGACAACAAAACCCATCTAATAGATTTTTTGATCAAAGGATAAATAGTAATCGCGACAATGCTAACTGGGGTTCAAATCAGAACAATAGTTTCAATAGAGCAAACAACAATTCTCCCAATAGAGATAATAGTCGTGATAGATCGCGAGATGACGGTAGATCTCCAAATAATAGATCGATCGTCATGCTAACTCTGCTCAACAAGAGCCCCAGGTTGTTAATGATCAAGGTAACAATAATAATGGTGTCTCTAATGCTACTGCTTGCTCTGCTTTCGATCTCGAGAGAGCATCTCAGTGCCCGGAGTGCACAACTTTGTTCCAACATACAGCTATAACTACCTTGAGTTGCGGTCATCCTCTTCCAACTACTCTTCCTGCCTTACCTGCGCATGACGGAAGAGGGTCTCTTACTCTACATAACGGATTTGTGAATAATAATCCATTCTCAGTTCTTTTTGATTCGGGATGTGCAACTGTTGGAATAAGACAGTCTTTAGTTCATCCATCTTGCGCAACAGGTAATATGGTGAAATGGTTGGCATTCGGTGGGACAGTTGAGACTTTTCCGACTGCCATAGTCCACATTGCCACACCGTTTTTCACTGGTTATATACACGCATGTATGCTCAGAGCACCTATCGCTGACCTTACTGTCGGACAGATACATAGTGTAAAGGTGTGTACGCCGGTACAAATTGATGCTTGGGAACGGCAACATCACCTTACTGATACAACCTTAACAACTATGCCAAAATCTTCTCACGTGATACATTCTGAAATATGGTGCAATCTTGCAGTATTGATGATACGACTGTTTATCATACTAATGTTAGTGCTGCTTGTAACCCAGTTCGACATAACTCAGTACGTCGCAACTCTAACTTTGATTGTTATTTAACTACTATTATAGAAGAAGATCCTTCGGTTTTGCCTGATATACATACTAACTTTATCCCTGCGACTGAATCTACATCCAGTCACGTTGATTGCAACTTCTTTGCTGCAATGACTAGTGTTTTCTTTGCCACATGTACGAACTTAATTGTTAGTACATATCTATACCTTATGAGTTTCTTTACTTCTCTTACTGGGCCGGTTAGCTCAGTGTCTTCGTCTTTTACGACTTTTTGTCGTGCTTACTGCTTTTCTTTTAAACTTCGACGTAGGTCCAAGTTTGCTGCTGTTTGTTTTTGCATCTTTATTGTATGCTTCTTGCTTTTTTCTTTGCCCAGTACTCAGGCTATAACTTCAGTTCAATCTTCGAGATGTACGCATTTGTCAACTGCATTTTATTTTGTCTCGCGCAAAATCTCAGATTGTCAGCCATAATTACACTCTAGGTCATCATTACACTCAACATGACGTTAGTATCATTTGTATACTCGCGACTTTTCTCTACATAAATTACATGCTGCTTTTTTTCTCAGATATTTGTATGACCCTGGTTAATTCAGGATTCTGGTTTAGTCTGTACTACTTTCTCTATTACCTTTTCTTGTGTAACGGAGGAAGGTTTGATTAACATCGTACAAGGGTCGGAAGTTTACACGACCACATTTAATAGGTAAAAAAATTAAAATTAACTGTTGCCTGTCATAAAATCTTACCTTTACCAAACAGAGATTTTCATTTGCGTTTTTTCACAGCAAATGCTTTTCCATGAGAGTCAGAGCTGCTATTTTGATTATACTGTTACTTTCCATCCTGGTGTATTTATCGCCTTGTGCAAGATTACCTGTTCTAGTGAAGCCTGTCGGCAGTTTGACGCCACTCTAGACGTTTTTGTATCTTCAGGTTCACAGGATGTTTCAAGACCACTAGATTTTCCTTAGTATATGACTTCTTGAGGATAGTAGACAATATTGTATATTAGTATAGTACAGTATATTATATAGTATTGTATTAGGATATGATATAACTTGTTTAAAATAGTGTGTTGGTTCATCTTCATGCACCATTTCATTACCATATTATTTTTATAATGACTGTGTTCGGATAATGCACCATTTCATTGCCATATTGTTCGTATGCTGCTGTGTTTTCGTGAATGTTGAACGTATGACAATTGTAATGACCTTACTATTTTTACGTAACTGATCATTACGATACATTTGGGTATTGTACAATTTAAAAAAAACAATATGAAGACAAGAGGAAAGGTATTTTTCTGACATTGTGATGAATTTTTTCTTTACCCAGCGCTTGATTGTGCGATAGGGTTAACTATGCATAGCGATATTACTACATTGAGAAAACTTTTTTTCTGAGGTTGTGGTGTATTTTTTGTTTGCCCAGCGCTTGATTGTGCGCTAGGGATAACTACGCATAGCAATATTATTAATTGATGTCTATAATAAGTTCATCATTGGTATTTTATAAGTTTATTAACTTGGTTATCATTGTGGCCGTTGATAGTATTAGAGGTTCGGACCACTGCCCTTCTAGTAGATAGTATGCTGTAAGGTAAATACGAAAGCTTCCTTCTTTCAGACTGACTCTACATTTTCTCATACCCACTGTTGATCAATCGAATTCACCCGAAAAACAGCAGTGTAAATGTCAAACTTTATTAACATAAGTTGATAAATGGGTGAAATGGTATGCCCAACTTTCCTCCTCAAGGTTGGCAGTCTTGATTCATAAAAGCTTCTTCAGCAATAAAATTTTCATAATGCATTTCTTTGTCTTCTTTGCTACTGCTTGTTCCATCTATCTCAATGTCATCTAATTCTTCAGGCGAAACCTCTTGTCTCACTTCTGTACTGACTATTTTATCTAAGTTTTCTTTCTTGTATTCCTTGGTATATCTCACTGAGAGAAAACTGGCCTTACCGCCAGTGTTGTTATTTTGCCAAGATTAGTTCTATTTTTCTTCTCTGCTCTGACCTTGTCTGCTGGGCTACACATGCTAGTAATAGGTCAAAAATGTTCAACATACCTAGTTTTGTCTCTTTAACAAAATACACTTTTTCCTTTCACAACCATTTTGTCCTCAGAATAAATACTATCACAAAAATACTGTCGTACACCAATTCATGATAAATAATGTACTGAGCGGTTTCTATCACTCTTTAACTCACAGCACATTCTTGCTGACTACCTACGTTGAGCGCGTTTACTCACACAAGTCTTTTGCTGAGCGCGTTCGACATTCCACTTTTAACACTTGGGAGGCAACCCTTTTCTCTACCTACGCCTAGTGCGTCTCAATCTCAACCCCTCTGATCCCCGTTCTAACATTTCTTTTTTTCCCTGAACTGTGTTCACACATCTCAACTTTCCCGTGCGTACATTTTTTTTGTCAACTCACTAAAACCTACAAGGGACTTAATTCTACCTTATCTCCCTTTGATGATTTAACTATTTACCATACTCCCTTTTTTAAAGCTTACTACCAAATCATTACATGCTAATTTTCTCAACAATAATTGATAACCTACTAAAACTGCTTATCCCAAATTCAACACTTTCATCTACCAACCGTAATATGCAGAGTTTCCTCCCTGTCCACAAAGCATTCTTTCACTCATTTTATCTCCCTTCAACTAAGACAAATAGTCTATGTCCAAATCCATTCATATTTACTAAACCATTTTTCTCCACTCTTTTACTTTACTAAAACCAAACAACCGTTCACACATCTTTCCCCCCCCCCCCCACCCCCCCCCTTAAAAGAAAATTTCTCGCACAGAGAAAATTTCCCAGAAAAATTCTCCACCCACTCTCTTCCTTCTCTCTTCACTACCAACTCCGTCCATATCTTCACCAACACCTGTCACAATGAGCCAAACACCAACTGATCTTAATGTGACCCGTCATTTTCCATTTCCAATCAACCTCACATATCCTCCTGTCTACAATTTCCATTTCATAGTATACATTTTCCATTATGGATCTGTTTTCATATTATACATATTACTGAATACAACTCTTTTCATGTTACAACTTGCACATAATGCAATTCATTTCATATTACACCTTGTACCTAATACAACTCATTTCATAGTACACCTTATCGTTTGCTCCTTTTCTACTCTTACTAATTCCTTTCTAACTTCATTAGCCATTTACCTTCCCTTTTATTTCTACTCCCAAGTTTATTATCCCGCCTACGCGAATTATCTTGAAATTCCGCCTATCTCATTAATCGTTCTTCTTAGTTGCATATTTTCCTCCTTGTGCATTTTCTTTTCTTACCATCCATGTCTATCGTCCATCCTCATCTCCGATCCACTTTTACTGTGTATCTTGTCTTCCTTTTAAAAATCTGGCTTTTCTATATGGCTTCGTTTCCCTCTTTTTCGTTCTCTCCAGAACGTTTACTTATCTCTTCTTCAAATATATATGCTGCCTTGTCTATGACTTTTCTTACTTGTCATATGTCCTCAACAATATTACTCATTTCCTCTATTCTCATTTCCTTAGCTTTTCTATATCTCATTATTCTTCCCTGTTATCTCCCTATAACTCTCTATTTCCTATAACTTGGAGAAGCCTCGCTTCCCACAAAGTCTTCACAAGACTCTGGCAGCTGCCGAAGAAAAAAAAATCTGCATCTTCTTCAACTCCGTTATCAGCTCCCTCCAGACTATCACTTCTAATTATCCATTGTCTCTATATCATCACCGTTTCTCTATGGCCCTCATCTACCACCATATTCTCTATAGTTTCTCCATATGCTCCTTTCTTTATCTCGTAATTCTTTTGCATCTCCTCTCTGTGACTTCTCACCTTCTCCTATTCTCTACGTCTCCTTCCCTTAATCTATGGCTTCCCTGCCTCTTTCCTCTTCTCTTTCACCACTGCAGTAGTCCATCGTTCGGACCTACTCAGCTCACTTTTATGTTCAGTGTAGAACGATTGCGTCTAGTTTTCAAACAACTAGACTCCCGCTGCAATTCTCTACTTCTCTCCTCTCCCTCATATCCGCTGCTCTCGTTCCCTCTCTGGAACTGTGCTCTCTACTTTCTCAATTATAACTGTTTATCTCTAATATTTCTCCTTATCATTGCCGTTTTCTTCAACGGTTTCTCAAATATCCCCATCGTCATTTATCTCCATACTCTCCATATCTCTGCCGTCCTCCTCTACGGCTTCACCAAAATCTCATTTTTCTTTTATTTCTCTGTATTTATCCCAGAAAAATCCATAATACTGCCGTCCTCCTCAACGGTTTCCTCAAAATCTTCTCCATATTTCTCCTCCATATCTCTGTATCTCACTTCATCATAAGTTTATACAGCCTCTCCAGGGCTTCTTGTTGCTTATCCACATCTTGAGTCTCCTCTACCCTTCTGACTTCCTCAACCCTTTGCTTCTTCTCTACCTCTCCATCTCTCGTATCTCTATAATTTCTCTCAACCTCTCTACTCCTTTATTCTTCAACCGTTTGCCTTGATTTTACTCTATGTTCAATTTCTTCGTTTTTCGTGCTCCCTGAGGTTCTTTTAGGTTCCTTAGTAGTTTCTCTACTTCTACTACTGTTTCTATTTGCTTCTCGGCTCTTGGATCGGCAATCTCTTTGATCCGTATCTCTTCTTCTATTATCACTTCTATGTCTCAGCATATCTCGGTTCTTAGATCGGAAATCCCCTCGATCTGTATCCCTCCTTCTTTCTCTTCTATTACTAGCCTCTCGGCTCTTGGATCGGTATTCTCTTCGACCCGTATCCCCAATTGCCTCCTTAGCATCTCTACTCTTAGATCGGTAGTCCCTTCGATCTGTACTTCTACTACCTTCATGTTTCTTAATTTCTTCCTGCTTCGCCTTCTCTGTGGCTTCCTTTCTATCACCGCCTGCCCCAGATGCTGTTACATCTTCCTTTTTCTCCGATGTCTGTCTATTCATTTGCTGTTTGCTTTCTAACTCTTCTAACTTCCTCTCTAAATCTGCACAAAGTGCAGTTAACTCTCCTATTTTTGTTCTATCTTTATTTCCTTCTTCCTCTTTATTCTTCCTCGACCTTTCATGGTCTACACTGTCTATTTCCCATTTACCCGTTGCCTTGGTCGTTTTATCTTGTTTTTCTTGTATTTGTCTATGACTACATTTCTCCTTTTTCAATTCTTCAAATTTCCTGTCCATATATTGAACCAATACCTTTATGTCCTTCATCTCCGCTACACTACTATTTCTTACCTTACTCTTCCTCCTCAGTCTGACCTCTTCTACATGTCTCAACTTTGCTAGACGCCTTCTATAATCCGACGAATCGTCTGATGACGACGACCTCTGTCTCTTCTTTCCTCTTATACTCCCCTCCTCCATCTCTTCCTGCGTATCTGTATCTTTAGCTGATGTGTCTTCTATGTTCTGAGTTTGTCTTGCACCACTTTGTTGTTTAGTCTCTATCTGTTGCTCCATTTGTTTCAATAGCTGCTGCTCCTGTGCTCTGTTTCTTTGTTTTGCAGCTCTCGTATGTTTGTACGGTGCATCTATTCCTGTTTCCACATTATTCCATTGGTTTCTTATTCTTGTCGTATCTTCTAGAATCTCAATGTACTGTTTACTCTCTGTATCCTTGTGGCCGGGTAGGGGAATTGGGGGTTGCTGTTTATATCGAGAGTGTTAGATGTACAATACTAGCTTGCCTGCTAGAGTTGGTGATTGCTCTCTTACAGTCTTGCGGGAGTTAACCTGGTTCGGGGACTATCCTCTAAGGTGTTGTAGTTTGTGAGCAGCTAGTAAGAATTTATAAGTTTCTCAACAGACATTCCCTCCTTCCATTCATGGTTAAGGCTTAGCAATCAATTGACGACCTCTCTTTGATGTCAACGTTTAGTTTAATGATTCTAACGTATGTACATGATGGCGTGAAGTTACAAACATGTATTTTTCATTCATAATATAAAATGCAAGTTGCTCTCAATAATCTAGCATGGGGAATCGACATTGTATGAATCAGGCTTATTCAATTCCTGTCTACTTTTTCTATCCAAATACCAGTTTGCGTTGATCCAAATACATATATGCAGTTCTACTTCGGACAGATTAATTCATTGTTCTCAATGGGTTACGTTAAATGCTCATGTTCTGCAATTTATCGTTGGTGCTTATACAGGGCCAATGCACATCTCTGCATTTTACTCAAGGTGCAACCTGCAGCCATGAATTCCTTTCTACATGATCAAGGGCTATCTTTCCTTGATATGGAAATATAATAGGAAATGTTATCACTCTACTTACAGATTTCCTGGTGAGAAATAAATGCACAATTCAAACAGGGAAATACAAAATTTGTAAAAACTTCCTTTAGTAAATTGAAATCCTCAAAATCTGCAGCATAAGAATAATGCGTCTGTCTCTTAGACTTCTAAATCTGCAACTGACCTCCCGCCGGGACTCAATCGCTATCCTTCAGCTCAAAAATAGGTCAGCGTTGCTTCCCCCCCTTATTCATCTCACGATTGGATAAAAAAGTAATCTACGCTTTTCCCATCTTATAGTCCGTTCCTATGATTAAATTGTAACTAACTTCTATCAACCAAGCTATGGTCTGTATTTGTTATAAATGAAAGTTCCTAAAATGACGCATTCCCTGTCACATCCTACCATACTTGTATCCAGTCTTCCTCTGGCCTATATGTGCCCATCTCCTCTTGTTCTCTGTTTAAGATATGGGGGTTTGGGGTTAACCGATCAGATGTTGTTCCCGGTTCTGCATAGACGTGTGCTCTCGTAACAATCTGTTCCTTCGCTAGTGTTGGCTTACCGCCGTCGCTAACTATGATCTCACTGGAAATAATATCTATTTCCTCGTCGCTCTTAGTCATTTGGACTACCCAGTTGTCTCCTATCGTAGTTACACCCCAGTCACTGTCCTTCGGTTTTATACCTTTACCTATTCCTAATCTTTTCTGTGTACTATTGTTTGTAGCCTCTTTTTGTGAACTCTGTGGTGTGTTGCTGGGCGTCTGTATTTTTTCTCCCTCCCTCTCTCCTGGTATTTTAACAAAATGAGCTGTCCTCTTTGTAGGATCTCTCTGGGGAATAACGATTGGGTCATTTTCCTGTTTCCGGAGGTGTTGTACATGTACCCTTTTAATTTGCCTTCATTTTCCAATCTGGTATGTGGTCTGTGAGAGCCTCTCTAACACCTTCCATCCGGTGTACCATTTGTCTTTGAACTTGCCTGTTCTTACTTGAACGTTGTAGCACACTATATCTCCTGGAATGAACACTTGTAGTGTTGTGTTTTTTTCGCATAATTCCGTCTCTTCTCAGCTGCTACTTCCGTGTTTATGGCTGCCATTTTGTGTGCTATATGCTTATTCATCATTAAATTCTCAATATGACTTTCACCGTAGGATTTCCTTCTAGGTGTCAACAACGTGTCCATTGGTAGTACGGGTTCTCTGTCATATAGCATGTAGAAAGGCGCTAATCTGGTGGAGTCGTTCGTGTTAGACCGGATTGCTTGTAGTGCATGTGGAAGATGCACATCTCAATCGCCACCTTTGTCATGTATATACTTCGCTATTATATTATGTATTGTGGCATCGAGGCGTTCATTTTTTCCATTACTCTGAGGATGATATGGAGAGGTTTTGATATGTTGTATATTCATCTCCCTGAGGAAACTTTGAAAGTCATTTCCTGTAAACTGTGACCCATTGTCCGTGACAATCGTGTACAGTCAACCATGTCGAGGTATAAAATATGTCATTATATTCACCACGATTTTTCCTTTCGCTTCCCTTACTGCATAGCACTCTGGCCAGTTGGATAACATGTCTACAATATTGATAATGTACTCGCATCCCGACTGTGTCCTGGGATATGGTCCTGAGATGTCAATACTGACTTTCTCCATGGTGTATTTGGGAATATCCATCCTTTGTATTGGGCACTTAACTTCAGCCATATTTCTTGTCTTGCATGTTAAACATCGTTGCACATGTTGTATAACATCCTTACATAGCGTCGGCCAATAATACCGTGCTTTAATTGCTTCTAGCGTTTTGTCCCTTCCAAAATGGCCGTTATTATCATGTAACTCCTCAACACCCTCTTAACCAGGTGGCTAGGAATGTATTTTTTTGGAACTCCATCCCCTTTTGGATCTACGATTTCCACTATTTTATCATGTTTTTTAATTATAAAATGTCTAGCTTCGATAGTTCCTTGTTCAATTTTCTTCCTAAGATTGATTAATGTGGAATTCTTTGCTTGTTCTGTGAGGAGGTCAAACCCTTCGATGATATCAATTTGTTCTATTCCCTCTTCTTCCAGTTCTGCATCCATCTGTTGTTGGTTGCGATTCGATTTTATGACACTTATTTGTTTTCTTCTTCTTCCTCGTTCGTCCTGAAAAGGACGGTGGTTGCGTTGTGTCTGTTTACGTCTAAGCTGTGATATCTGCACCTTTCGGTCGACACATCCGACTTCAGCACGGCATTTTTTAGGGACCGAGTTTGTCTTCCCATTGCGATCCGCACTCGCTCATCCAGACTGCACTGCTGCAGACTGTTTCCAGGACCACCACGTGGAGGTGGAGTGCGGTCTTGACCAGCTCTGGTTCGCTGGTCCTGATGCAAGCAGTACAGCTATGAGTCGCTGACTACATTCACTATTGCTGCATCTTGGGGTCCCTCTTATTTGTCTGAAGTGTTCGCTAATATCTGGTGTTACATCTTGTTCTGATTTTTCTGCACAATCGTTGTATGGTATACGGGATAAAAGGTCTTCACAAGAGTTATCTTTTCCTTTTATATATTCGATGGTCCCGTCGTAGTTCTGTAGATTTGACGCCCAGGTTTGCAACTTCCGGGGTTGTTCTGACACTTTGGTGAGCCATGTGCGCAGTGGTTGATGATCTGTCCTGACTATAAAGGAAGTTCCTCTCAGATAATAGTCTAATTTTTGTATGGCATAGTATATTGCACATGCTTCTCTCTCAATAGCGGCCCATTTCATCTGAGATTTGTTGAACTTATGGGAGAGAAATAAACTAGGTTTCTCGTTCCCAACGTTAGGCATCATCTGTGGTTCTCCATCTTCTGCGGGCTGAACCAAACACGCTCCCAACGCTGTACCAGAAGCGTCTGTGTATAAGATGAATGACGTGTCCGGGTCTGGGTGTGCCAAGAACGGGAGTTCTGTTAAGGCTTCTTTGAGATATTCAAAAGCCCTCTGGCATTCCTCTGTCCACTTGAATCGGGCATATTTCTTCACTAAGTTGATAAGAGGTTCTGCCGCTCGTGTAAAGTTAATCACGTGTTTCCTAAAATATCCACACATTCCCAAGAACCCACGTACTTGTCTGGCATTCTCTGGTGGAGGCATCTCCCTAATGGCCTTGACTTTGTCTTTGTCCGGTCTGATTCCATCCTTGTTTATCAGAAAACCTAGATACTTGGTTTCACGTTGGAGGAAATTACATTTTGTCAATTTCAATTTGACTTTATGACTTCTTAATCTGTCGAAGACTTTCTCCAAGTGTTGTAGGTGATTCTGAACTGATCCTGACGTGTGTACAAGGATATCGTCTATATATGCCATGGCAACATTCTGCATCCCACTAAGGACTTCGTCCATAAGCGCCAAATAAGTTGCGGGACTACTTTTTAGCTAAAATGGCATAACATTCCAAGCGAACGTTCCCACATGCGTACAGAACGTGCTTTTCTTCTTAGCTTCTTCTGTCAATGGTATACACCAGAAGCCAGATCTTGCGTCCAGGGTAGTGAACCATTCTGACTTTCCCAATACCGCTAGAATGTCGTCTATTCTAGGGATGGGGTGTGTTACGGTCTTAGTGGTGCTATTCAACGCTCTGTAGTAGCAGCAAAATCTGTGACCACCGTCCTTCTTTGTGACTATCACTATAGGGGACGCCCATTCTGACTGCGATCTCTGAATGACCCCAGCGTCTAACATCTCCTGGATTGCCTTCTCCCCTATTTGTCTAGTTTTCAGCGGAGTCCTGTACGGTTTCTTGTTTACGCTTTTTCCTGGCTCTGTCTCGATGTCCATTTGTATCGTCTGCATCCTTCCTAACTTTATGTCGGTGAGAGAAAACATGTCATTAATATGCAATATAAAATTCCAAAGAATTTTGTCATGTTGGGGTTGTACTTTGATCTGCTTCTGTATTTCTCTTATTCTGTCCAGGAATTTTTCCCAACTATTTGTGTCCTGTGAATACCGATCTGGTGTCCATGATTTTCTTTCTCCTGTTTAATTTTCCCGGTATGGTGCACATGCACTGTTTCCGTATACTGCGCTTACCACGTGGTTTCTCGTTGATATACCACATTCTTGGCTTTTTATGTTCCTAACTGTTTGTGGTTTAGTATTTTGTCTCTGATGCGCGTCGTTATTTTTCATTGTTTCTTGTATTTGATGCTTTCCTTGATGTCCAATATTTCCTTCTTGACCTTTCATCATTCGTACCCTTCCTAATACAAATCCTCTTGGTATTCTAACTGTTCTTCCCGTAGTGTTTATAATCATTGTTGGAAACTGTTGTCTTTTTCTAATTTGTGCTATTCCTTCTACTTTTCTAGTCCGGGTTCATCAAGTATATCTCCATCTTCCCAGTCGAGTGTTAAGACTGTTTGTCCTTGGTTGAAATATGGGGACCTTTTTAACTTGCCTTGAACAATACCGACTTCATTCGGTCGCAGCGTAACTGTTGTTCTGTTTCGGATTATGGATGCTATGTATATGTCGTCCGGTAACCTGATGCATTCCCCATTTATCTTCAGTTGATGAGTATCAAAATGTAATTGAGCTCTATGTTTTAGCAGAAATTTAGAGATAGATTGTTTATATGTCCCTTATTTTCTTAAAGTCGATTTCATTGTTAGTTTATTTGTTATAGCTTTAAATTGGTTGTAAATGAAATATTTTTGTAATGCAACTTAGTGCTACGAAACTTTTTTGTATTTTATTTTTTGAAAAATGTATTTTTTCGAACATTGTAATATTTTTTCTGCGTCAATGCTAGTCTGTATATTATAGTTAGTAATGTGTAGTGATATTAGTTCCTTGAAATTGTTTTTTTTTATGTTTGATGTATTTTTCTGTATTTAGCTCGTGACTTTGAGTCAGTGCAAACCTTTTGATAGCGTTTTATTTTTGTTTATGTGATATCTTGTATAATTTATTATTAGTTATGTATAAGTTTTATAATTTGGTTAAATTACTTATTATTCTTTTTGTCATAAGTTTTTTACTTTGTGTTGTTAGTATAGATATACTTTGTCATTTTGTGTTGTAATTTGTGATTATGATTGTATTAATTTAGACATTATGGTGTTTAATTTAGATAGTTATGATAATGTATCGTTACTATTTTTGTTTTCTATATGTGCATCTTTACTTTTCATCTGTCTTTGTTGACTAGTCGTCATCCCTTTACATCTTATCTGTTGTCTTTTCAGCATGATCTGATATGTTGTTTATACTTCCGTGTTTCATCTTTGTCTCACTTTATGCTTCGTGTATACTTTTTCCTGTTACGCTACTTAGACTTTCATTCTTTGTATTGTTCAAGTAATGATGTAACTTTAGATCAGGTAATTGGAACTGATAGTTGTATTTGCTTTACATGATTTGACATTGTGATATTATTTGTTGTTTTTCATATGATGATTTCATATGTTAGTTCTGTTCGAATTATACTTCATTTGCTTGATATTGTCATTTCTATTACTATTGTTTGTTGCTTGTTTGAGTATTATTGTATATGCTTAACTTAGTTCTGTGATAGATTAATTTTGAGATACTTAGCTTGGTTTTCTAATAGATTAATTTTAGTATTCTTACTTGATTACGTTGGATGATTGTTATTTACTTTACCTTTACTGCTAATATTTTGTAGATATACTATTTCTTACTTATCATAAGATGAATTTTGTAAAACATATGTTAGAACTTCATTATCTTTTAAATTTTTTCGTTTTGGGAGTTAATTTTCAAAAAAATGATAGAATCATTCCCCCCCCCCCCCCCGAGTGTGTAGGAAACTGTTGCGAGTTGATCCTATGAAAGGGCAGTAATCCTGAATATGTTTTTGGACAAGGTAGATTGTGAGTTACGTTGCTTGAGTCCTTGTTTAGCTATGAGGCTTATTTAGATTTATGATCGAATGTTTATATTAAGAACAGAGCGTATGACCGTTACTCACAGCGTTGAGCCACGCTTGTGAGGAATTTATCCCTGAGTTGTGTGAGCGGTGTTTAGCTCGCGGCTATGCTGCATATATTAAGAGCTGTGTTCAAAAACAGCCGAGCCCCGGGACTGTTTGTGCGGGAGATGTGTGATCCCTAAAAGAGGAGTCTGTTTTTGGGCATCGACCGAAGTAGTCGGCCCCACTGTGTGTTTTTCGATAGTATGCCTGCACAGTGCTAAAGATAAGAGGCCATTATTTGTGTAGGCCATTATTCCCCGAGAGAGGAGAATTTTGAGATGTGAAGACATAATGATAGGCGTGATTATGATAACTGCTGTGTGCAGTCTTATAGCGCAGAGTTGAGTCGGGAGGACTTTAGGCCATAATTTATGTTAACTGCTGTGTGCAGTCTTATAGCGCAGAAGTGAGTCGTGAGGACTTTAGGCCATAATTTATGTTAACTGCTGTGTGCAGTCTTATAGCGCAGAGTTGAGTCGTGAGGACTTTAGGCCATAATTTATGTTAACTGCTGCGTGAAGTCTTATAGCGCAGAAGTGAGTCGTTAGGACTTTAGGCCATAATTTATGTTAACTGCTGTGTGCAGTCTTATAGCACAGAAACGAGACGTGAGGACTTTAGGCCATAATTTATGTTAACTGCTGTGTGCAGTCTTATAGCGCAGAAGTGAGTCGTGAGGACTTTAGGCCATGATATTATGTTAACTGCTGTGTGCAGTCTTATAGCGCAGAAGTGAGTCGTGAGGACTTCAGGCCATAATTTTTGTTAACTGCTGTGTGCAGTCTTATAGCACAGAAGTGAGTCGTGAGGACTTTAGGCCATGATATTATTGTTAACTGCTGGGTGCAGTCATTCTAGCGCTGAGATTATTGTTCAATGTGTTCGTGCTGTGATCTAAACTGTACATGAATGTAAACGTGATTATGTCGTGACTTAATAAATCGTCATTAAATGTCACCAGGCGTTTACCACATTCCATGATTCTTATGTACGTGCCTGTGGCGTGAGTGTCTACCCTAACACGCACCCACTTGCAACATTCTACACATCGTGACAAGAGAACGGTAGCACATATACCTTTATGATATATAGCCCTGTGTGGGCGTGGCTTATTCTATTATGCATAGCTCGGAACAACAACAGTTGGACAATAGCAGTTAGCGAAGTAATATCAACAATCGGGACTGTACCAGTATTACGAATTGGACAGTATCAGTGGTAGGTCAGTCATTAAAAGTTGGAAGGAACTCTCAATATATATTTATACTTTAACAGTCATTAACAGTTGATGGTTTCCAGTCATTTAGGGGGTGCTACCCAATACAGAAGAGGTTACTGCTAAATTAGAGCGGTAACAGTAACTTAATTGGTGTACCATTCAAACCCTCTACAAATATACCCCCTAACTGTTACTCTACCTCTTGTTGGTTGATTTGTTGCCCCAAGAAAACTTCTTCAGCTAGGTTTAACAACCTGTCACTAAACATTTGAATGGGTTCTCCTGCTTGCTGTTGTATGCTCCTCAGCAGAGTCCATGCGTACGATGCATCCGTAATTTGTGAATACCTTCTTATTAGTTCTTTCCTAAAATCCTCCCATGTCTCATCTGGGAAAGTTTCAAACCTACGTCTTATAAAGTCTACCACCAATCCATGCGAGGAAAGATATGCAACTTGATTGTACTTAATTTGGTCCATATTGACCGACGTGCAATATCTCTGTATTTCAAGCAACCATTTTAAACATAAGCTAGGACTACTTGAGTATGGCGTTATGCTGTTCCTGATATTCTGGAACTTACGTTCATTTCTAATAGCAGTCATAGCCTTGGCTACCTGCTCAAGAGCAGCCACATTGGGATCGAAACCCACAGTAAGTTGTTGTTGTTGCTGCATCTTGACTTAACCTGTAAGTGTTAGTATTATAAAACACCTGGAAAAACAATATTAATATCCTGGTTGACCTGCAAAAGAAATACTAACAACTATCTATGCACAATACTTATAAATTTTGTAAACTACAAAACACTTTTTTTGGCAACATTGTGATTGTAAATAGCAATCTTAATCTTATAATATAAATGACTAAACTAATGAGTAACTTAAGTTATCTCTAAATGTTAATGTGCTACTTCATCTGTGTTTCCTGCTTGGGATGAACACTTGCTGCTCAAGTATTTCAGAACTATGGATGGGTTTGAAAAAAAAATCGAAAAAAGGGGATTCGTCTTACGAGGACAAAAGACATAGAAAATAGTCTACGTTACGGCCACAAGGCCTTCGTCAGGAAAGGAAAGAAAGTGAAGGCTAGATAGGACACATAAGAACTTAAATAAATATAAAAATAAAACCTAGGTACTTCCCTGAAGGCAAGGCATCAAAATCCTATCACAATTTGCTGTCACTGAAGGACGCGTGGCTGAAAAGCTTTTCAGTCGTTCCCCTTCTACCGTGAGGTATAGAGGTTTGGAAGAGAGAGCGCCAGACTATCCTATCAGCTGTCTTCCGCCTGGCCTTGTTCCATTCTAGTCCTCGGTCCTTCATAGATTGTCTAATGTTGTCCTCCCAGCGGACTCTGGGTCGTCCTGGGGGTCTGGATCCTTGGCTCTGTGTTTCCCATGCTTTCACTTTTCTCTTTCTTTCTCGCTAATACATTCCCTTTATGTCAATAACTCTTTTTATATTATCTCTCTTCGTTCGTTCGTTCTCTCTCTCTCTCTCTCTCTCTCTCTCTCTCTCTCTCTCTCTCTCTCTGTCACCATGTCTATAGACCATGGCGTGCAGCAATGCTTGCTATCATCACTTATTTATCTGACACCTTCATATTTAGAGAGGTTTGTCATCAGCTTTATACAACAAAAAGCTAGTAGATAGTAGATAGTTATTAATTATAATATACTGTTCAAAAAAAAAGAAATGCATAGCTACTGAAGGCACACACATAGCCACAATTTTGACATTCAATAATTTTTTTAATTATAAATTATTTGTTTAAACTGCACACAAGAATACCTTAGGGTTTTGCATCTGGGTGTTACGGTATATGATATTAACGCCGTCTGCTAAAGGTTACCAGACGTGCAATTGTAAAGGTTAAGACATTTAATATATTGCGATAGATGTTTCAATTATTGAACGCTCCATACACGATCGATTATGACGTGTCTAGCGTTGTTTAGGACACAGTCGGTAACTAGGAGACGCTACCCTTTGTTACTTGACCGCCAAGCTGAATAGCTGCGTTTCTCTAACCTTCCAATTCAATGGCATGATATAGCCATTTATATGTGCATTTATGATGGACCAGGGTCAGTCCTAGAACTCTATATGAGAGGAAACTTACGGAGGTTAGTGTTTAACTAGAATCCTCAGAAGGAGGAGAATAATCGTCAAATTCGTATGAATATTCAGACTCGCAGTCTCACTGTCGGCAGGTAGCCATGTCTAGCTGCGCGTGCATATAGCTGTGATGTTCTGACGACAATACTGCATTGTATCCTTAAACGGACATTGACACGTAAACCAGCAGTCTACGCTATTGATTAATTTATGCATGACTTATACGGACTCATGTTCTGTTCCTATTTGAAATGTTCATCCTGTGTGTACATGTGATTAAATATTACGGACTCAATCTGAAGGCATTAATTACTTCATTAATGTTGCTGAGTTCAAGTTACATGAACTACTTCTTCATACCATGCTACAGAGTTGTATGAACACCTTCACCCTAATTCGCGTAATAATAAACAAAGCACGATTAACAAAAGATCACTAAAGTAACCATACTCAGTGCATGATCTTCAACCGGCAAATAACTCAGCAACAAAGTGGCGGCCGAATGCGGGGAACGACAGAAAAAAGAAACAAACTTCTGTTCCTTACGCACATGTTAACCACAAATATTTACGATCAATTTTCGATCACATGATCCAGTCGAAGATGACGCAGTACTCATTATAATGCCTAACAACGTGACGTCACTGATAAGGGTGGATTTGAGCTGAAATGATAACTTGCCACCCCTATCGACACCTGGTATTAAAGTGCAAGATGTAGGTGTCTTCTCTTATTTAGAATGTTGCTGTGTGTGTTGCAGTAGAACAGTTCACAGGGTACACCACAGGCAACATGACGTGTAGAATCATAGAAATGGTAACTTCGCTTTAGGTTTATACCATTTATTGCACGCCACAAAACAGTCATGATACTTATGTTATCATCAGCATAGTATAACGAATGCAGCATTCAAAATCATATTAACTGGTAGTCATGTAGGATTCAATACTCAATAGTTGCATTGCAAACAGATATCATAAAGTTCTGGTTCGTGAAGCTGTATCAATAATATATATAACTTCTGCAACAGTCAGCTGCAGATCTTCAATGTTCATAGACAACAATAAATGCTCCCTTTTCTGATGCTAGCAGATCAGATGTATACAATAAGTCCGTTTACTGTCTGCACGTGAATAGCATACTGGGCATATAGGTCATACCGACCGTTATAACGTTTCTAAGTCTAACCATCTGACTTGGACGTGATCTCTGATATAACGAATCCTGGAACACAGACAATAGTCTTGTTGGTCTAGAGCGACCCATATATATAACTAGTTCAGGTATAAAGATACCGGTGACTTAATCCTAGTCAAAGTACCTCTCCATTTTGAATCACACAGGCGAGCAAAAAGGCGACAAAATGACGAACCTCTAGATGATAGCATAAAGTTCGATACAAGAGGAATTACCTTATTTCGGAAAATCAACCATGAACATATGCCTCCAGGCAGGCTTGAATAATACTGGGAAATAGTCTAGTTAGCTAACTAACTCACAAAGACAATGTATTTCCCTCAGAGAATCACAAGACGCAGGTTGCGTCCGCTCGCTACTCAGACCATTCTAAACTGCCCCGAGCTGGGCGGAACAACAAACGAACTCCAAGTCGAGACATGCGCAGAACGACAATCTCTGAGTCGCCGTTCACAATAAGACGATTCTAAGAACGTTCGAGATAAAAGTCTTACACAGTCGCGCCTTTTATGGACATGAACAGAAAAGTTAAGACATGTTTCAGACATCTACAACAGTTGACTGATACTACCAAATAAGGAGATATGGTCACGCTTCGTTCCAGAAATTATAGACCGAACGTGTCTCTATACAAGAGAAGGCAAACTCCTAAAAAAATTGTAGTCTCGATAACTCGGGTGATGTCCCTTTGACTGTAAAAAACATAATACACACTTCAGTCAAAAAATGATCATACATACGAAAAATGATCATACAAAGACTTTGGAAAAAGTAATTATTTGTGCGTAACATTGCCGCACCCTCCCGGGAAAAAAAAATGAAACATTTTTATTTTAAATCCTGGAGCCGGAAAAATCTAGGCTCCTAACGCACGTATGATGCGCGGATATACCTAACAAAATAGCTCAACACTTGGAGCGAAACTGAGATCATATCCCAGGTCCTTAGAGAAAAAATGTATCTAAGTATATGCGTATATATCCCAGGAAGGTGCCACCAACACACGCCACAATGATGGCAACATCATAATAAAAGTCAAATTATTCTCATACCAATATATGAAATTAAATATATTATTATGATATCATATAATGTGTTGTGCAAACAGCGGTGTAATTTACTAATATACCGCACTATATTATTACATTATATAAAGCAACAGTAACTAATAAGTAATACATGTGTTGATCTTCGTTGACATAAACATTCAATAGAAGAAGATGTGGACATCATCCGCTCCCAATCTAGGACAGGACTTGATATCCTCAAAGTTCCACAATGGACACAATCTCGCATCTACAATGATGTGCTGCGAAAATATCAATAGCACAAATCTTAAAGACAACTGGTAAATCTCTTAATACAATTATGCAAATATATTATGTAAATGTGGCCGAGTGATCTTTTGGCCCGTATATCACTAACTAAGCCTTCTCAGATAATTACATGGTACAATGTTATAAATTTCCCTCAAAAAAGTGAGAAAAAATCTACTAACATGTCATTATAATATTGGACTGTATATCAGGAAATATATATATATGACAGAAGATCATGTGGAATCGTGTGGGCATCTGGACAGAATGTCTGCCATCACATTATCCGAACCACGGATAGCTCGAACCGAGAAATGAAATGGTTGAAGAGCTATGGCATAACGAGTGGACCTCGAGCTCTTCAAGTTTTTGCTCTGAATAGCAGTAAGCGCTTTCTGGTCGGTTTCCACAATGAAATGTGCGCCTAGAAGAAATCTTTGTAACTTCAGAATAGACCATACCATAGGCAATAACTCACGGTCTAAAACCGAGTAATTCTTTTCTGCAGCATTTAAATTCCTAGAGATATACATCACCGGATGCAGAGTATCAGAATACTCCTGCATTAGTGCTGCCCCAATCCCAGTTGACGAGGCGTCACTTCGAAGAACAAAAGTCTTCTCAATATAAGGTAACCTAAGAATAGGTGGAGATGAAAATAGGGCTTTAACCTGGTCCAATGAGGATTGACATTGTTTAGACCAGCGGATCAGATTAGGCGACCCTTTCTTCAATAAAGTAGAAAGCGGTGCCATAATGGAGGACAGATTCGGAATGAATCGTCCATAGAATTGGATCAAACCTAATAGACTTCTTACTTGTTTCTTCGTCTTAGGGACCTAAATGTTAAGTATTTTTGAAACATTGTGGTCCTCTGTCTTTAAAAGACCCTGACCAACACGATGACCTAGGAAAGAAATCTCGCTAAATCCTATAAAGGCTTTAGAGGGTTTTGCAGTCAAGTTATACTCGCGAAGAGTGGACAGTAATTCGTATAAACCCAAATAGTGATCTTCCTAGATATCACTGAATAGACAGATATCATCTAGGTATGCTATGACATCTGTACGATATGCGAGAATTCGCCGCATCATGCGTACGAATGTAGCAGGGGCGTTCATAAGACCAAAAGGCATGAAATTCCATTGGAATAAACCCCTAGGTGTAGAAAAAGCTGTGAAAGGTTTGGCACGTTCAGTTAGCGGGACTTGCCAATAACCTTTAGACAAATCTAGTTTGGTAAAGAATCTAGAATTAGAAAGTTTATTGAGTAGCTCTTCTAATGAAGGCATAGGTTCCGCATCGAACTTCGTAACTTGGTTCAATTTGCGATAATCTACGCAAATGCGAATGTTATTATCCTTCTTTCGAACAATAACCATAGACGAAGAGTATGCTGAAGTGGATGGTTCAATGATTTCCAAACGTATCATTTCATCCAATTCTTTTTCGACTTGAGACTGGAAATGGATAGGTATTGGATAGGGTCTGACTCTGATAGGATTATGATCAGTTAGCACAATGTCATGTTCAATGACATGTGTGTGTCCCGGGATGTCTGTAAGAACATCCTGAAATGTTTGCAACATCGAAGAAACTTGTCGATGTTCCTCAGCGGAAAGATTTGAAGAAACGGTCACGTTTTTCCAAGATTCCGTAGAATAAAGTGGGACCATAGAAAGAGGAAGATTGACGTCAGAAAAAGTAGTTTCCTCATCCTGTATAACTGACAGAGATGAGTACTGACCATGAGGTACTTGAGAATTGTCCGTTGCCTGGAAAATAGGCTGCAAATAGTCAGGTCTTTCATAAAATTCCGTGAGCATATTTATGTGGAAAGTTTTATGCTTTCCATCAATATCGACAACATAGTCGACATCAGAAATTTTGGAGACTATTGCATATGGACCTTTCCATGCAATTAGAAGTCTGTTCTCCCTTGAAGGAAGTAGAACGAGAGCTTTGTCACCTGGACAAAGTTGTCGTAGACATCTATTCTTATTTGCAAACTGCCTTGCCTTTTCTTTAGCAAATTCGGAAGACGAAGTTGCTAGCTTGCATGCCTCGATGATCTTTTGCCTAAGAGCAATGACGTACTCATAAGAAGATTGAGTTTCATCGCTAATATTATCGGCAGTGATTAGATCGTGAAGTAAAGACATAGGGCCGCGCGGTTGCGCGCCAAAGACAAGTTTAAAAGGGGAAAACCCTGTATGTTCATTGGGGACCTCTCTATACGCAAAGAGAGCCGCGGGTAAGACCCTGTCCCAATCCTGAGGATGATCCTCAGTTATTTTACCAAGTAAAGTTTTCAGAGTCCTATTTAAACGTTCGACCAACCCATTAGACATTGGGTGATAGATACTGCTGAGAGACCTTTTAATGTGTAGCATAGACATTACCTGTGACATAGTGTCTGATATAAGTTGAGTGCCATGGTCTGACAATATTTTCTCCGGGAAAACCCAAGCGAGAAAATATCAGCCAAAGAGCGTCTGCGATATCAGCAGTTGAGATGCTCTTGAGAGGTATTGCCTCTGGCCAACGTGTGCACATATCGACACATGTAAGAATAAATTGATGTCCTCTAGCCGACTTAATTCTAAAAGGACCGATAATATCTATTGCCATTTTTTGAAAAGGGCGAATAGGGATGTCAGCAGCCTGGATAGGCGCAGCATGTCGTGGTCCTTTAGATTTGACCTCCTGACATACTTTGCAAGAGCGACAGTAAATTCGTATGTCCTTGCTCACAAATGGCCAAAAGAAAGCCACAAGAACTCTCGACTTTGTACGGGAAAAACCCATATGTCCAGCACATTGCGAGTCATGAGCATGTTGCAATATTTGCACTCTCATGCTCTTAGGCACAAGAATTTGTGAATGAGTGGACGTAGTCGAGTCTTGTACTATACGTACAAGTACGCCATTCTTCATAGAAATCCAAGACTTTCTATTAGTATTTTGATTAGGATCACCTTTTTTTTGCTAGAATGAAGAATTTTTGTAAAGAAGGATCTTCTTCTTGCAATTTGATAAATGAGTCACGTGTAATAGTCAAGTGACTATCTTGGTCATTTACTTCATCATTATTAGTTAATGAAGTTTGAGGTGGATCCAGAGCATGTGCTCTTGTGACCACCGCATTGGTAGCTTCAATATTTTGCTCTTCCCAAACAGCAATCTGCTGTGGGGTACATTCCCTAACTCCGTGAATACGACCAATAATAAGGTCCGCAATAGGGTTTGGAAGTAGACACGCGTGGACCTCTCCCGTGAAGAAAGGAGTAGCAATATGTATTATGGCAGTAGGATATTTTTCCAACGTGCCACCAAATGTGACACATTTGATGACCTTTCCTGTAGCACAGGATGGATCTACAAGAGATTGCCTAACGCCGACAGTAGTACATCCAGAATCAAACAACACCGAGACTGGATTACTATTTACAAGCCCCTTATGTAATATAAGAGAACCTCTCCCATCATGAGCAACATTAGCAGGAAGAGCGGGCAAAGGATGACCACAGCTTAGAGTACTAACGGTCTTCGGATCAAATAAAGTACTGCATTGGATACATTTATTTGCCCTACCAAAATCAAAAGATGAGCATCCGATAGCATTATGGTCTTTATCATTATTAACCTGCTTATCTGCTCCCTGAGATTCTTGTTGAACAGCGTTTGTCTGTTGATATTTTTTTCTCTTATGTTGCGATCTACCGCGACCATTATTGCCTCTGCAATTATCATTAAAGTCCCTACTGTAATTTGTATCCTGGTTTGAGTTCCAGTTTCCATAACTGTCATTACCATCTCTATGCTGTTGAGAACCTCTATTATCCTGGTATTGAGGTCTCTGCAAAAAATATTTTCCTCTATACCGATTACCTTTGTGGAAATTTCTAAAGTTAACCGGAGTAGAATACCGTGTAGTATTAGGTTGTCTCCAGTTCTGGGAAGAAGAATCACCCTGGAATTGATTACTATGATTCTGGGCATAATTATGGTTACTCTTTTTATTGAAATTCTGCTGGCTACCCTGAAATTTACGCATAAAATTTGGGCCATAAGGTGCTGCCGAAGCAACTGGCAGACCTTCTTTCACCTTAGAGTTGCTAATGGTTATGTGCGGATGCGCAGTAACATACTGGCTACAGTATTCTTCCATTTCTTTTATGTTTTTAGGCTTACGCTCATGAAGAAAAGAAAGAAAAGCTTCATTAACGGAAGACATGACCTTGTCTCTAAGTAGTAAGTCCATGAGGGCTTCAAATGTATTTTCTGTCTTAGAAAGCTCAACCCATCGTAAAAAAGTAAGACGTATGCTTGAGATGAATTCAGAGAATTCAACTCCAGTTTCTGGTAACATGTTTTTAAATTTAAGACGATATCCGTCCTCGTTAAGTTGGTACTTCTTTAACAATGCCGCCCTGACAACCTCATAGTTGTTTTTGTCAGGCACATCTACCATACTCAACAAAGTCAAAGCATCACCTCTAAGTATCTTGGACAGATGATAAACATGTAATGTTTTATCTATATTATGCACATTACATGCACTTTCAAATCTATCTAGATAAAATGTTATATCATCGATTGAGGGATTAAATGCTGGTAGATTAAGCTTGAAATCCTTAGCATTAGTCTTATCTGACACCTTATTTGCATCATTAGCATTACCAGCGTTCAATAACTTTAACTTCTCTAACTCTAAAGCTATGAGTTTTTCTTCATGCTCCATTTTTGCTTTTCTCTCATCAGCTTCTCTTTGTAACCTTCTTTCTTCAGCCTCAGCTTGTTTTTCTAATCTTTTATTTTCAGCCTCTATTTCAAGTCTCTTATTTTCAGCCTCTTTTTCAAGTCTCTTATTTTCAGCCTCTTTTTCAAGTCTCTTATTTTCAGCCTCAGCCTGAAGTCTCTTCTCCTGAGATTCTGCTTCTCTTTTTTGTTTTTCCATTTCCATTTGTAATCTTTTTTCATCTACCTGCATCTGCAGTTTTAAATTTTCAGCATCTATTCTCTTTTGTTCAGTTTGTTCTTTCATTTTCTTTTCTTCCGACTTCAATGCCTTGGCATATTGAACAGTCGCAAATTCTTCTAATTTATCACCTGTCTTCCCAAGGGCTTTACCCTGCTCAATAAAGTACTCAAATGTAGACATGATGTCTAAAATGTGAGTACAGAACCTGAAATAATTAATTATCTCATTTCAATCTTAATAGCAACAAGACTTAATAAAGTGCTTGTATAATCACTATGTTTAACCCAATCTCTGTGGGAAACAAGACTTGACACCAACTTGTATTATCAAATGTATAATAATATCACAAGTCACCTCTTAATTAACAGTGCACTACACAAATCAGTGCATAACCATCAGTTATTTATCATAACTGCACTACAATAGTGCATAAGCAAAAAAAACACCAGTTAGTTATGATAAGTGCACTATAGACCAATAGTGCATGAGCATATATGTAACAATAGTGAAAGCTAACAATGCAAGAACTATGCAAACAATAACAAGACAATGTAAACAATAACAAAGATCAAAGTCAATGTAAACAACAACAAAAAGATCAAAGTCAAATGTAAACAACAACAAAGATCAAAGTCAATGTAAACAATAACAAAGATCAGAGTCAATGTAAACAATAACAAAGATCAAACAATACGAAAACATTCGCATAAGTCAAATAAATAAACAGCGAAACTAAAAAGAAATGTGATGACAAAATGCGAAGATATGACAAACAAATGACGCTACAGTGTATACACAAAAATTTACGTAAAGAACTGAATAATAGAAAAGAGGAGACCTACAAATACAAACAAATGAAATCAAAACTAAAAAACAGAAAGAAAGAGAGGAAAAAAAAATACACAAAAAACGAAAATAAAGCACAACTCGTCACAACTAAACACATATAGCAACGATTGTCGCTAGCAAATTTCCCAGTAGGAAATTCGCACAGTCCCTAACGAAAACGCTAACAGTAGAACCTCTGTGACGTGGTATCTTCTACTGAAAGACACCGCCCAACCGAGAAAACCCGCTGAAATATAAACATATAAATATACAAATACAAATAACATATAACATGTAACAAATAGCAAAAAGTGTGAAAGAATTTAGAAGGCTCAGCTAGAACATAAGGGCACAGTTCACAAACAAAACAGGCCACTTAACTTCTATGTATCCTCAACGTCAGCACAGTTCAGAACAGGATGTGATCAGCATTCTTAGGACAATGATCCAACGTTGATCCATATCTGCTCCCGTAAACTGCCATGACGAAGGAAATGAGCTTCTAACAGGAAACAGCTTCTGAACTTGACCTTCTGAATTCTACAAATTGACTTGAGCACTTGACCTTCTGAATCTGCAACAGTACCTCTGAGACCGGAACAGTTGTTACGGCACTTGTCCTTCTTCTTAACAGATCAGGCAATCCATTCGCTCGGTACTTGTCCTTCTAGTTGTAGACAAACTTCAATACCGCCGAGCAGCGCCGGGTAGTTTCAAATTATCAACAACTGTCAGTAATGCCGCGTCTTTCAAAAACATTTCATCAAAGGTGATAAATAGAAACTGCAACGTTGTCTTGTAGTCTGCTGATGATGTCTGGGTTTGTTGACCCCCTTGATAGCTGGTATCAGAGTAAACCAACCTATGGCCACCAAAAATGATAAGGGTGGATTTGAGCTGAAATGATAACTTGCCACCCCTATCGACACCTGGTATTAAAGTGCAAGATGTAGGTGTCTTCTCTGATTTAGAATATTGCTGTGTGTGTTGCAGTAGAACAGTTCACAGGGTACACCACAGGCAACATGACGTGTAGAGTCATAGAAATGGTAACTTCGCTTTAGGTTTATACCATTTATTGCACGCCACAAAACAGTCATGATACTTATGTTATCATCAGCATAGTATAACGAATGCAGCATTCAAAATCATATTAACTGGTAGTCATGTAGGATTCAATACTCAATAGTTGCATTGCAAACAGATATCATAAAGTTCTGGTTCGTGAAGCTGTATCAATAATATATATAACTTCTGCAACAGTCAGCTGCAGATCTTCAATGTTCATAGACAACAATAAATGCTCCCTTTTCTGATGCTAGCAGATCAGATGTATACAATAAGTCCATTTACTGTCTGCACGTGAATAGCATACTGGGCATATAGGTCATACCGACCTTTATAACGTTTCTAAGTCTAACCATCTGACTTGGACGTGATCTCTGATATAACGAATCCTGGAACACAGACAATAGTCTTGTTGGTCTAGAGCGACCCATATATATATAACTAGTTCAGGTATAAAGATACCGGTGACTTAATCCTAGTCAAAGTACCTCTCCATTTTGAATCACACAGGCGAGCAAAAAGGCGACAAAATGACGAACCTCTAGATGATAGCATAAAGTTCGATACAAGAGGAATTACCTTATTTCGGAAAATCAACCATGAACATATGCCTCCAGGCAGGCTTGAATAATACTGGGAAATAGTCTAGTTAGCTAACTAACTCACAAAGACAATGTATTTCCCTCAGAGAATCACAAGACGCAGGTTGCGTCCGCTCGCTACTCAGACCATTCTAAACTGCCCCGAGCTGGGCGGAACAACAAATGAACTCCAAGTCGAGACATGCGCAGAACGACAATCTCTGAGTCGCCGTTCACAATAAGACGATTCTAAGAACATTCGAGATAAAAGTCTTACACAGTCGCGCCTTTTATGGACATGAACAGAAAAGTTAAGACATGTTTCAGACATCTACAACAGTTGACTGATACTACCAAATAAGGAGATATGGTCACGCTTCGTTCAAGAAATTATAGACCGAACGTGTCTCTATACAAGAGAATGCAAACTCCTAAAAAATTGTAGTCTCGATAACTCGGGTGATGTCACTTTGACTGTAAAAAACATAATACACACTTCAGTCAAAAAATGATCATACATACGAAAAATGATCATACAAAGACTTTGGAAAAAGTAATTATTTGTGCGTAACAGTCACCGAAAGTCGTGTAGGTGAACTGTCGGAGAGACCAAAGCCGTTTCTAAGTCTAACCAGGGGAAACATGAGCCATTGAAGCAAACACACGACATGGACTACAGGAGCAGACAGTCAGGGGCATTAGCCTAGCTGTTGACGACCTCTAGCACTGATCTAAGCAACGGAAAAGATAAGTCTAGCTGTTTAAACTGTCGTCATTGCAAACAGTAATACTGAGTCCATGCCTTTTGCCTGCATAGGCATGTCTTTTCTGAATGTGTTTCATGTAAATTTTGGTTGTTTTAATGTGTTGTTAATTAGTGGGCCGGTTGGAGGGAACTGAAATCTCTGGGGAATGTCGCGAACAGCTGACCACCTAGATTTCAGTCGGTCTTAGGGCAGTTAAACGATTGCACTTTTGGAAGCCCCATTGAGGTTTGCCATTGGACTATCTGTCCAAATCTGCTGTCGTTTGACGATGTGTGTTAGCTGTACCGTTCCGTAGATAACTGGTGTATTTTATTCGTACTCAGTTCACAATTTTATTCAGTTTCGTATCATGTTCGTTAACTATTTCGTCCAGTCTACTCTCACTATAATTTATTTTATGATTGTTAAATGTTTGTCCGTTATGAGTCCTGTGATGTCATCATTTTTTGCATTCATTTTTTTTGTGTACTTTGAATATTAAGTTGACCTCGGGTCAGCCCTTGACCCTTCATTTGGCTTGTGACACTTCCGCTTGTTTTATTTAGTTCATAAATTCATTTTTAATTGTGAAAATGTCTTGTTTGCGTCTTGACATTGTTTGTACCCTTTAGTTGCATCATTGTTTTGTTTGTCCTCATGATATATATTAAATACTACATTAATAATATAACATTATATGCAATAATACACTTGTAATTTAATTTAATTAATTTTTTCTGATATTTAAGGTTAATATGGGACATTGCATAATTATGCAGTGATAGTCCAAGAAATTAGCACTGCAATTTATAAGAGATGCCTAGGGCATAATAATATGATATATATATTGACCAAATAAAATAATCTTATAGTCTACCTTTGAGGTAATAGACCCATTGTATATTATTTAATATACTTTTCTGGTACTAAGAGAGTGACTTAGTACATTGAACAATATAATTACTAGGAATCATACCCAACATTATTGGATATTAAGATTAATTGTGTGATGTAATTACATTATAGTTAACAGATATCATAACTATTTATGATATAGTTAGTACTTAGATACAATATTGTTACAAAATATTGTCTATTAGTTAAACTTAGACATACGAGTTCAGTACTATTGTGATTATTTATATTGAATATTCCTAAGTTGAGTAAGTATAATAATTACTCTGAAGCTACTATTGACTATTTTAATCAGTAATTATCAATAATTACTTACCAGATAAAAGTCAAAATGCTTACTATAGACCATTTCGTTAAAATTGGTAAGGAATATGGTTATAAATCTCAAGAACTTCGTCAGTTTGCTGAGGCAGAACTGGAAAAACATAAAGCAGAAATGGAGGAACGTGAAAGAAAAGAAGCAGAGAAAAAGGCTGCATTAAAGAAAGAGGAGGAGGAACGTGAGATGAAGCAAATTGCCAAGGAAAATAGATTAAGAGAAATTGCTCAACAGGAAGAAGAGAATAAATTGAAACGAGAGGAAATTATTTTACAACAAGAAATGGAATTGGCGCGTATTAAATTGGAGACAGCAAGATTACAAGCACAAAGTGCTGATGCAAACCAGAATAATAACGCACAAAATGGATCATCATCCAGCCAAACTAAACATTTCTACAACTTTAAATTACCCACTCTCAACTTGAACGTGGACGACCTTTCATCGTTCCTGTCACGTTTTGAACAGACTTGCAAAACAAACCATTTGCCTGAAGAGTCATGGGTACTCAAGTTAAATGAATTCTTGGTTGGAGAACCATTGACGGCTTCTCAAAATGCTGACCCATCAATAGCAAATAACTACGGTGCTATTAAGTCCTTGCTTTTACGAAGGTTTCACCTGGACGAGGAACACTGTAAGTTGAAATTTAAGGGAATTTTACCTGAATCTCCAAAAGATTTTGCAGGATTCATTGCGAACATACGCAATACATTTAATAGATGGGTTGAACTGGCAGAAGTCAACAAATCGTACGACAAATTAGTTGATTTACTACTACGGGATAAGGTATTATCTTCGGTTAGCCAGCCATTTTTTGCATATTTGCAGGAGCGTAAACCAGGTACTATTGACGAGTTAGAAAAAATTTCTTTAAACTACTGTTCGGCACATCCGAATGCGAACATTTCTAACTCTTCATTAAGAGAACCTCTACCTGTGGCGTCTAATATGGCCTACAATCATAATAACAAACAAAGACATCACAGTGTAGACAGAAGTAGGTTCCAAAGAAATCACAATGTTAACTTTCAGAAGGGACATAATAATGATTTCAACAATAAAAATGAGTTCAACAGAGGTAGATCACGAGATAGAAATTATTCACCTCAAACAAACTACCACAATGGTCAACATAACACTAATTATAATCGATCACATACTCCCAATAATAACAATAATTGGAATGGTAATAATCATGGCTCGAGACATCGAGATAATAGTTACTATAGAGGACGACGAGATAATTCTAACAATTATACTCGGAATCGATCTCATTCTCGGGGATCATCTCATTACAACCATAATACAGGGGCGGCAGTTACAAATAATACTACCCCTATAGCTCAGGTCCCACTTGACAATAATACAACACAGTCTTCTGCTGCATGTTTTGCTATTAATTATAATGTGGCAAATAGTTGCCAACAATGCAATCTTATTTTTCAGAAGGCGAAAGAAACAGTGCTTAACTGCGGACATATTACACCAGAGGTAGGTCTTGCAGTCAACGATGGAACAGGCTTACTAATTTTTAACAGGGGATTAGTTAATGGATCCGTCGTCTCAGTGCTGAGGGATTCAGGATCCACAACGATCGGTATACGTCAGTCGCTGGTACATCCTAGCTGTGCGACAGGAGAAGATGTACGCTGCTTGACATTTGGTGGAACTATTGAGTTTTACCCCACAGCTATTGTCCATATTAATACACCTTTCTTTTCAGGACAAGTTAAGGTATGCATGCTTCAGAATCCAATTGCAGATCTGATGTTGGGACGCATCCATGGTAGTAAGGATTGTTCCCCACAGGAAATTGATGAATGGGAATTAAAGAATGTGCAATCTTATTGCAATGCTAACGCTGTCATTGCAACAGCTACATTACGGGCCAACAAAATAAATACATGTGGCACAGTTTTCTAGAATTTCAGTCTCAGTACCATTCTGGAAATCGATAAGGAGAAGGATAAGACTCTCCTACAGGATAAAAAGTATACTAAGCTACCAGTCCATCCTAGGAAGATTAGAAAATCATTTCGAGGCAGATATACCTTTTCTCAAGAGAATACTGCCAAGTCAGAAAATAAATGTTGGCGACAAGATCGTATTAACAGTGATCTGAATGAAATTGTTGAAAATGGGCAAAGAGAAAATATCCCAGACAAAGGTAATGATGGTGAAGTTCTTATGAACTTAACTAATAAAATTAGGACAAATAAATATGTCAATCATTATGAGACATCATCTCATAAGACTACCATATCCAAAAGATTAAATAGAAGAACTATTTATCACGTTAGTGACACTGATCCCACTTACATTGGAAAGGGTGCATATTCTCGCACCGTGTTAGTGCGCAATCTGCCACAAGGTACCAGATGGCAGGCACTTAGCAATTTCTTTAATGACACGGCAGACGTTATGTTTGTACGGTTGTTGTCACCTACCAATGACAGGTATGGTGAAGCTATAGTTACATTTCGTAACAATAGAGATGCTCGAATGGTCATCGAGCATGATAATGGTGCTTACTTTAACCATCATTGTCTACGGTTACAATTAGTACCTAATGCTGCGTCACGCAGATAACATGCTATGGTAATACAATTGTCTCATATCATTAATGACTCATAATAGTCATTCATCATTTCTTTTCTTTACTGGTCCTTACAAAGTCATTGATAAAATTTCCGACGTTGATTACGTCTTAGATATCAAGGGACACAAAAAGATATTTCATATTAACATGCTCAAGCAATTTCATACACGTCCTGAACACTTACAGTCAATTTTTCATGAACTAGATGACAACACAGTATCTACTTGTTATTATTCTAACTTATCCGTCATCCAGGAAGAAGAATCTTCTTTTCCTGAGATACAGTTACCGTTACCGGTACCAGTAGTTCAACCTACTGAATCTTGGCGGGATGTAACCATCTCTTCAACGGTTACACCGCAACAGCATCTACAGATTGCTAATCTATTACAATCTTATCCAGATGTGTTGACCGACGTCCCGGGTCGCACATCGGCTATCAGTCATGACATTACTCTCAATGATGATACACCTATTCGTGTACATCCCTATTCGGTTCCTTTACATTTCCTTGCTAAAACTACTAAGGAACTTGAACAGATGTTGTCTCTGGGAATCATTGAGACTAGTAATTCGCCATTCTCTTCTCCATTAGTGATTGTCCGGAAGAAGGACAATAACATCAGACTATGTGTTGACTATAGAAAATTAAATGCTAAGACTATACTTGACAGCGAACCACATCCACTTATCGACGACTTACTGCCACGTCTATCCAACGCAACTATATTTAGTAAGATAGACTTAACTAAAGGTTATTGGCAGATACCACTGACCGAAAAGGCTAAGTACTACACCGCATTTTCCACTCCACAAGGTCTATACCAGTGGAATGTGATGCCTTTTGGGCTTGTTAATGCGCCAGCTACCTTCATTCGCCTGATGCGACAAATTCTATCAGGTAGACCAGACGTTATTACATATATTGACGACATATGCTTGTTTAGTTCGTCGTTTGAGGAACATGTTTCGGGACTTAGATATGTTTTCGACACTCTAAGGAATTATCATCTAACTGCTAAACCTACAAAGGTTCAAATCGCGTGTAATGAGATAACCTTTTTGGGACATATCATTGGAGCGGGATATATCCGAACGTTACCTAGTACGGTCTCCAAAATTCTAAACCTAAAAGTTCCTCAGACGAAGAAACAGGTCAGGAGTTTGTTAGGACTTGTTCAATATTACAGTAGATTCATACCAAACTTGTCATCCATCACGGCTGTATTGTCTTCATTGTTAAAAAAAGACATGCCGATGAAGGTGACATGGACTGGTATATGCAATGAAACTTTCAACAAAATTATAAATTTGTTCTCGCATGAACCAATTTTAAGACTTCCCGATGCTTCCAAAAGATTTTTCTTACGAACAGATGCTAGTAACTACGGCATTGGTGCATGCCTGCTCCAGAACCATGATGGCGTTCTACATCCTACCTTATATATTTCAAGAAAGCTAAAGCCGGCAGAAACAAAGTATTCCACAGTGGACAAGGAACTTTTATCTGTTATATGGGCAATAACTAAACTTGAAAAGTTTTTGCTTGGTGCTCCATTCACCATCCAAACTGACCAACGTGCTGTAGCATCTTTGCGTCGATCTAACCACAAGAGCCAAAAACTCGCCAGATATGCAATCATCCTACAGCCATTTGAATTCTCCATTGAACATATTCCTGGCACTGAAAACATTGTGGCGGATGCGTTGTCACGTAATCCTATTGACGACGAATGATCAACATTGACATTCCTAAAACACGTCAATCATCACTACATTGCATATAACGAAGTATCAACTATTAGGGAACTAACCTTGCCTTCAATTTACTATTTATAAACATTATATGCATCACAGAATTGAACTAAAGACAATCAAGGTATACATATTGACATTGAAACTTCGTCTAACGTCCATACACAATATATGAATATTCGTTGAACAATCATGGAACAATATCTGACGACAAGTCGAACTTATTATCCTATGTGCACTTAATTCTTGGATGCTGGGATAAATGACATTTCTTTCCAACGTAAACGTTTGAACATTTTTGCCTAAAAGGATTCATCAGGATCAAGACTACGGATGGATCATCATATCCTATACTAATTAATTAGTTAACTTAACTTCTTAATTGAATTATTATCAATAAAATGAAATGTGAGAAAAAAATGAAATGAAAGAACAAAAAAAAGAGAACGAAATACAAAAAGAAGAAATTATGAAAAGAGAAAACAAATCTCACACAAGTATTAGATTAATATTTTTTTTAAATGTACCTATACGTTATTTAGTTAGTTAAATTAGATAGTTATTATTCACTAACACTTAACACACCCAATTAAGTTAAACTTATATTCGAATTTCTTTCTATTTCTTCTCACCTATTTTGTCTTTTCTTCTCTCATAACATCGTGTTACATTAGAATCTTAATAATTTAACTCTTAGTTTAATTAATTAATTTAATTTTAATTAGTCAAATTAATTCCTATATGACATACTAATACGACAGACCTTACTTTAATTTAATTCTATCATTCACTATTAACATTGGACATTTTATTTAGTTGATATAATAATATGTATAATATTGATATATAATATGATTAATGTTAGATGACTATGACAAATAGTTAGTTGACATGACCGCGACACGGTTCTACTCAGAACATCGTTGGCCATATGTCACGATTGTATTAAATTTTTTTTTGAAAAATTGTTAAGTCGGATAGATCTTGAAAAAAAATCTATCGATTTTTTTTTCCCCGGTGTACAGGGAATTGTTACGGTATATGATATTAACGCCGTCTGCTAAAGGTTACCAGACGTGCAATTGTAAAGGTTAAGACATTTAATATATTGCGATAGATGTTTCAATTATTGAACGCTCCATACACGATCGATTATGACGTGTCTAGCGTTGTTTAGGACACAGTCGGTAACTAGGAGACGCTACCCTTTGTTACTTGACCGCCAATTCAATGGCATGATATAGCCATTTATATGTGCATTTATGATGGACCAGGGTCAGTCCTAGAACTCTATATGAGAGGAAACTTACAGAGGTTAGTGTTTAACTAGAATCCTCAGAAGGAGGAGAATAATCGTCAAATTCGTATGAATATTCAGACTCGCAGTCTCACTGTCGGCAGGTAGCCATGTCTAGCTGCGCGTGCATATAGCTGTGATGTTCTGACGACAATACTGCATTGTATCCTTAAACGGACATTGACACGTAAACCAGCAGTCTACGCTATTGATTAATTTATGCATGACTTATACGGACTCATGTTCTGTTCCTATTTGAAATGATCATCCTGTGTGTACATGTGATTAAATATTACGGACTCAATCTGAAGGCATTAATTACTTCATTAATGTTGCTGAGTTCAAGTTACATGAACTACTTCTTCATACCATGCTACTGAGTTGTATGAACACCTTCACCCTAATTCGCGTAATAATAAACAAAGCACGATTAACAAAAGATCACTAAAGTAACCATACTCAGTGCATGATCTTCAACCGGCAAATAACTCAGCAACACTGGGTCACGAGAGTTTTTGTCGAACGGGCTTTCCCGTTAGTATAGTGTGTTGCCTCCTCTTGCATCGATCAGCTACTGGCATCTCCTGGGCATGGATGCGATCAGACGTCTGATGTGGGCCTGTGGGATGGCTGCCCATTCTTCCTGGAGTGCCTGGAACAGATTACGACGATTGGCTGGAGCAACATCTCGGCGACAAACACGTCTATGTAGCTCATCCCACAGGTGTTCAATCGGACTCATGTCTGGAGACAGGGATGGCCAGGGAAGGGTGAGAATGTTGTTGGCAGTCAGGAACTGCGGGGTCAACCGTGCACAATGAGGTCTGGCGTTGTCCTGTTGAAATACAGACCTATGGGCAGCCAAAAGTGGAAGGACATGGGGTCGAAGAATTTCATTGACGTATCGTTGCGCATTCAAGCCTCCTTCAATGTGCACCAATTGACTCCTTCCGTTGTAACTGATCATTCCCCACACCATTGCACCTCCACCAACGTGCGGCGGAGCTTAATCAGTGCAATTTTGGGCAAAACGTTCATTTCGAGTACGGCAGAACCTACGCCAACTATCATGACGCTGCAACAAAAAGAAAGATTCGTCACTAAACCAGACACGTCTCCAGTGATTGTCAGCTGCCCTTGGACGATGCTGGTTGGCCCAAAGAAGTCGATTTTGGCGATGGCGGCGCGTAAGGACAGGTCCTTGGTGAGGTCGTTGTGCCCAAAGTCCAGCATCATGCAGTCTATTCCGGACAGTTTGATCAGGCACATGACGTCCTGCAAGCAATGACTGGGCAGTTGAGGAAGCTGTTGTAAACCTGTCTCTGAGGTGACGAAGCCGAATAGAGCGATCCTCCGCTGCTGTTGTCACTCTAGGTCGTCCACTGCGATGCCGGTCTTCAACTGAGCCAGTGGCTTGGAACCGGTGCCAAAGTCGACTGATGGTACTCTAATGCACGTTTAGATGCCTAGCAACCTGAATTTGACTTTAGCCTGCATGCAGTCGGCCAATAGCATTGTTCCTTAATTTTATCGATAGAGACGCCATAAATGTCTGCTTGAAAATGAACTGAATTTTTTTTGTGTTGCGTTATCCTTTTATAGGGTTTCAGTTGCGTAGTCAGTGAATAGTGTTCACCCCAAATTTTGTTGCTTTCATGTGCGCGAAACATGAGCTGTGGTCAAAAATTGCGTCATAAACACTATTGACCACTGCGTTGTAACGATTACCAAAACGAACGCAATTCAGGTCAACACGTGCATTTGTCACTGTAAAGAACATTTGAAGCTGATTTTCATATACCCTAGCACCAAATTTTACTTACTGTTATGGACTCGGGACCCCAGTATGTTATGGGTGCTTCGATGACTCCTAGTCTGTTGAGGATGACCAAGTTGTTATATGCGTATTCTGTTTCTAGAGTCGAAGTCCTTCGGGTTCTTATCACTTTTGTAGGATTCCGTAATACTGTTCGTTGGTATCGACCTTGTCTGCTTAACCCGTGTGATGCATTATCTGCTGAACATGTTTCATATTAAATATTCGTCCCTTGACTGACCTGTATTAGTCTCTTGTCTTATTGATTATATTAGCAGTGTGAGATGCAGTGTGTTAAGACATTAATCATCACTGGTCATGATTAGTTGAAGATAAACAGCATTTAACTCAACTCCGAATACTTCAGTTGATAAGACCGTGATTTTTGACGACTCAAAATATTTAATTAATATTTTCATTCCATGAGCAGACACCAACTACATGGGAACAAAAGTCACATCACATTCATGTACGATCTGTAAGAGTTCTCATTATTTCATTACATATGTTCATCAATCTCTATCTAGAGTTATGGTTAGAGGTCAGTTCCTTTTAACGGCCAATGTCCTTTGGCATAAATTCAGAGGCTAACTAGACTTACTCCCGTCGCTAGTTTATACAATAGCCTTTTGCACTAGACTTAATTATCCTGCTAGTTTTGTAATACACTTCTTACGCTAGGCTTACGTCTACTGCTAGTCGTCTAATGTCCGTTACACTAGGCTTACGCTTGCCGCTAGCTGTATAATATCTATCAACACTAGTCTTACACTATTGCTAGTACCATAATGTTCCTTTGGCATACCATGTCTGGCTAATCTGCCATAATTATGCAAACTGCGTTAGTAACAATACGACTTACGTTTTATTCACGAAATACTCTGCTCAATTGGCTTTCCAGCCACACAATTAATAAGTGGACGACGCCACACACTTTCTAAGTGGTTATACCACACAATATAAGTGGCAATGGCCACACATCTGAAACACACTGCCGTTCGGGTCAAAACCCACAAGTCGAATATATAGTGGCTATGCCACACAATCCATAGTGGCGATGCCACGCATTTCAAACACTGCCGTTGGGGCCGAAGCCCACAAGTCGAATGACGTTACCAAGACATACGCGTCATGCATAGTGATATGCATACTATCTCGTTACTATATTCAATTGCGATGTTCCATGGTGCAGCAATTCGAGACGGCCAAACTCAAATGCCTGCACACATGCAACAATCATCGACATTGGTCGATGAGATATATCTCTATTCGTTTGAGGTGTTCCATGATACAGTCATTCGGATCGAGCTCAAATCCAAATGCCTGTAAGCATGAAACAATCCTCAACATCATCCCCCTCACTTCCAAACGTGACACTTGTGGCACGGATGATAGTGGTGGAGAAGACGTTCGTCTCCCGAATATATTAATGTTAGTACTACCTACTTATAACTATCATACTCATTAAGTTTACATAATAAATTTCATAACAATAATAATAGCACTTCTCAAAACGGTAACTAAAGAGTTAATTCGTTTTCTTCTCAGAGAAGTTGCGAGATAGAAGATCCGCCAATTTATTGTCTGATCCAGCAATAGGCAGAATCGTAAACAAAAATTCTTGAATCAACAGGTACCATCGATGTATTCTAGAGTTACGCATTGTTCTAGATGTTATATACGTCAGAGGACTGTGGTCTGTCATGATAAAAAAGTGAGTGCCGATGAGATATCTTAATAGCTTCTCTAGGCACCAGACCATCGACAGGAGCTCACGTTCACCTGTCGCATACTTCTGTTCAGCCGAAGTGAGTTTCCTTGACACATAGAAACCTGGATGGAGTGTTTCCTCTTAACATTGCAGTAAGCAGCCACCCATGGAGTAACTCGAGGCATCTGATTGGAGTATGAATGGGATACGTATATTCGGTAATAACAAAATCGGTGCATTACTAAATAATTTCTTAATTGTTAATAAAGCGCTTTCGCAATCTTGGTCCCAACATACCTTATTAGGACTACCTTTGGTCAACAGTGCGGACAAAGGTGTAGATAGTTGTGCGAAATGCGGGATGAACTTATGGTAATAGTTAACCAAGCCCAAAAGGCTTCTAACTTGTTTCTTAGTTGAAGGGGTAGAAATTTCTAGAATTCTTTTGACTGTATTGTCGTCAGGATATAGTTTGTGGTTACCTATGCGGTGACCAAGAAAAGAAATTTCCTGACAACATATTTGGACCTTTGAAGGTCGCACAGTCAAACCATGCATACGTAAAGTATGTAGAAGAGAAGTTAAACCATCAATATGGTCTTCCCACGAGTCATGAAATAGGCAGATGTCATCGATGTACGTGATGACATCTTTACGATCGCCAAGAAGGCGGCGCATCATGCGCACAAACGTCGCTGGTGCATTCACCAAACCAAAACACATGTAATTCCATTGGTAGAGACCAAAAGGAGTTGTGAAAGCTGTGTAAGGTTTGGCGTTTTCGGCAAGAGGAATTTGCCAGTAGCCTTTAGAAAGATCTCGTTTGCTAAAGAAAATAGCATTAGATAATTCTGACAAAAGATCTTCTAAAAGTGGCATAGGCTCACCGTCTGTGATTGTAATTTTGTTCAATCGTCTAAAGTCAACACAAATACGTAAAGAATCATCCTTCTTATTAACAATCACCATTGGTAATGCATATGGTGATTCCGAAGGAGATATTACACCTAAATGTATCATCTCTTTTAACTCTTTCTCTACCCTATCTTTATGGTGTAAAGAAATAGGATAGGGTCTAAGTTTGATAGGTTTATAATCAGTAAGAGTGATGTCATGGGATATAAGCGATGTATGACCTGGAAGGTCAGTGAGGACATCTTTGAAAGAAATAAGAATATCCCGAACTTGATCTTGTTGTGAAGAAGATAGTGAAGAAGAAATAGTCACGTCCTTCCAAGATTCCGATGATTGCAAAGAAGGTAATTGGAATTGTAAAGGGATAGACGACGTGGTATCTTCCTCATGGACAACTGCAAAAGAAGCAGTATGATGTGAAGAATCATCAATAGAGTTAATGACAGGAATTAATTCCTGTGGTCTTTCAACTGCTAATTTTAGCATGTTGACATGGAAGGTTTTGATTTTCCCTTTAACGTTCACAGAATAGTCAACATCTGTGACTTGTTTGATAATATCAAATGGACCTTGCCATGATATTAGTAATTTGTTATCGTTATGAGGTAGCAATAACCAAACTTTTTCACTTGGTTTGAAGGATCTTAATATTCTCTTTTGGTCATGTAATAGTCTTGATCGTTGAGGACCCAGTGTCACGCAAAACTCTCACTACCTTGCCCTCCAATATTCCTGGATGAAATGTAAGATAACCGACATTTACACATGCCGACATTGTAGGCATACAATGACCACAATCCAGTGTAATTGTAGACTTAAATCTGTTTTTCGATTGACACTCATAACATGTATGATTCATTACCATACATGCGTTCGCATGATCATTATCATCATTACCTTTCTCCTTTTTGACACTGCAATTATTTGCATGTCTATGTTTACTTTTGTCTCTCGACGGAGATCTGGCATTACCTTTGTTATTATTGACTGACTTTTTATTGCTATAATAAAAATCAGTAGAGTCATCCTTCCTGGCATCTCTACCATAAGATGATCTCTGTTTATAGTATCCTTTCTGATGTGAATCATCATAATCCCTGCCTCTGTGATACCCACGATCATGAGGTGAATATCCTCTATAACCTCGTCGATATGAATTCGAAGGAGAGCGATGACGACGGAAGTTATAAAAACCTCTGTCGGATTGATAATAATCTGAACGACAACGTCCATCAAAGCTCTTCGATCGAGGTCTGTGATCGTGGTGTGCCGCGCACACAGGCATAGGATCTCGAATAGACGATCTATGAAGATCTTTATTCTGATGTGCGGTTTGATACTGTCTTCCGAGTTTTTCATACTCATCGATAGAATTAGGATGTCTTTCCTGTAAAAATGCTTCTAATTCAGTACTGCATGCGGATAAAACTTTATCCCGCAGCATGAGATCTATAACACCTTCATATGTTTTATTAATACCCGAAAGATCAATTCATCTGCTAAAAAATGTTTAATAGATGCAATGAATTCGCCAAAATCTGCATCCTTACTTGGCTTAGCCGCATGAAAACGATCTCTGAATCCAGACTCAGTTAACTGGAAACGTCTTAGTAATACCTCTTTTACGACTTCGAAATCGTTTCTACTCTTTTCGTCAAGACTCATGAAACATTTAAGTGAGTCACCAGTCAAAAAATCAAGTAAAAGACTGCTCCATCTTTCCTTGGGTATGTTCAGAGCTGTGACCTTGATGATGAATCTAGATAAGAAAGAGTCAACGCAATCGCGAGTTTGGTCAAAATGTGGCATTTTTAACTTAGGATAGAAAATATTAGTACCAGCCGCAGTCTTAGTCTGTTCAGACTGCACTTTAGCTAATTCTAAAGCTTTTTCTTTTTCTGCATGAAGTTTTAATGTTTCCATCTCAATTGCATTTTTATGGGCCTGATCTAGTTGCATCAGTTCCATTCTCCTTAATCCCACTTCTGACACCAATATGTTATGGACTCGGGACCCCAGTATGTTATGGGTGCTTCGATGACTCCTAGTCTGTTGAGGATGACCAAGTTGTTATATGCGTATTCTGTTTCTAGAGTCGAAGTCCTTCGGGTTCTTATCACTTTTGTAGGATTCCGTAATACTGTTCGTTGGTATCGATCTTGTCTGCTTAACCCGTGTGATGCATTATCTGCTGAATATGTTTCATATTAAATATTCGTCCCTTGACTGATGTGTATTAGTCTCTTGTCTTATTGATTATATTAGCAGTGTGAGATGCAGTGTGTTAAGACATTAATCATCACTGGTCATGATTAGTTGAAGATAAACAGCATTTAACTCAACTCCGAATACTTCAGTTGATAAGACCGTGATTTTTGACGACTCAAAATATTTAATTAATATTTTCATTCCATGAGCAGACACCAACTACATGGGAACAAAAGTCACATCACATTCATGTACGATCTGTAAGAGTTCTCATTATTTCATTACATATGTTCATCAATCTCTATCTAGAGTTATGGTTAGAGGTCAGTTCCTTTTAACGGCCAATGTCCTTTGGCATAAATTCAGAGGCTAACTAGACTTACTCCCGTCGCTAGTTTATACAATAGCCTTTTGCACTAGACTTAATTATCCTGCTAGTTTTGTAATACACTTCTTACGCTAGGCTTACGTCTACTGCTAGTCGTCTAATGTCCGTTACACTAGGCTTACGCTTGCCGCTAGCTGTATAATATCTATCTACACTAGTCTTACACTATTGCTAGTACCATAATGTTCCTTTGGCATACCATGCCTGGCTAATCTGCCATAATTATGCAAACTGCGTTAGTAACAATACGACTTACGTTTTATTCACGAAATACACTGCTCAATTGGCTTTCCAGCCACACAATTAATAAGTGGACGACGCCACACACTTTCTAAGTGGTTATACCACACAATATAAGTGGCAATGGCCACACATCTGAAACACACTGCCGTTCGGGTCAAAACCCACAAGTCGAATATATAGTGGCTATGCCACACAATCCATAGTGGCGATGCCACGCATTTCAAATACTGCCGTTGGGGCCGAAGCCCACAAGTCGAATGACGTTACCAAGACATACGCGTCATGCATAGTGATATGCATACTATGTCGTTACTATATTCAATTGCGATGTTCCATGGTGCAGCAATTCGAGACGGCCAAACTCAAATGCCTGCACACATGCAACAATCATCGACATCGGTCGATGAGATATATCTCTATTCGTTTGAGGTGTTCCATGATACAGTCATTCGGATCGAGCTCAAATTTAAATGCCTGTAAGCAGGAAACAATCCTCAACACTTACAAACTCATAAAAACACGACCTCGGATAGCTATGCGTTTTTTTTTTTTTGAACAGTATAGTTGGACCACTAGGGCCTGCGATAAGACAGAAATCTTAGCTCATAATGGATAGGAAACTCTAAACGAAGCGATGCAACAGGAGGCAATCTGATCATCAGAAGTAATCCCCCCATCGATTAATTGTTTCGGCCCTTAAATCTCCTTTACACTTCAAGATGAGGAGAGGGCGGGCCCATTTGGGTCATGACTCCCAAGTGTCAGGCTCCTGTTGGTCATGTGCAGATAATTGAACCCACTTCACTTTTGGCTGCAGCTTTCAACGTCACTTTTGCTTATCTGCCAGTTGGACGTAATTGTGAAAGTAACCCGTATGTTGAAAATACATTTCTGCCCTTAATACCATAGCCCGTTGCAGGTGTTCCACAGTTAGCACGATGACCTTCTGCAGTTTCATGGAGTCTATTAAGTACCAATGATCTTGGCTGTCCTTTCAAACTCAACAGTTTCCGTAGATCATGCATTGAGACAGCCACTAAACCTCTTACACTTACCTCAATAGCCATGACCCTTGCAGTGAGCTCGTCGTGTCTCAAGTCTGTGACCAGATCATTATACTAGGCCACATTGAACGAGTGTCGCTCGTCCAATCTGGATTCATACTTCGGGGTCAGCTTAATCATTATAATCTTAAGCAATGATGAGGAGTGTAACTATATCTGGCTGTCTTTGAGATCTTCTGATACTTTCTGTATACAACTTTACACGGTATAAAAACATAAAACGTTAATACAAACTAAACATATAGGGAGAGTTTCCTTACAGAATATTGCAACCAAAATAAAAGCATTTCGATCCGAGCTAGTGAAGGTTACGTCGAGTGAGAAGGCGAATTGTATTATGGAAAGTAGATAATGCAGGTTGAGATATAGTGAGATTTGTCCATGCGAATATTGTTTTGATGATGTGCACGATGCATTGTGGTATTCTTGTGATTCACAGCCAAAGTAGCAGTCTGCTGATGTTATTTCTGTTGTGCTGAAGATTTGTGATATAAAGGAATTGGATATAATACTTACGTGTTCAGGTCTATTGAGCTACTATTAAATGTGAATAACAAGCCATGTTCGTTGCTAAAAGTATAATGTCACAATGTATGTCATTGTGCTAACACAACTTTAGCACTTGACATTTATAGTTGTATCCGTTTTGGCGGACATTTATAGTTATTTCCTTATGGTGGTTAAAATGTTGCTATGTTATTATGGGTCTTCCCAAAATATGTGAACTTTCTGACTTTTCTTCGACAGCATTACGTTAGCACTGTTACTGCTGAGTGTCCTGGAAACAACATCATTTCTCCTGTGGTCAGTATCTTATTTTATAATCCACTCTAATTTGTGTCGCACACTTCCGTGATGCGACTTATACATTTTCTCAGTTCTGCTGCCTACTGTGCAGTTATACCTTTTTTGAAGCAACCTGAGGGGACGAAGCTGCCGATCGTGCCACTCCCTATCGCGCCACTTCAGATTAGGCTAAAAGAAGCACTCACATCAATCAGAAGAGAAAAGAACACGTCGAAAGGAACAACAACAAAAATGTAGCTTATGTCAATCATCTCAAAGATGTATTCCCACAGTTAGTTATGACTGATGGTGGCTGCTACTGCTACTAACCGTTCCAGGTAAACAAACAGAGGATCTTCTGTCTTTGATAGCTGAGTACATACATTTATTACCCTTTAGCTTGTCATTGAGTTTACACCTTAAACAAATTAATGTTAATGCCTCCAGTCCTGAGCCATCCGTGCAATGATCTCTCCATGTAATGTTTATACCTTGTATTCCTTTCTCCCGTTGTCTTGCGCCTGTGTTTTTCTACATCCCTCTTTTTCTCTTACCCTGGGGTTTCAAGAACAAGCACTGTCTTGAAATACTTTCACTGTTAAATTATTGCACGAACTTTTGATGAGTCTACGGATATTTTCTAAGGAGATAATTAGTGTACGAACATTTGATGAGTGTATGGATATTTTCTAAGGAGATAATTAGTGTACGAACATTTGATGAGTGTATGGATATTTTCTAAGAAGATAATTAGTGTACGAACATTTGATGAGTGTATGGATATTTTCTAACGAGATAATTAGTGTTGGAACATTTGATGAGCCTATGGATATTTTCTAAGGAGATAATTAGTGAACGAACATTCGATGAGTGTATGAATATTTTCCAAGGAGATAATTAGTGTAGGAACATTTGATGAGTGTATGGATATTTTCTAACGAGATAATTAGTGTAGGAACATTTGATGACTCTATGGATATTTTCCAAAGAGATAATTAGTGTAGGAACATTGGATGAGTCTATGGATATTTTCTAACGAGATAACTAGTGTAGGAACATTTGATGAGTGTATGGATATTTTCTAACGAGATAACTGGTGTAGGAACATTTGATGAGTGTGTGGATATTTTCTAACAATATAACTAGTGTATGAACATTTGATGAGTGTATGGACATTTTCTAACGAGATAACTAGTGTAGGAACATTTGATGAATGTATGGATGTTTTCTAACGAGATAACTAGTGTAGGAACATTTGATGAGTCTATGGATATTTTCTAACGAGATAATTAGTGTAGGAACATTTGATGAATGTATAGATGTTTTCTAAGGAGATAACTAGTGTAGGAACATTTGATGAGTCTATAGATATTTTCTAAGAAGATAATTTATGTGACAGCAGTCAGGGCTCGTTTCGGAGTCCAATTTAAATTATCTATATTTTTGTGTGTTTCCACTTTTCCATTTGATTGTTGAATTTTTACCTTCACTTTTCTTCAGGATGTGGTAGCCAACGTATGCACAACTCTCTGTAGTTGCCTTCTACGACATGCTTGATAAGTGACAGTGTCACTACTTTTTCTCCTTCTTCGGCCTCAGATCAGATCCTGACTACCGTAACAACAACTCTCCTTTGCTTTTCATGTCGATTGTTGTGCTATGATATGTGTTGTGCTACAGTGTTTATTGTGCTATGGTATTTGTTGTGCTATGGTGTTTGTTGTACTTTGGTGTTTGCAGCTGAATATTTTTGTTTTTGACATCAGGATTATATAGTGTCTTGTTTTTTTCATAATTACTATTTTCACTTTAAAGATTGTGCATTCGATGTGTGCCTGCCTCTGTCGTAGGGTGGCTCTATTCTTAGCTGTTGTATAAAATCTTCACAACGCCCGTAAAATCTTGGGAGACACCGTTCGGACAACACAATTATTAGGCGGCTGCTGACTGGCTGGGAGCGAATAACCACGGATGCTCTCGTGACCGCGAGATTGGGAGCCATTTAAAAGTACGGACTTTGGCTGGCAAATCCGTTCCATTTTTTTCATTCCTCTCTTGTTTTCAAACATTCAACCGTGAAGACAGCACTATACTAAAACGAGCGTCCTTTTCAGGGCGAACACAGCCATCGGAATTCACTAAAATGGGTCGTACCAAGCCACAAGCGAAAAAGAGGAAAGTGTACAGAAGCCCTCAAACACTTGTCAGCAGCATCAAACAAGATCCTGTAAAGAACAAACAGAGTCAACCAGATAGCACGATTACTCCAACTACTATCGTCGTGGCCGGTCCCTCTCAGAAGCCAGAAGCAAGCGGTTCTGACCTAGATGATAAAGACACAGAACGTAAAGAAATATTGAGAGCGTTAAAACAGCTGGAGCAGACGACGGAAAGAATAGAAAAAAGAAAACAGGAACTTAGAACCATGTTGACACCACCACACGTACCCTACTCGTCAGCTGAAACCCTGTCTACCACAGAGAAGCTGCACCGAACACCAATGACACCACCACACGATGCCGAGATGACACCTGCAAACACTACAAAAGAGGTGGAAGAGACAACTCCTCAACACAGACCGGCACAAGAGGTAGACAAAAGTGCAGAACAACAAGACGTCACCTCACAGACAGCTGCTGATGAGGAGACAATATCACCGGAACTAGACGAATTAGACCCAGAAGCTATCGCAGAGACCGTTATGGACGCACTATACAGAATGCGTGAAGACGGAGACGAGTTCCTTAGGCTCACTCCAACATTGAAAGAAGCACTATTTGAGGAGGCTCCAGTGTCAGACATCGAGATACGCCGGAATTCAACAGAGAACAGCCAAGTCCCCCGCGGTGATCAAGAGAAGCAGAATCATGAGCAGACAGAAGAGGACAGGGTATCGAGCCCAAAACAGATACTCAGCCAGTGGTGGCAGAGGGGAGATGCCGCCCAGACAAACTACGAAAAAGCATTCACAAATAACAGGATCAAGAGCGCAAAATAAAAATTACGCAGTTGTCCGAAGGGGAAGCCACACTCAGGGCACTCCCGGACGACAAAGTAATCAATATCCTGGAGAAAGTAGTAGGCAAAAGAGGCATAATAAGTATCAGAAGGCACCAACAGGGAGTGACACTTGCCCTGAATGATACAGAAATGACTAAATCGATGATGACTGCTCTGGCATCCGGGCCTAAAGAATTTCAGCTACCACACCGGATCAAAATCCAAGCAGAAATCTACACTGAAACCAAGAGAGTAGTCATGAAAGGGATAGACACCAGCTTGTCAGACACAGAGGCCCTCAGCTACGTCCAGGCCGAAAACCCTTGGTACAGGTTCACACACGCAGAAAGACTTAAGTCCTGGAACAAAGAAGACACCAGACTGATAATAGTGACTCTACAAGGGAAAACAATCCCAGAAAACATCATTATCCAGAATAGACCTCGAAAAACACATGCCTACATCCCGCCAGTGATACAGTGTTCAAAGTGCCAGGGATTTTCTCACACAAGGAACACGTGCAGAAAAGAGACGGTCTGTAGATACTGTGCGGGCAGCCACGAATACAAAGACTGCCCAAAGGCAAAAAAAGACCGCGACTACAAAGCACCAAACAACAATAGAAAATGTTCCAACTGCCTCGGAAAGCACGGAGCACGATACCGCGGGTGTCCCAAATACCAACAAACAAGGCAAATAATTACAGTTGCTATTGGAAAGGGGGTAACGTACCAAGAGGCAAAAAACACACTGAAGGCAAGTACTCTAGGTAATAGGCGCCAAGACAGCCTAACAGAACAGGTCAGACAGCTCACGACTGAGGTGAGAGATCTAAAACAACAACTGCGAAAGGAGAGAGAAAACCGACAGCCACACAAAAACAGAACGTCAACTGCCAGATGTGAAGAAAACCCCGAAAGTTCAGAAAGCGCGAAACAACAACAATTCATGAACGACATGAAAATAATACACCAAGACATGAAAAGAATTCAGCAGCAGGTAGAAGAAGATATCAAGAAGCTGACAGAACTGAAAGAAGGAAACGAAGAGGTACTAAAGAGAATAGAGACAGAAAGAATGACCATTAAAGAAATAACATCAAACACAAAAGATATAAAAACGAACGAACAATCTGACGAACAAGTCATCGAGGAAACGCTGGAAAAGCTACTCCCAACAATTATAGAAAAAGCGCTATCTAAGATACAAGAGCAAAGTAAGACACAAGAAACAGAAACAAGGAGGGCAAAAACGCACAAAACCATACAGGACAGATAGGGAGGCAGGATACGAAACACAATAAAGAACATGCCACGGCAACACAAACAGAGAAACAACGAAGAGGACGCCAGCTAGCACCAGTCCTTTTCAGGACTATCAACCGACCACCATCGAAGAGTGTAGCACACAATATACCCCAATTATAACCAATTTCCAGGTTGAACAGGGTATAAAAACACTATAGTCGACTAAAATGAAGAAGAAGAAGAAGAAGGCAAATCCGTTTTCGCTTCACAGACCACCAGTCATCTAGATCTAAAGCGTTCAGAATTTCCCCTTTGTCCAAGGGCAGTCATCTAGCGTGGCTTGACAAGGAAATTCAACAGGGCGAAGTTGGTTTGAATTTAGATATTTTTTTTTCTCGGGGCCGTCCTGGTAACGATAATTAACAAGGAAGTCAGTAAAGAAACCAAGTCGAGAGCAATAGAAAACTTTTATGAATGTAGTCATAACACATAGAGCAATGTCACTATCTTTGCTCATATTTCAACCTGCACTATATATTTATGTAATCATCCAGTTTGCCGTCTCTCTCCACGTAATCTCTACTCGCTCCAATCTCTATCTCGAAAGCCTTACTAAAAATCCCCCTTTTCACACCTGACCAGTCTTCACCACCACTTCGTTCACAACAACTCAGTCATGCCCGTGAACTTAACATCAGTGCTTACTGCTACTAATACATTCATGCCCACAGTCAAACTTAACATTCACTCACTTCAACTCACAACTTAGTGCTACTAATACATTCATGCCCACAGTCAAACTTAACATTCACTCACTTCAACTCACAACTTACTGCTACTAATACATTCATGCCCACAGTCAAACTTAACATTCACTCACTTCGACTCACAACTTACTGCTACTAATACATTCATGCCCACAGTCAAACTTAACATTCACTCACTTCAACTCACAACTTAGTGCTACTAATACATTCATGCCCACAGTCAAACTTAACATTCACTCACTTAAACTCACAACTTACTGCTACTAATACATTCATGCCCACAGTCAAACTTAACATTCACTCACTTCAACTCACAACTTAGTGCTACTAATACATTCATGCCCACTGTCAAACTTAAAATTCACTCACTTCAACTCACAACTTACATAAATACCTCTACCTCCCACCGGATCATGAGTACTGACATTCATTCTATAAACGGTATATGACAATACCTATTTGTTCTGAGTGGTCAGAATTTACTTCCTGAGTCACTTGCCACCTGAATGTTAACATATCCTGTCCTTACTGGAATAATTATTATATTTTGGGGAGGAAGAGTGTTCACATGACACTTTAACAAGTGTTGCGAGTGTTGCGGGAAAGAAGAAACTAAATGCATAGGCCTACCTTTGTCTCTCCCGACGGCCATATTTCACTATCTAGTCACATTATTGACTCTATCTCGATCTACTGTCATGCATTATACTCAGACGTGTCTGACCTCAGACAACCTATTAACCACCTCGCGACAGACACGTGCAAGTAAAACAGGACTTTCAGTCACGTGGCTCATTATGTTTGAGTTGTATTTAAAAGAAAAGAAAAAAATTCTTGTTTTGATGATACGTGCACTGTTGAACCGAGATAAAGGATTCCGTCGGTTATATGTGGGCGCATGTAAAATATAAAAGATCTTTGAATTAGGATTGTTCAGTATATTTGCAGGTTGTTTTTAAATAAAATATGTCCTCGGTTTGGCGAGGAGCGCTTAGTTCAACCTAGACAGTGCGGTCTGAATTAATTAGATTACTAAATATCATCCACTGTCAACTAAAATTTGGCTCCCTTTGGTAAGGCAAACTCCGTTCAATCTCGACACAGGGTCTACCGGTTATATAAGGGAGCATGTCGAAATGTAAAATCTCTTGCGTTCTGTTTCAGAATTTGTTTTTAAATACAATGTTGTCTCGTCTTGGCGAGGCGTAACCTATTGAACTTAAACATGGGGTCCCTTTAGTATTTTAAGGCGCATGATCAAATAAAACATAACTTTACAGTCTGGGTAGATTTCTATATTTCAGAAGTTATTTTAAATTTTGCCTCTTTTTTGGCGAGCTGCACCCCTTCAACCTAGTCACACGGTCCGTCGGTTACATTAGGGCGCATATTCATATAAAATAGACCGAGCGGTATACATTAATATGGCAGCAGTATGATTTAGAAACAAATATAATTTTTCTTCTTTTTGGCGAGGTGCTCTTCATTCAACCTAGACAGGCGTCCATTGGTTATATTGGGTCATATGTTCAAACATAAAAGATATAATGTGTATTATCTCTGAGAATACACTTTGTTTGATCTTAGATTGAAAATCTGCTTTTCCAAATTAATTCTACTAACTTTATATACACAAATAAACAGAAACCTCTCTCAGAACTAAACTTTTTTTTCGTACTTGAAGTATAAGTGTGTATTAAACAATTTTAAATTGCGTTGTAAAATAAGGACTATATTGATTAATTGCAAAATTGAAAGACTGTTTTCATCATTGTGATCATTTCTTTGATTTCTCGCATGCATTTATTTCCCTTGATCCAGCAGTAAGTGTATTAATCACCTTATAATTTTCACCTCTGTTTCCGTTCTCTTCTCCATGTGTTTTTTTTTTGGTCCTATCTCTGCCTCTATTTCCCTGTTGATTCCAGAACAATGACTGCCTTGTAATGCTATCAACAAGTTTCCTCAATGTGTATCTTATCCATCGCCAGCGTCTTCTTCTCAACTCTTGTTCCACTGGCACTTGTCTGGTTCTTGTCATCAATTCCACGTTTTTGACTTTGTCATACCATTTCAGTTCTTCTATTCTACGCAAGCACCCGTTTATGAAAGTTTGTAGCTTTTTGGTTGTTGTTTTTGTTGTCTCAGAGCCATACAATAGGACTGACTTGACATTTGAGTTGAAGATTCTTATTTTCGTGTTGGACTTGATTTCTCTTGTTCTCCATATGTTTCCCAATGCAATGAAAGCCCCTCAATCTTTTTGTATTCTTATTTTGATATCACTGTCTTTCCCTCTAACTTTGTCTATATTACTTCCAAGATATGTGTACGATTCTACATCTTTTAATGTTGTTTCTTCAAGTTCAACCTTGTTATAATTTCTTGTATTTATTCTCATAATCTTTGTCTTTTCCCTGTGTATTTTCAGGCCCACTCCTCGAGAATTGTCATTTTCTCTTGCATCTGATTATGGTTATGGGACAGAAGAGAAAAGTCATCTGCAAAATCCAGATCATCAAGCTGTTTAGTCAGATTCCACTGTATTCCATTTCTGTTGTGTAATGTCGATCTTTTCATAACCCAATCTATTGCTAGTAAGAAAAGAAATAGAGACAAGAAGCATCCCTGTCTCACTCCCGTTCTAATCCTAAACGGTTCTGTAAGGTGTCCTTTATGAAAAACTCTGCATGTCATGTTTTCATAGGTCTTCTTTATTAATCTCGCATTTGCTTGTCTATAGAATTTTTTAGTCTCTCAGGGATGATTTTGTTTAATACCTTTCCTGGCACTGACAGTAACATTATTCCTCTATAGTTTGTGCACTCTTGTAAATTTCCCTTCTTAGGCAACTTGACCAGATAACATTCCTTCCATTCTGCTGGTATTTCCTCTCTCTCCAAGACTTTGCCAAGTAGCTTGTATAATATCTCAGTAGAGGTATCAATATCTGTTTTGATGGCCTCTGCTGGAATGCAATCTAGACCAGCTGCTTTTCCATCTTTCAGAAGCTTTAGTCTTTGTATGTGTTGTATTCTTCCTTTTATTCTATTAATTGTCAAATTTCAGTTTGACATTCATCTTTTATTCTCAGTCTAGTCTAATTATATCTGTCTGTCTACGAGCAAAACCACAATATTGTCCTAACATAGTGTCATAAGAGGTTTTGATATACTAACGTATGGAATATCCTGGACAAATAGGTGTATCAGATTATACCAGGATAGTGCCAGATAAGAGACTGGTCTTATAAGTAATACCCCCTTCTCTGAAAAGAGCAAGGGTGTATAGACATCAAGGTGGGGTCAAGCTATGTAAGTTCCCAGAGAATGATGATGATGATGTACTCTGAGTCCCTAACTGCTACCTCTTGTAATCCCTCAAAGATTACAGATTGAATGTTCTGTTTTATTTTGACTAATTCGTCTAGGGGAGTATTTGTTATTATAATAGTTATTAATTCCAAACAGAACTTAACTTTAATAAAATTATTAAACAAGACTGTATGAAATTTATGTACAATTTAATTATCCTGCACCATAATATTTTTTCCGAGCATTAAAACTCAAAAGAACTGAATTGATATTTACAGGTAAAATTAAGTAACTTGGGGAATCTTTCCATAGTGTTCACAGGGATAAATAATTTCACTTTAAGTTGTTCGGTAAACTCAATCTCACTGTCACTATGATGTAGATGTTTATTGTTCTAAGATATGTCCTTTAGACTGCATCATGAAAGGTATGCTATTTGCTATCTATTTTTCAAATTGGATGATTCTATTGGATAAGCTTCAGTGGTTTCGGGTGGTGACTTATCTTTTTGGTTGCTGCTGATAGTCACTTCACAACTCAGGACCACACGATTAGCACATTCTGGAGGAAAATACCGCTGGTTAGAGCTCCTGATATATGCAGAGATATGATCTCCATTAGTCTTCCGTACCAATGGCCAATGATATCTTTATGATACTGACACCGAACCTGGAATCAAGGATAACCATATTCTATGTAGGTATTTGCTTCAACCCACACATACATATAGGACATCACAGCGTACCCTTTTCAGATAATGCGCTACCAGTTAGCACAGGACATATAATTTCTTTTCTACAATCAGTTCCATGAGATTATTTTTTCTGTACTGATTCAATGTTAGTGGGTAGTGTCCTTAGCCCATGATTGGCTTCCGTACGATAATCAGGTTAAGCACAAAACAGCATGTAACATATTGATTACTTCATTCTAACCTTTCCTGTACGCCTATCACATGGTCTTTAAACAGAGTGTCACTCCCGAAGAAAATACTAATTTAAATCACTACTAACACTTATTGTCGTAATTTTTTTCCAAACACTATTCACATTTTTTTCATTTCGAACCTGTCTGCAAAACTACACACGTTCATAAATGGGTCAGTATGGCAAACACATTAGTTTCACTTTCTACTTAGCATTCAAATACATAGTTTTGTTATACACAGGTTAATAATTTAACTATATATATATATATATATATATATATATATATATATATATATATATATATATATATATATATAATATATATATATATATATATATATATATATATATATATATATATATATATATATATATATATATATATAAAATATATAAAAAAATAAATAAAAAAAAAAAAAAAAAAAAAAATAAATATATATATATATATATATATATATATATATATATATATATATATATATATATATATATATATATATATATATTTCTTACCTTCAGGCAAATATATATACACACACACAAGCTGGCCTGGCCCTCAAAGGGATCTAGAGCTGCTCTCAGATCAGAAGGCAAAGACTTGGTTGTTACTGTCTTTTAGATTGTGTCAGCTATGAGGAGATTTTAAAATCGAGTGGCCCAGATCGTACGTCGTCGTTACTATTTATAGAACTACCCCTGCCCAATCGGAAACACATTCAAAAATTATTTTAGAGACTTGTGTCTGATGCGATTCTGAGCTTATTTGTATAATCTGACCAATTTTAAATATTTTATATTACAGGTTTTTTGGACCGATTTTAATTATCAAAAGTGATAATTAAACGGCCAATTGCTCTCTATCGTTCTATATGGTTTTCACTTAGTTATTCCTTTGCACCTAACTCTTGGTAATTTTTAAGTAATTAATGTTGGCATTACCCTGATATGAAAATATCACTAAAATCAATTTTTCTAAGTCAATACAATTTTATTATGATGGAATCTTTATGCTTATGTGTTAAGCAATATCAGCGATATAAGTTAGGATATCTCTTCCAGTTAAATTATCTTTAGTTTGTAAGAAATAAAATATCTTCGTTCGGGCAAAAACACAAAAAAAGGTATCGTTACCAAGTCAAAAGGTTTCTTTATCCTTACCCAAAAAAAGAAGCACTATGATTGGTTGTTAAATTTGTACTATAGTCTTAGATAATTTTTGTTGGGCGGTAAATTTTGACTTGGTTCCTAGACAAATTCAAATACACTAGATAAATTTTGGGAGGTAAATTTAACCGGGTTCTTAGACTGCTTAAAATACTATAGTTAGTCTTAGATTCAAATATTATAGCTAGTTTTTGAGCGGGAAAATTGTGAGCGTGTTGTCATACAGATTCAAATTCACTACATATCTCACCCGTTAGAAAAGCATGAACCGCTAGTGCAGCTTTCATGTCTGTATTACAATCACGTTCAAATTATCTCTACTCTTCCTCAGTGTTATCCTGGATTCCTGCAGGTGGATGCCTACTCAAGAAATCTGCCCCAACGTTCTGCGATCCAGGAATGTACTCAATGGTAAACGAGTAAGGTTGTATGAGAAGGGACCACATTAACAATCGTGCATTACCATGTTTTGCTTGAGCAAGAAAAACCAGTGGCTGATGGTCACTTTGTACCACGAATTGCCTACCATACAGATATATTTGGAATTTCTTAATTGCCCAGACTAAGGCTAAACACTCTTTTTCTACCGTGGAGTAATTTTTCTCCGCTTTGTTCAATTTGCGACTGGCATAAGCAACGGGGTTCAATTCTCCGTCTGGTGATAAGGATCTTTGTAACAACGTGGCTCCCAATCCCACATTACTAGCGTCTGTTCTCACCAAGAAGTCCTGACTCAAATCAGGTAGCTTCAATATGGATTTACTGGCGAGTCTGTGCTTCAGCTCATTATATGCCAGCTCACAGTCGGCTGACCATTCTATTTTGTCTGGTACGAGTTAGATCCGTCAGAGGAGCACACACGGTGTTAAAATTCTGGATATATTTTTGATAGAATCCACAAAGTGAGACAAAAGATCTCACATCTTTCTTAGTCTGTGGTCTGGGTGCTCTCTGTAATTTTTCTAAGTTCTTAGGATCAGGGGTCATGCTACCCTGATTGTTACCACTCATTTTGCACGCAGGCTTGCTAAGGCATCGCTGTGCACAGCTGAGAGGTACACGCGACGGACCAGTGCTGAACGCTAGCTATTTGTTAAGGTGTGACCTATATGTAAATGAGTGTATGACGTGGGCAATGTCGGCGGCGAAGAAACGAACGGTGGACGTTCGGGGTGACCGGCATTCGAGGTGTTTGTTCGTCCTAATGGGACAGTGTGTGTTTTTTAAGAGTTCCATACTAGGGTTCTCATTTGTATTAAATTATTGTCAGATTATCTACTGACACTACTTCAAGAATGTGTGTTTGAGTGATGTGTGGCAAGACGGCAGACGGAAGGTAGTACGTAACTGTGTAATACAAATTAACATTCATGACAATGTCGTTTTGGAATATTTGCAGACAGTTTGACCTCTAACGGCCAGCTGTACAGTTCATCAATTCTTACTGCCAGAGATAATATGGTTATTATGGAGCATCATTTTTATACAAATGTCTCAATGTGTGAAGTACTCAGTGTTGTGAATATCGTCAATTAAAATCGTGTTAATTGTACGATGGACTGAGCTTACTTATTTCAAGTTGGTCTGACTGCATTTACATGTGGATGTTATACATGCCAACCCACGACATAACATGTGTTACCGATAACATTCACAATTACACCTAAACACGAGGTAACACCCAATGGTGTATTCGGCAACAACAACAAAATCGTTGTTTTTGTAAACAACAATGAAGAATTTCAACACTGTCATCCTCCTATAGTGAGAGTAATCGATTCCATTCTGTCCAGTACCATACCTGGGGAGGATTCACTATAAGCTAAGTGGTCTAGCTCTTGTCGGCTTAGTTTAGATACATCCTGTGCAGAGCCTTTTGTTTTCTGCATGTTTTGTGTTTCTATGTGTGTTTTAAGTGGATACAGTGAAGGACTTGATCATAGGATAACATCCCGCTCTGGCTGGGCCTAAGATCAAGGTTGTCTTTAGGATTTGTAGGTGATTATTTCAGGATTGAGGGTCCGGCGCACATGGCCGAGTTGATAACGCTTCACCTGAATTAATCATATCCTTTTTTTCGTTTAGTTGTGTTCTCACGTGATGCTTGGTGTTCAAGTTCGTTGAGTGTTTCTGATTATTTCGTTTTGGCAACATTATTGTTTGTACACGGTTGATCATACCTTGCTGTCCCTCAGTTCCTTTGTGTATTAAATGTAGTAAAGCGTGTTTGTTTTGTTATTTTGTTAGACTAAGCATTGCTATTGTTATTTTTACTTAAATACATTTTTATTTATTTTATTTTTTTTTTTTATTATTTTTCTACATTAGTATTGTCTTTCTTGGCTTGTTGTACTGTGTCCTGGTCATAGTTTGTCTTATCTACTTCACGAGATTAACATATGCTCACATAATATTTTTCACTTGCTTTATCTTGACATTTATAAGAATTTGCATTGGTACTGCTAATTACTATATAGTACACATTTTACATCACAAGTAAGTCATTTATAACCTTCTAACATGGCTACTGTGGAGCATTTTATTCTATTGGGAGAAAAACGTGGTAAGCAGGGACAAGCTTTGGAAGAGTTTGCCATGGAGCAACTTACAAGAGCAGAGAGTAGATTGGAGAAAGAGGAACAAAAAAGGCTAGAAGATATTGCCAGAGAAGAAAGAGCACAAGCAAGAGAAGAGAAAAGAAGACAAGAAGAGATCGAAGAGAAAAGAAGACAAGAAGATTTTGCAGAGAGAAGAAGACAGGAAGATTTGGCAGAAAGGAAAAGACAAGGTGAGATAGATTTAGCAGCGAAAAAAGCTCAATTTGAGCATGAAGAGAAGATGGCTTCTTTAAATTTAGATAGATCTAAAATAGAATCTGGCAATTCACAAAATCAGGAAGTGACAGGTTCGTCTAAGAAAGTACATCCTAACACAATTAAACTTCATTTACCCAAATTTAATCAAAATTTTGATGACATTTCTTGCTTTATAAATCGTTTTGAGACAGTATGTACAGAATACAAACTTGAAAGATCATCATGGGTGGTCCATTTAATGCAAATAGTTACAGGTGATGCTTTGACTGCTATTTTAACTATGGATGAGAACAATAGGCAATCCTATGAGGCAGCTAAGGCGTTACTTCTACGAAGATACCAACTTGATGAGAATGGGTATAGAATGAGGTTCAAAAAACTCATACCCGACATGAACAAGGACTTCTCGGATTTCATTTCATCTATTAAATTATGTTTTGATAGATGGATTGGTTTGGCTAAGATTGAACATACATTTGAGGGTCTTAAGGATCTCATATTGAGGGACAAAGTTTTATCCTCCATTAGCTCAGAATTTTTAACATTTTTGCATGAACGAAAACCTGAATCTTTACAACCTGTTGAGTCTTTAGGTCGACAATTTATGACAGCTCATCTGGGGCAGGTTGTGAGCAACTCCACGGTGAAAGAGTCATTACCGGTTGCTTCGGCTCGTTCTGTGCAAATACAAAACCCAGGAGCCAGATCAAAAAGCATGGATCGGAATTTTGGTCAGAACAGAGACCGAAATGTCGGATCGTTTCGTGGACGGTACAATTTCGATACACGACCATCTCAAGGTCAAAGAAATTTTCGTCAATATCCTGGAGGTAATGGGCCATCTCAAATGTACAATAGATCAAACAGAGGATGGCGTAGGACTGATAATTCCGACAGGTATAGAAGTGACAGATTTTATAATGATGAGAACAGCCAGAACTGTCCACCTTTTCAACACTGTATAGGGTGCACATGCCCTCAACATTCTAATAATCATCAGAACGGAAGAGGAAACCGAAATAACTGTCGTGGAAAAAACAACTTTTAGCGCTCACGAAGTGTGGAACGTTTAAACTCGGACTCGAGTCATAATAGAAACACAGGGGTGGTCGATCAGAATAATGTAAACACCAACCTTGCTAATGCTTGTGCTGTTGACTAGTTCAATACATCAAATTGCTCTGAGTGCATCACTTTATTTCAGCCAGGCGTTGTGTCGCGACTATCTTGTGGACATCCCATCCCTGAATTGGTACCAGCTTTAGCCTCCCATGATGGACAAGGGACACTTACTTTTTACAAGGGTTTCTTAAATAACAATCTTGTTTCAGTTTTAAGAGATACAGGTTGCACCACTGTGGGTGTACGCAAGTCCCTTGTTGACCCTTCCTGCTGCACAGGGGAAATGGTAAAATGTATTACATTTGGTGGAACGGCAGAATTCTATCCACTAGCCATTGTACACATTGACACACCATTCTTTGCAGGGCAAGTTAAAGTTTGTTTATTGCAGGATCCGGTTGCTGAATTGATCCTGGGTAATCTTGTTGGCATAAAAGAATGTTCCACGCAAGATATTGAAATCTGGGAACGACAGCATAGGCTGCACGCAAATGTGGTGACAACAAGAGCACAATCACATGCTCAAAGTCAGATTGAAGTGCTTGGCGATGATGATGATGATGATGATGAACATCAAAAACCTATGCTCACCAAGACTTCATTCATTGAAATGCAGAAGACTGACAAATCCCTGAAAAGTTTTTTTAAGTTGGTGAGACCACATGATTCTGATTGCTCAGAAAAATCATGTCCTTGGTACTCTATCAAAAATGATATTTTAATGCGTAATTATACAGACTCTACGTTAGTGCGTAGTCAAATTCTTGTACCAACTGTGGTTCGGCCATACATTCTTAGGCATGCACATGACACAAACTGTGCAGGTCACATGGGTTTTGCTAGGACAAAATACAGAGTCTTGTCTGACTTTTATTGGCCTGGAGTGGTGAAGGATGTCAAAATGTTTTGTCGTTCTTGTAAAATATGCCAAGTGGTGGCTACTAAAGGAGCTTATCATAATGCACCCATTCAGGCTGCTGATATCTCTGTGCAACCATTCGCAAAAATAGCCATAGACTTAATAGGTCCACTAATGGTTCCTTCAGCCACAGGTCACAGGTTTGTCCTTACCTGTATTGATATGTGTACTAGGTGGCCTGAAGCAATACCTCTTAAACATATTGCTACCAGTGATGTGGCTGATGCACTTCTCCTAATTTTTACGAGATTGGGTTTCCCAGATAAAATTCTATCTGATAGGGGACCACAGTTTGTGTCAGACGTCATGTCACAGGTCTTGAATCTATATAATATAGATAGATCTCTGAGCTCTGTATATCATGCCATGTCAAACGGTATGGTAGAACGGCTAAATAGGTCTTTGAAACAAATGCTAGGTAAGGTGACCACTAGTTATCCACAAGACTGGGACAGAATGCTCCCAGCAGTGCTGTTTGCTTATCGGGAAGTTCCCAATGAACACACTGTGTTTTCTCCTTTTGAGCTCCTTTATGGTGCTCCACCACGAGGACCCATGTCAATGATAAAACAGCTACTGTCAGGTCCAGAAATAGCCCCCGAAGTTCAGTAATGTTATGACTATGTGGTTAACCTGCGTAAGAAACTTCTTGAGGCTTGGCAAATTGCTGTAAATTCTTCTGAAAAGGCAAAAGAAAAAGCTCGGTCCCTTCAAAACCGACGGAAAAAGCTTAGACAATTACTGCCAGGGGACAAGGCTTTTGTATTGTTACCAACAAGACAAAATCGCCTTCTTATCTCTTGGAGGGGACCATATAAAATTATGTCAAAACTCACAGATGTTGACTATATTCTTGACGTTGATGGCAAGAATAAAACATTTCATGTCAATATGCTAAAGGAATTCCATGATAGACCTGCATATCTCAAGCCTATTTTTGATGTTTTGGACGAATCCTCTGATCGTCCTACGTCATATTCCTCCTTATCTGTTATTCAGGAAGAAGCTACTGCATTCCCTGACATACCCTTACCTCTTCCTGCAATATCACTGCAGCCTTCAGAATCGTGGCTAAATGTTTCTATCTGTCCTGATCTGTCTGCGGCACAACAAAGTCAGTCCTTGCAATTCTTGAGTCCTATCAACAAGTCCTTACTGATATTCCTGGTCGGACGTCTATCATTTCTCACGATATTAAACTCACAGATAATCGTCCTATTCACTTGAAACCTTACCCTATCCCTATCCACTTTCAGGATCGGGTCGAAAAGGAATTGGACGAGATGCTAAAACTTAATATCATTTCACATTCAGAGTCACCATATTCTTTCCCGATGGTCATCATCAGAAAAAAAGATAAGAGTATTAGATTATGCATTGATTTCCGTAGACTCAATAGTATAACAGAGTCTGACGCAGAGCCAATGCCAGTTCTTGAGGAATTATTAGCAAAACTTTCGGAAGCCAAGTATTTTAGTAAATTTGACCTTTCCAAGAGGTATTGGCAGGTACCTCTCACAGAAGAGCCAAACCTCTCACTGCTTTTTCTACTCCTAAAGGTCTCTTTCATTGGAATTTCATGTGCTTTGGCTTGGTGAATGCACCAGCTACCTTTGTCCGCATGATGAGAAAACCTTTTTCCCACAGATCTGATATTATCTCTTATATAGATGATATTTGTTTGTTCCACAACTCTTGGGACGAACATGTTTCTGGACTTAAATCTCTACTCGAGATTCTTCGGTCACATGGTCTTACTGCAAAGCCTTCTAAGATTCACATAGGGTTCCACGAAATCTCCTTCTTAGGTCACAGAGTTGGACACGGATTTCTCAAAACTGAAGACAACACTATTTCAAAAATTCTTAATTTGTCCATTCCTCGGACAAAGAAACAAGTAAGAAGCCTCCTGGGTCTTGTCCAGTTCTACAATAAATTTATGCCACATCTGTCATCCATTACTTCAGTTCTATCTGAGTTGACTACAAAAGGCTCTCCTAATAGGATTGTCTGGACTGAGCACTGTGACAGAGCTCTAGCCCATTTAAAAGAATTCTTTTCATCTGAGCCTATATTAAAATTACCTGATCCAAAATTAATTTTCATCCTCAGAACGGACGCTTCACAGTATGGGATCGGTGGCGCCTTAATGCAGGAGGTGGATGGAATACTTCATCCAGTTCTGTATATCTCGCGTAAGCTCTCTCAAACTGAATGCAGATACCCCATAATTGAGAGAGAGCTTCTACCGATTATCTGGTCGGTGACCAAACTTCAGCGATACCTTCTTGGGTCTCGTTTCATTATTGAGACAGACCAGAAGGCTCTCTCGTATTTACAGAGTGCACAGATGAAAAACCCAAGGGTCGCAAGATATGCGATAAACTTACAAGCATATGACTACATCATCCAGCCAATTGATGGCAAGTCCAACGCAATGGCTGATGTACTATCGCGTTACCCACAGACAGATAATACAGATTCTCAAGCATTTGGCATTGTGTAGAATAAATTAATGCCTATACACTGACCATGGCACAGAGCTGAACCTCTACATCTACCATTGGATTTGAATCACGATGTCGAGGGTACCCACAGTATGAGGTGCTTGATAGTCATTTCCGGACTTTTTGATATGACATTACAAGACATTGTTATGCATGGTTAAGTTTTTTTTTGTTGGTCTCGGCACATGCTCAATGGTAACTTCGGCCACACAGCTATCCAAAGACATTTGTAAGTGACTTTCTTTCCTGCGGGTACTTTGAAACTTAGGTGTATGATGATCAAGAATTAAGGACATGGTCACAGACTTCTCCAACTCACTATCAAGCAGTATTGACTGGTATCATCTGTTATTTCAACAAATACTACGTGTCTGGAACTTTTATTGACACATCTTGTGCAGAATCGGATTGACTTTTGGCGTAAAGGAAACTCACATCTGGAACATTTTCATAACCATACCATTTAAGGGACGATAAAATTAAGAAGTGATAATACCTATGCCTTACTTTAAGAACTTTAACTAGTTTTATTATTTCAAGATGATGAACACATCTTAGACATTATCACATGGACATAATTAAATTTACAGTTTTTTTTTCTGTTTTTTCAATATGGTTTAATATCATTCAATTAGCTAGTTAAATTGATTCATCATTTAATTATTTCATTGAACTTCTCCATGTATCATGCATCACAATTTTATTATCATATTTCATCATTTGACATCTCCATTTAGTTTTTTTTCCATTTCTTGACATCTTTTCTATGGACACTTAATCATATCTAACATACACGACTTTTACTTCACGTTTTGTGAAATGGTCCAGGGTTTGTCATCCTCCTTTGAGGAAAACTTTCAGTTTTCGCTGGGGGGCGCGGTAGTGTTACCACTCATTTTGCACGCAGGCTTGCTAAGGCATCGCTTTGCACAGCTGAGAGGTACACGCGACGGACCAGTGCTGAACGCTAGCTATTTGTTAAGGTGTGACCTATATGTAAATGAGTGTATGACGTGGGCAATGTCGGCGGCGAAGAAACGAACGGTGGACGTTCGGGGTGACCGGCATTCGAGGTGTTTGTTCGTCCTAATGGGACAGTGTGTGTTTTTTAAGAGTTCCATACTAGGGTTCTCATTTGTATTAAATTATTGTCAGATTATCTACTGACACTACTTCAAGAATGTGTGTTTGAGTGATGTGTGGCAAGACGGCAGACAGAAGGTAGTACGTAACTGTGTAATACAAATTAACATTCATGACAATGTCGTTTTGGAATATTTGCAGACAGTTTGACCTCTAACGGCCAGCTGTACAGTTCATCAATTCTTACTGCCAGAGATAATATGGTTTATTATGGAGCATCATTTTTATACAAATGTCTCAATGTGTGAAGTACTCAGTGTTGTGAATATCGTCAATTAAAATCGTGTTAATTGTACGATGGACTGAGCGTACTTATTTCAAGTTGGTCTGACTGCATTTACATGTGGATGTTATACATGCCAACCCACGACATAACATGTGTTACCGATAACATTCACAATTACACATAAACACGAGGTAACACTGATGTACGGTGTGTTCCAGGAACTCCAATTTCTTGCAGCTAAGACAATATTTGGTGGGTCTAGCAGTTAAATTTGCCTCTCTGATTCTGTCAAATAACATATTTAGAGAGTCTAAATGTTCCTCCAATGTTTCAGTGGCGATGAGGATGCCATCCATGAAATTAGTGATACATGGATTTTTCAAGGGGTCCAATAATTTTCTCATAATTCTGGAAAACACACTCGGAGCATTCTTCAATCCAAAAGGCAACATATTGAACTCATAGTTTCCTTCTGAGATGCTAAAGGCCAGATAAGGTCGAAGCTCAGGCTTCACTGGAATCTGATAATATCCCTTACTGAGATCTACCTTTGAAAAATATTTTGCCTTATTCAATCTGGCAAACAGTTGATTAGTATCTGGTAATGGATTCACCTGACTCTCTGTGACAGCATTCAGTTTCCTGTAATCTATGCACAATCTATGTTCCCCAGAGGGTTTCCTCAACAATACCACACTGGAGCTATAAGGAGATTCACTATGGGAGATAATACCTTCTTGCAATAAATATTCTATCTCTCCTTTTAAAGCTTGTTCCTTAGCGAATGGATAGTATAGGCTTTCATACAGATGAGTGTTGGGTCTAGCAATTTCATATCATACTTCAACAAGTTTGTGTGCCCCGGTTTGTCCGTTAACACGTCTGTATGATTCTCCAGAACTTTCTGAATCTTCTCCCTCTGCCCTTTTGTTAGGTGATTGCTGACTTTTACCTGTGCAGGAGTTTCGCATGGTTTCAGGGGGTATTCATAAGAGGTGAGAGGTTCGTGTTTCATTTCAGTGGCTATGGCCAAGGTCATTAAATGTGCACCTTCCAACACTCTACTATCATGATATTTCCTGAGGAGGGTCACATGATAAACTTTTCCCTTTCCCTTTTTGTCTATCTTGTAATTAGTTCTAGATACCTTTTCCACAACTGTGTATAGACCCTGCCATCCTATCTGAAGTTTGTTGCTGCTGCCGGGTAACAACAGAAGCACCTTCTCCCCCACAGCAAGGTCCCTATCCTTCGCTTTCCGGTTATAATGCTCAGCATGTTTCTTTCTGGCTTTCCTCAGATTATCATTTGCTAGTTTACAGCCAGTTTTTAACCGAGAGGTCAACTCGTTCCCGTACTGGTATGATGAGGTTACAGTTTCTTCTGCTTTCTCATCTGTCCATGTCCTCAATAAGGCTTCCAATGGACCTTTAATGGGCCGGCCAAATAACAGTGTGGCCGGTGCCATTCCTGTTGAAATATGGGGGACGTCCCGATAAGCAAATAAGGCCGCAGGTAAGTATTGATCTTATGTGTCAGGTTTTTCATGTGCCTGCTTTCGCAGGATAGAAATAAGTGTCCAATTGAACCTTTCCACCTGCCCATTCCCTTGGGCGTGATACAGACTACAGTGAAAGTTCCTGGCTTGAAAGATCCTGAAAATTCCGCAGTTAGTTTCCCCTTGAACTGTGATCCATTATTAGTCAATGTCTGGTGGGGAAATCCTAACCTTGTGAATATTGTAAGTAACGCCTCTGCCACATGTTTAGAGTCGATTGATGACATGGCTACTGCCTCTCCCCACACAGAACAAGTGTCCACCAGAGTAAGAATGTAACTGTTTCTCCTCTTTGTTCGTGTGAGAGGTCCAACAATATCCACTGCAACTCTCTCAAAAGGGGTTCCCAAGATTGGCATTTCCCCAAGAGTTGCAGGTGCAGTCCAATGTTTTATAGCTACCCTTTGACATTCTGGGCAGGATTTTACATATCTTTTTATAACTTCAGTTATTCCTGGCCAGAAGTAGTGTCAAGCTATACGTTGTCCTGTGGCGCTAATCCCCACATGACCACTGAAGGGGATAGCATGCCCTAACTCCCTCACCTTTTCCCTATATGAAGTTGGAAGTACTAGTTGTCCATGACCATTGGATCCGGTTCCAGCCTTACTATACATCAACTTACTCTTCATATAAAATTCTCCTTTGTTTGGAGGGGTATGGCTTTTTGGTAGTTTCCTGAAACACGGCTTTAGTGACCTCTCCTCAGTCTGTGCCTTCCTCATCTCTTCTGGATGAGTATTTATTGGGTAATCGTCCTCCTTCCTTGACTGTGACCTGGTCTGTACTGCTGCCATAATCACTGGTCTTTTGGGGCTTCCCAAAAACACATATCTACACCCCAATATCAGAGGGTAAATTTGTTCATTTATCACTGCTGCTCTAATCACTCCTTCCACATAGCGAGCTTTTACCTCTATTCTTGCAATGGGAAGTGTCATGGTTGCTACGTCCTTAGTTGCCCCTTGTATCTCCACTGTTTCTGTGGTATATTGATCTAGGTGCACTATATTAGAACACTCAACTGGGTCAAAATCCAATCCCGGATCATAAAGGAACTTGATAGTGGCCCCATTACATACTACTTCTTCAGATACAGGGGGATGATGAGGTTCTTGCAGTCCTGTAGACAGTTCCTTTTTTTCCATGTTTCCTTTTGTAAGGCATGCAGCAAAATATGGAGGGTTCCTTTTCCTACAGTCTTTTGTATGATGATTATTTAACTTACAAATTTTACACCATTTTCCTTCTTGTCTGTAGGGTTTCTTTTCATTTACCTGAGAGTTTGTGTCTCTATGATCAAATCTAGGCTTATCATACCCTTGTTTAAATCTAGGAGGTTGATCCCTGTTGTCTAACGTATTCTGGTTTTGTGGGGTTTTATTACTATCTGCTTGTTTTTTTCTAACTCCAGCTGCTTTTGACTGGGCGGCCTGATATCTCTCAGCAACATTGAGAATCTCCCCCAACCTCTCTGCACTTTGTTCCATGAGAAATTTTCTCAAGTCTGGAGCCATGGACTCTCTTAACTGTTCTATCATGACCATTTCTTTCAGGTCTTGGGTTTTCCCAAGAGCAGTCAATTTCTCCAAGTAGGTTTCTAGTCTTGCAGAGGATTGGTGTTATGTTTCTCCAGACAGCAGCTTAGTAGTTCTAAATTTCTTTCTATAAAATTCAGCATTCTTCTCATATCTGACTATCAATGCTTGTTTTAGGAGGTCATAATCTTCTTGACCTTCCCCACTTAATTTGGAGAAGACTTCATAAGAAGTTCCCCTCAGCCCTTGTGATAATTTTAAACTCCGATTTTCTTTCTCTAGACCATTGTTAGTACCTAATCTCTCATATCTATTTAAAGATGATTCAATATCATCTTCTTTTTCCACAAAGGGATCGAAGTGGAAATTCATGGCTGAGTTTGAGGCACCCTGACTTACACTAGTGTCAGAAGTAGTTGGGCTGCTTCCCTTATCTGTAACATGTCCTTGAAGTTCCATTTCTTTTAGTCTTAACTCATGTTCTATTTCCAAACGTTTTTCCTCTGCCTCCATCTGCAATCTCTTAGCCTCAGCGTCCATCTGCCTAGCCTCCTTATCAGATTCTAATTTCCTAACTTCCCTATCAGCCTCTAACTGTTATCTTTTAGCTTTATTATCTGCTTGCAATCTTCTTTCTGCTTCTAACCTCCTATCTTCCCTATCCCGTTCTATAAATTTATCACATTCAGAAGTAACATACTGAATCAACCTCTCCCTACTCATGCCAAGTTCTTTTCCCGTCTGTACTGTAGCAGACATAAATTTTGCCAAGTCTGCCATGGTCTAGAAATCTTATCACTGAACAAATTATTAACGCTTATAGTATCAATTTGCAAATACAAACTAACTTACTTAATTATAGCCACTGACAGTTCATCCAATTCACCACCAGTTGATTAATTTTATTTTAGATTTGTTTTGTCTATTATTCTCTCCAAATAAATGCCTCTAAAACTAAAGTTATGAACTTTTCTAACGAGACCTTCGATATCATCCTGAACGGGGGAAAAACTACAGAAAGTTGAAAGTTTCAATTATTTAGGCAGTAAAATGACTCAGGATGGTGACACAACAAGAGAAATTCATACCAGAATTGCTTTGGCAGCTAGCGCCTTCAATAGATTATCTAACATTTGGAAATTACGATCACTGAATATACATTCCAAGCTTCGTCTGTTTAATTCGAATGTTATCTCAGTGTTACCATACGGCTGTGAAAGTTGGAAAATCACAAAATCATCGCAGAACAAGCTAAATACATTCGAGAACAAATGTCTTAGAAAACTCATGAACATCAGTTGGAAAGAATTCAAGACTAATCGACAAATAAGAGAAGACTCTAAGCAGAAATATGTCTCCAAATATATAAGGAAAAGACGATGGTCATATATCGGTCATGTCCTACGAATGCAAAACAACAGAATACCACTACAGGTGCTCACTTGGGTTCCTGAGGGTAAGAGGAAAAAAGGAAGACCAAAAGAAACACTTAGAAGAACAATAACAAGAGAAGGAAGAACGTTGGTGTAAAGATATGATGTTTCTTTAATTGCAACCCCTTGTAATGGATATAGTGGCCACCGCTGTAAAGTTTCTTGTCCACTGTAAAGTGTCAGTCTGTAAAGAAGTGTGGTGTGTTCTTTTTCTTCTGTAAAGATGTGTACAGAGTTGTTGAGATCAGGCATGCTCCAGTCTACCCAGCTGTAAATGGGTAACTCACCCTAGTCCTGAGTTAGGGAAGGCAAAGGCAGCTGTAAACAATAGTTTCCCTCTAAGGCTCCAGGGGAAGCAGGCCCTAAACTTGGTCACTTCAACCGACGCAGGATGGTGTAGATATGGAGTAGAAGTGTAGAGTGTGATTAACGCGAATGGTGTACTGTTCGTGTTCTGACCAATCTAATCACTCATTCACTTGTGTCTACAAGGCACCAATGCAGACTGCTGGAGTCTTTGTTTACACCGTTTATTTAGACGCACACACTGGGACATAACGAGTACATCATGGGTATGTTGACACATCAATTTGCAGGCATACATAGTAGATCCAAAGTCATGACACATTCATAAATAATGGGTAGTACATCAATAGCTTCCAATGTCATGATACATAATGGCCGCATCCCCTATCTGACTAAGCGCGTCAGTGAAGGCGGATCGGTAAGTAACTAAAGTTGCTTTACGTCTATAGTTATTTAGCATATTATGAAACCACGATAAGGGGTTTCTATCAAGATTGAGATCTCCTTGCCACTGTCCGAATAGTAAGATACATGCCCCGTTCTCTAGACAGTGATACAAAAATATGATGACAGGAATGCAACATGGCCGTCTTCCTGAGTTGTCGCTCACTCGCTCACAGGAGGATATATATATAAGCCAAAGTTAATTTGCAATACATATGCATAATTTCATAAAGTTCCTCCATACAGATCTACCGTAATCTAGTTACCTCACGTAGACATAATTACAGTATGGAGCCCGTCATCTCCGTCGTTACAAACTTGACCCTAGCGTTGCGAAGCACAAAATTCCAGCTAGGCCTAACCGACCTGAGATCATCAAAAACAGGGACTGGAATTACCTGGAGCCCGAATCATACATGGTACCGTACATTAGGAGAGTCTCTAACACAACTCTAGTATAGACACAATCTCCTATAGAAGAAAAACCACTTCGTAAATCATGTTTACTGAAGAATATACCAGCCCTGGAAAAATGCGTACCCGCCATTGTCACGGTACATCGGAACTCTCCACGACTAGACAAGACAACTCCTACTTCCGCTAGAGCGGTGTAACAAGAATATAGTCCTGCCTACCCATCCAAAATATACAATATAGGACTGATTCTACTTGTCCTAATAATATGTAATACATATGAATTCAGGCCATAAACATAATAAGCAAATTAATCTATTTTCTGGCCCTAAGAAATAGGTACGGACATTCTGTCATATCCATGCGCCGAATCAATATCAAGAACGATTACTCCTACAATAAAAAGGGTAAAACAATTATGGATTATCTAGCCTTCCCCATAGACAGCATTTTCATACACAAATGAATGAATGTCTATATCGTTTTCCATATTAAATAGCCATATCGATTTTTGTAATATGTGCGTCAAAATATGCACGCAACAGATTACCACACCCCTCGGGAAAAAAAAGGTACATTTTTTTTTGAAATACATCTAGGAGCAACATATAATAGGCTCACAACGCACCAATAACAATGCGCAGATGATAAGCATAAGTTTTATGACCTTAGAGAAAGTACTTCTCTAAGTATAATTATTTCCCGAGAGGTGTCACCAACGCATACTACAATATTAGCAATGACACAATTTATACATTAGTTTATAAATAAATTTCATCTAAGATATCTTAAAATCATGATCATCAAAGACGAAAAAACATTGAAAGATCAGCGGTGAATAAATATCAATGAACCGCTAAGTAGTGTTACAATCAATATATGATATATTACATATGTATACACATTCCAACATAGGAACAACTGTATCAAAGTTGTATAAAAGTTATGAATCATGTGGGCATCTAGACAAAATATCTGCCATCACATTTTCTGACCCACGGATAGCTCGCACCGAAAAATGAAATGGCTGTAGAGCAATCGCGTATCGCGTTGATCTCGCGCTCTTCAGATTTTTATTCTGAATAGCTGTAAGAGCTTTCTGGTCAGTTTCCACAATGAAATGCGCGCCAAGAAGAAATCTTTGCAGTTTAAGGATTGACCAAACCATAGCCAATAATTCACGGTCTAGGACCGAGTAATTCTTCTCTGCGGCATTTAATTTCCGAGAAATATACATCACAGGATGCAGAGTTCCAGAGTACTCTTGCATTAGTGCTGCTCCAATCCCGGTGGATGAAGCGTCACTACGAAGAATAAATGTCTTATCCTTAGAAGGCAATACTAGGATAGGTGAAGTAGAAAACATAGTTTTAACCTTATCCAAAGAGGATTGACATTCTTGTGTCCAATGGACTACATTAGGAGACCCTTTCTTTAGCAAGGAAGAAAGAGGTGACATAATGGAGGACAGATTCGGGATGAATCGTCCATAAAATTGTATTAGACCTAAGAGACTTCGCACTTGCTTTTTAGTCTTAGGAATAGAAATGTTAAGTATCTTACTTGTATTATGGTCTTCTGTTTTTAGGAACCCATGACCAACACGGTGTCCTAAGAAAGATATTTCGCTAAAACCAATACATGCTTTCGATGGTTTCGCTGTCAGGTTATGCTCGCGTAAGATAGACAATAGTTCATTTATCCCATTATAGTGATCGTTCCAAGTATCACTGAAAAGACAGATGTCATCAAGATACGCAATGACATCTGAGCGATGAGATAGGATTCGACGCATCATGCGTACGAATGTTGCTGGGGCGTTCATAAGACCGAAAGGCATGAAATTCCATTGGAATAGACCAATAGGCGTCGAAACAGCAGTAAACGGTTTGGCGTGTTCGGATAATGGAACTTGCCAATATCCCTTAGACAAATCGAGTTTAGTAAAGAAATGAGAATTCGATAGTCTCGTAAGTAGCTCTTCTAGTAAAGGCATAGGTTCAGCATCAAATTTAGTCACTTGGTTCAATTTGCGATAATCCACGCAAAGACGTATGTTATTGTCTTTTTTTCGTACAATAACCATCGGCGAAGAATATGCTGATGTGGATGGTTCAATAATTTTTAAATCTATCATCTCATCCAACTCTTTCTCTACCTGTGCTTGAAAATGTATCGGGATAGGATACGGTCTGACTCTTATAGGACTATGGTCAGTAAGAATAATGTCATGTTGAATGACATCAGTTTGACCAGGAATGTCAGTAAGGACATCCTGAAATTGTTCTAACATAGTAGAAACTTGTTTCTGCTCTCCTGGAGATAATTCTGGAGAAATTGCAACATCTTTCCATGATTCATTAGAGTGAAGAGGAATCATTGGAAAGGGTAAATTTACATCCGAGAAACTCGTTTCCTCATCCTGTATTACTGACAGAGATGAGTACTGTCCATGTTGGACTGGAAAATCGTCCGTTGCCTGGAAAACAGGTTGTAAATAATCAGGACGTTCATGGAATTCCGTGAGCATGTTGATGTGGAAGGTTTTACGCTTCCCGTCAATATCGACGATATAGTCGACATCGGAAACTTTTGATATTATATCGTACGGACCTTTCCAAGAAATAAGAAGTCTATTTTCCCTACAAGGTAGCAAGACGAATGCTTTGTCCCCTGGACAAAGTTGTCGCAAGCATCTCTTTTTATTGGCAAATTCCCTTGCCTTCTGTTTCGCAAATTCAGAAGAAGCAGTTGCCAATTTGCATGCTTCAATAATCTTGTGTCTAAGTGCGATGACATATTCATAAGAGGATTTTGTGTCATCGACAATATTATCAGCAGTTATAAGATCATGAAGTAAGGACATAGGACCTCGCGGTTTCGCGCCAAAGACAAGTTCAAAGGGAGAAAATCCTGTATGTTCGTTGGCGACCTCTCTATATGCAAAGAGAGCCGTGGGTAAAACCCTATCCCAATCCTGAGGATGATCTTCTGTTATCTTACCTAGTAGGTTTTTCAGAGTTCTATTCAGACGTTCCACCATCCCATTGGACATAGGATGATAAATACTACTCAGCAATCTCTCTATCTTAAGAGTCGACATTACTTGAGACATGGTATCCGATATGAGTTGGGTACCATGGTCGGATAATATTTCTGCTGGAAATCCCAGACGAGAAAATATTAACCAAAGAGCATCTGCGACATCAGCAGTAGTTATGCTCTTTAGAGGAACAGCCTCCGGCCAACGTGTGCACATATCAACACACCTCAAAATAAATTGGTGTCCTCTAGCAGACTTTATCTTAAATGGACCAATGATGTCTATCGCCATTTTTTGAAATGGTCGAATGGGAATGTCTGCAGCCTGAATAGGTGCATCATGGCGTGGACCTCTGGATTTAATCTCTTGACATACTTTACAAGATCGACAATAGATTCGTATGTCCTTATTCACAGCAGGCCAAAAGAAAGATTGAAGAACTCTAGCTTTAGTACGGGAAAAACCCATATGTCCAGCACATTGCGTATCATGAGCGTGCTGTAAGATTTTAACTCTCATATTTTTAGGCACAAGGATTTGAGAATGAATGGACTTAGCGGAGTCTTGTACCATACGTACGAGTACGCCATTCTTCATCGTAATCCAAGATTTACGATTTGTATCCTTATTCGGATCACCTTTTGTTGCCAGAGTAAAGAATTTCTTTAGAGTAGGATCATCTTCCTGCTGTTTTATAAAGGAATCATGGGAAATCTCCAAGGGATCATCTTGGATCTGCGCATCATTATCTTCAGAATGTGAAGATTGCGGCATATTAAGAGCTTGAGCCCTAGTGATTACTGCATTAGCAGATTGCATATTAACATTTTCCCAATTAGAAATTTGTTGTGGAGTGCATTCTTTCACTCCATGAATGCGACCGATGATAAGATCAGCGATCGGATTCGGCAAGAGACATGCTTGCACCTCTCCTGTAAAGAAAGGCGTAGCAATATTGATAATGGCAGTGGAGTACTTCTCCAATGTGCCACCAAATGTTACACATTTGACTACATCGCCTGTAGCTCGAGAAGGATTTACGAGTGATTGCCTCACTCCGATGGTAGTGCACCCCGAATCGAAAAGAATTGATACCGGAGTACCATCTATTAGGCCCCTATTAAAGACAAGAGCACCCCTTCCATTATGCGCGATTGACGCATGGAGCGCGGGAAGCGGGTGACCGCAGCTTAAAGTAGAAACTGTGGTTGGATCGAATAATGTTTTGCATTGCGAACACTGAGATGCTCTAGCAAAATCGAAAGCGGAATTTGCTACACTATTGGAGTCTTTTTTATCATTATTCTGATTATTGGCGTCGTGGAACTCCTGTTGTGCAGAGTTAGCCTGGTAATACGTTTTACCATGTCTTTTGTGTTGTGATCTACCTCGGTTATAATTGTCTCTATAATTATTATTGCCTCTGTTATAACCCCTATTTGGGTTTGAATCATAATATTCATGATCATAATCATCACGCTCATTATATTGAGTATCCCTGTAATATTGGTTTTTTTGTCTCCATGAAGCACTTGGGTAGTTCCTATAGCTACTCCCTTTCCGAGAATTTCTAAAATTATGGGTACCCCTCGCGTGTCGAGGACTATCAGCCCGATTCCAGTTCTTCGAAGAAGAACCCTGATTTGAGTGGTTATCTTGGTTTTGATATTTATTCCAATTAACCTTTTTATCAAATTTATTTTTAGCTCCTTGGAATTTGTGTGAGTAATTCTGTTTATATTCTGTTGCCGAAGCAACTGGCATACTCTCTTTAATGTTAGAGTTACTAAGAATCATGTCAGGGTGTGCCGTGGCATACTGGTCACAATATTCTTCCATTTGTTTTATTGTACTAGGTTTACGCTCATGTAAGAACTCTAGGAATGATTTATTTACAGAAGACATGACCTTGTCTCTTAGCAATAAATCCGTAAGACCATCAAATGTTTTCTCTGTTTTGGATAATTCAATCCATCGTGAAAGTGTAATTCGTGCTTTTGAGATGAATTCTGAGAATTCTACACCTACCTCAGGTCTCATTGTTTTAAACAAAAGACGATAACCTTCCTCAGACAGCTGATATCTCTTTATCAAAGCTGCCCTAACAGCATCATAATTATCCTTGTCGGCCTCTTCAACGAAATATAACTTACTCAAAGACTCCCCTTTTAGATTTTCAAACAACTGATTCACATACTGTGATTTGTCAACATTATGAGCTCGACAAGCACGTTCAAATCTAGAAAGCCAAAATGTTATGTCATCACTGGCAGGGTTGAACGCTGGTACCTTGACCTTGTACACAAAGGGTTTACCATTACCACTAGATGCCTGATTAACATTACTCATACTTGTCAATTTCAATTTCTCTAATTCAAACTCATGTTCTCTTATTGCTTTTCTCTCTTCAGCTTCTCTATCTAATCTTTTCTGTTCTGCAGCAGCAGCAGCTTCTAATTTTTTCTGTTCTGCAGCAGCAGCAGCTTCTAATTTTTTTTGTTCTGCAGCAGCTTCCAATTTCTTCTGTTCTGCATCAAATCTCCTTTCCTCCACTTGCATCTGCAATTTCTTTAGTTCAGCAGCAGCATCAGCTTCTTTTTCTAATCTTTTTTTCTTCAGCCAGAGCTTTTCTCTCTTCAGCAGCAGCAGCAGCAGCAGCTTTTCTCTCTTCATCAGCAGCAGCAGCTTTTCTCTCTTCAGCAGCAGCTTCTAATTTTTTTTCTTCTATTTGAAGTTTTCTCTCCTCAGCCGCAGCTTTTTTTTCCTCAGCAGCAGCTTTTCTCTCTTCAGCAGCTAATGCTTTGTCATATTGAGCAACAGCCCATTGTTCTAAGTCTTTCCCAGTCTTATCAAGGGATTTTCCTTGTGCTATAAAGTAATCTAATGTAGACATTTTGTCTTCTTAAATCAGAAACCTGAAAAAGTAAATAAATTACCTTATTTCACTTTAATGGGAGACAAGTCTATACCATAGACTTAGTCTTAGTGAAAACTTGTATGGTTTATAATAACCAATGATAACTTGAGTACCTGTGGACAACAATAACTGTCTATCTCAAATACTGTGGGAGACAAGCCTTACAAAGGTCATGTATACCCTAATGTAATCAATGATCACTTGAGTACCTGTGGAAAATAATATTTCCTATACCAATCACTTTGGGAGACAAGCCTTACAAAGGTCTTGTACACTTTAATGTAATCAATGATCACTTGAGTACCTGTGGAAAATACTCATAAAGTACTGATCTGTACTATACTATAAGTGTATACAACTATACCTCCTATGTCATATGTCAACTAAAGACATTACAAAAGACAAACAAGAAAAGACAATCTGAAAACATTTGCAGAGATCAAATTAAATAAAATAGGAGAAATGAAAAAAATGATCACAGAATCTGTGATGATAACTGCAATAAGATAACAAGACAAATAACGCCACAGTGTATAAACATAAGGGTGTAAAAAACTGAAATGAAAGGAAAGATGAGACCTACAATTATACAAACAAATCAAACACAAATAAAGAACAGAAAATGTTACAAATACAAATATGAAACAGTCGTCACAACTAACCAAATATTTGCAAACTATGTTGCATGCAAATTTCAATTAAGAAATTGCTCCCTATAGAACGCCAGAACAAGACCAATATCACTCGGTATTTCCTGTTCTAGTCACCTCCCATCCAGGCCCGCAAAACACATAACAATCACACATATAAACAAATAATATATAAACATAAATATATATAAATCATCAATGTGTGTATCATATCATGCAATGTGTTGTAGTTGCAATGTATAGTACTGTATGCTCAGTTTTAACAAATTAGACTACCACTTTATTGAGTAATAGATTTGCTTTCTAATTGTTACACTGTTCATTTTTTTTCTCAACACAAGACTGCGTAGGCTGGACCCAGGAATCTGGCTCACCACTGTAAAGATATGATGTTTCTTTAATTGCAACCCCTTGTAATGGATATAGTGGCCACCGCTGTAAAGTTTCTTGTCCACTGTAAAGTGTCAGTCTGTAAAGAAGTGTGGTGTGTTCTTTTTCTTCTGTAAAGATGTGTACAGAGTTGTTGAGATCAGGCATGCTCCAGTCTACCCAGCTGTAAATGGGTAACTCACCCTAGTCCTGAGTTAGGGAAGGCAAAGGCAGCTGTAAACAGCAAATTTCTTTCTAAGGCTCCAGGGGAAGCAGGCCCTAAACTTGGTCACTTCAACCGACGCAGGATGGTGTAGATATGGAGTAGAAGTGTAGAGTGTGATTAACGCGAATGGTGTACTGTTCGTGTTCTGACCAATCTAATCACTCATTCACTTGTGTCTACAAGGCACCAATGCAGACTGCTGGAGTCTTTGTTTACACCGTTTATTTAGACGCACACACTGGGACATAACGAGTACATCATGGGTATGTTGACACATCAATTTGCAGGCATACATAGTAGATCCAAAGTCATGACACATTCATAAATAATGGGTAGTACATCAATAGCTTCCAATGTCATGATACATAATGGCCGCATCCCCTATCTGACTAAGCGCGTCAGTGAAGGCGGATCGGTAAGTAACTAAAGTTGCTTTACGTCCATAGTTTATAGCATATTATGAAACCACGATAAGGGGTTTCTATCAAGATTGAGATCTCCTTGCCACTGTCCGAATAGTAAGATACATGCCCCGTTCTCTAGACAGTGATACAAAAATATGATGACAGGAATGCAACATGGCCGCCTTCCTGAGTTGTCGCTCACTCGCTCACAGGAGGATATATGTATAAGCCAAAGTTAATTTGCAATACATATGCATAATTTCATAAAGTTCCTCCATACAGATCTACCGTAATCTAGTTACCTCATGTAGACATAATTACAGTATGGAGCCCGTCATCTCCGTCGATACAAACTTGACCCTAGCGTTGCGAAGCACAAAATTCCAGCTAGGCCTAACCGACCTGAGATCATCAAAAACAGGGACTGGAATTACCTGGAGCCCGAATCATACATGGTACAGTACATTAGGAGAGTCTCTAACACAACTCTAGTATAGACACAATCTCCTATAGAAGAAAAACCACTTCGTAAATCATGTTTACTGAAGAATATACCAGCCCTGGAAAAATGCGTACCCGCCATTGTCACGGTACATCGGAACTCTCCACGACTAGACAAGACAACTCCTACTTCCGCTAGAGCGGTGTAACAAGAATATAGTCCTGCCTACCCATCCAAAATATACAATATAGGACTGATTCTACTTGTCCTAATAATATGTAATACATATGAATTCAGGCCATAAACATAATAAGCAAATTAATCTATTTTCTGGCCCTAAGAAATAGGTACGGACATTCTGTCATATCCATGCGCCGAATCAATATCAAGAACGATTATTCCTATAATAAAAAGGGTAAAACAATTATGGATTATCTAGCCTTCCCATAGACAGCATTTTCATACACAAATGAATGAATGTCTATATCTTTTACCATATTAAATAGCCATATCGATTTTTGTAATATGTGCGTCAAAATATGCACGCAACAGTTGGGCCTAAATAATGTGCAAGAGTTAAGAGCAGTGGCGTCAGAACGAACAACCTGGAGAGCAATGGTTTCTGCCTTATGCGCCGTGTTTGGTGCTTAAAGAATTTATTATTATTATTATTTTATTATTCTCTGCAGTAAGAGCCCCAGGGTATGATGGAAAAATTCCGGACGAGCCCACAATATGCCATAAGAGGTTTTGATATACTAAAGTATGGAATATCCTGGACAAAAAGGTGTATCAGATGATACCAGGATAGTGCCAGATAAGAGACTGGTCTTATAAGTAATACCCCCTTCTCTGAAAAGAGCAAGGGTGTATAGACATCAAGGTGGGGTCAAGCTATGAAAGTTCCCAGAGAATGATGATGATGATGTACTCTGAGTCCCTAACTGCTACCTCTTGTGATCCCACAAAGATTACAGATTGAATGTTTTGTTTTATTTTGACTAATTCGTCTAGGGGAGTATGTGTTATTATAATAGTTATTAATTCCAAACAGAACTTAACTTTAATAAAATTATTAAACAAGACTGTATGGAATATATGTACAATTTAATTATTCTGCACCATAATATTTTTTCCGAGCAGGAAAACTCAAAAGAACTGAATTGATATTTACAGGTAAAATTAAATAACTTGGAGAATCTCTCCCATAGTGTTCACAGGGATAAATAATTTCACATTATGTTCTTTGGTAAACTTAATCTCACTGTCACTATGATGTAGATGTTTATTGTTCAAAGGTATGTCCTTTAGACTGCATCATGAAAGGTATGCTATTTGCTGTCTATTTTTCAACTTGGATGATTCTATTGGATAAGCTTCAGTGGTCTCGGGTGGTGACTTATCTTTTTGGTTGCTGCTGATAATCACTTCACAACTCAGGACCACACTATTAGCACATTCTGGAGGAAAATACCGCTGGGTAGAGCTCCTAATATATGCAGAGCTATGTTTTCCAGTAGTCTTCTGTAACATTGGCCAGTGATGTCTTTATGATACTGACACCGAACGTGGAATCAACGATAACCATATTCTATGTAGGTATTTGGTTCAACCCACACATACTTGTACATATAGGACATCACAGCTTACCCTTTTCAGATAATGCGCTACCAGTTAGCACAGGACATATAATTTCTTTTCTACAATTAGTTCCATGTGATTATTTTGTTCTGTACTGATTCAATGTTAGTGTCCTTAGCCCATGCTTGGCTTCCGTACGATAATCAGGTTAAGCACAAAACAGCATGTAACATATTGATTACTTCATTCTAACCTTTTCTGTCCGCCTATCACATGATCTTTAAACAGAGTGTCACTCCCGAAGAAAACACTAATTTAAATCACTACTAACACTTACTGTCTCTGGGTAATTTTTAAGTAATTAATGTTGGCATTAACCTGATATTAAAATATCACTAATATCAATTTTTCTAAGTCAATACAATTTTATAATGATGGAATCTTTATGCTTATGTGTTAAGCAATATCAGCGCTATAAGTAGGGATATCTCTTCCAGTTAAATTATCTTTAGTTGTTAAGAAATAAAATACCTTCGTTCAGTCAAAAACACAAAATAGGTATTCTCACCAAGTCAAAAGGTTTCTTTATTCTTACCCAAAAAAAGAAGCACTATGATTGGTTGTTAAATTTGTACTATACTCTTAGATAATTTTTGTTGGGCGGTAAATTTTGATTTGGTTCCTTGACAAATTCAAATACACTAGATACATTTTGGGCGGTAAATTTAACTGGGTTCTTAGACTGCTTCAAGTACCAAAGTTACTCTTAGATTCAAATATTATAGCTAGTTTTTTAGCGGGGAAGTTTTGAGCGTGTTGTCATACAGATTCAAATTCACTACACATAGTGAAAGAGTAAATTTTTAGTGTAATGTATATAATTTGACACAGGTATGAAATATTGATACGCATACATGTTGACATATACACACAGGCAGTGATAAACTTGGTTATAGACATACATAGACATCGACAAACAATATCAGAGACACACATAGACAGTCATGGGGGGTAGTCAAATAACTAGAAACATCAAATACTTATACTCTCTTGCACATTCACGTAAATTTACTATATGATTAATCGTCGCCGAACATAGCGGGGCTTACAAGATAACAACTTTCAGCATGAGAATGGAGATAGAGGCAGCTACTGCAGCCTTAAGGTGGCTAACTGAAACTTTAGTAACAAAGGCAGTCATTGTGTCAGACTCTCAATCCATGCTTCGAAAGGTTTAAAATGGTTGGCTAATGGATGAATGGAAAACATTCATAGCAGCTAGTGTGGATGCACAGTCCTAGTCATGCAGGAGTAAGCGGTAATGAAAGAACTGACAGACTATCATCAAAAGCAGCCACAGTGGGGACACTGGATATGGATAAGGGAGATATATTGAGAACAATTAATGATCGGCTGTTAGAGAATGACACTACAATAGATAAATCATCAAAATTAAGACTGTGGGAATTTGGCATCAAACGTTAGGCTAGCAGAGATGGACGTATGGGAGGACGCATCCGTCGTGTTTATAACCAGCGAGCTACATAAATAGTTAACATTCACACTCTTTGACATATACTGACGGTGAATTAGCATCTAGGGGTTTTCCCAGAATGCAATGATGTCGATTCTGTTTAATAATAACGATACTATTTGATTAGCAAACATTAAATGCAATTGTTACTAACAAAATAAGGGGGACTGGATAATAATAATTTTATTTTG